>UYJD01000006.1:599742-714938 GCA_900618795.1 Cyanodermella asteris
TCTCAATCTGGTGGGTCATGCTGCCCTAGAGGCAAGTCCTTGCATCCTTTGAAGTCTTCGAGATGGAGGTCGTCATGCATCAGTTTATAGATCCGCTGCTTTATTATAAAGGTGTCGTCAGAGTTGGGTTGGCTGTTAAAGGCATAGCTCCAGTGATCAGCATTCCCGCCGGGGTCGGTGATGCCTGTAACACCAAGGTCGTCGTCCAGATTCAATCGATTCAGTGGATCGGTAATATTCTTCCTCTTCTCTCCGAACAAAGCTTCCGGCCAAAAACTGCCTACGAGGTCCCACTGCACGAAAAAGACGGCATCATGCGCTTCGCACTCAACCTTCGGCGTAGGGGGCGCTGCACGAGGGGTCGGGGTACAGTCTGGAACTGCGTGGTTCTGGGCCTGATCGTCGAAAAAGATCTCACAATTGTCCGTTGCAATGGGTTTGGCTGGGTCGATGGTCGGAGTGAAGGCTAGACCAGTGGGAATGGTGGTGTATGCGCAATCTGGCGTGGGCCAGCTCATACTCGCTGCGCCGGTGGCAATCGGTAATGTGTGTGATCCCTGACAAACGCAATATGCTGAAGCGATGTGCAGGCCCGGGTCTGCATCTTGTTTGGTGCATGATATCGGAGTTGGAGTAGCAGTGGGTGTGACAGCGACCGGCACAACGGTCATTGTGCACACGTCTCCGTCCAATCCACCGTCGTCGCCTTCATCCTCGTCGGGAGAAGGATCATCGCGCACGTCAAGTGAGGCCCTGTCATTACCACCTCCTACCGCGGTGCGCTCTTCAAAGTCTCTGGTCAGAAGCCCGAAGCATCGATTACCGCCAAATGCTCCGTTATATGCGATTGAAGGACCGTTTGTATGTCGGGGGTAAGATAGCTTCATGATCTTCTTCTTCAGAGCCTCGGCGGTTTTAGGAGGGCTTTTCGCCAACATCAGAAGCGCTGCGACACCTGCGACCTGAGGCGCTGCGAGGGACGTTCCCGAGGTTGTATATACTATCTTATCCGTGATTGGAATATTTGCAGTTGTGCGTGGGCAGTCGAGCTCGGCGCCCCTCGCATAGACATCGATGTACTTCTTGTCGGGGGTAGGCTCGAGCGCCGTCATGTCCGTTACCGTGTCGTCTGGATTCGTCGATCCAACCAACATGAAATTTGGGTATGTGTCGTGGTATCTTCGGAGGCTTGGAAGGATTATACGCTCCTGTAGAGTCCTCGTTCGACCGCGCTGATCCTTGTCTCCACCATTATTGCCGGCAGCAACAACGACAAGCGCACCGGTCGCTGTAAGCTTAGCTATTGCGTCGTCGATGAGGTCTTGTAATGTCGGATTGGCTGAGAACACTGCCTGCCTTTAGTTTTGAGCATTAATCAGAAAGGTTTGAGGCTCTTACTGTTATTCGAGATGTTGACAATTATCTTCGGGCCACCCCCTTCCTCGCTTGCGCGGTCTGCAGCCAACTCAATTGCTTTAGCCAGCGCATTAAAGTTCACCGTATCGCCACCCGATGATGTAGGTCCATCATCTCTGATAATAATGGTCTTTACCTGCTTGGCCGCGCCGCAAAGGGGAGAAACGGCATACTGCCAAACGCATGTGCCATGATTGTTGAAGCCTGGAGAAAGCTCCTCCGTGTCATAACGGTCTTGAGGCTGCACGTTTAGTGGATTTTCAATATGATCAAGTGCACCGGCGCCGTTGTCGCGAATGTAGTCTTCAACCTGATCGAAATCTAAGTTCAGACCACTATCGATAATAATTATTTTGACATCGTCACGGGTGCGTCCGGTGTAAAAGTACTGGTTGTAATTTGGATCGTCTTGATCCATGCGCTTGGTTCTGGACAATAGAGGTAGATGCTCGAGGTTGGAGCTGATTTCTGTTTGACTCCGAAAGGGTTTCTTCGGGCTGAGTCCACGTTTCGATAGGCCTGATCGCTCCTGGAGAAGAGCCCGTCGCTGTAAAGCTTGTCTTGGATGATCGGCTTTAGAGTCCAACAACGCGGGCGTTTCGGGTTTTGTAACTGTGTCAGGAACTACTACCTCGACCCTTGAGTCTTGCCGAATGGCTGTAGCAACGCTATCATTGAGCTTACAATGCCAGGCATAAAGTTCTTGATTGAAAAACTTCCAAGGATCTACATTTGCTATACCTTTATCTGATAGCGAGGCTTGGAGGCTCAAGGCATCCTGGGCGCTAATATCCTTCTTGAGGTATATGGCTGCAGGCGTGGATGTGGCAGGTGGTTCGGATGAGGTTGAACTCGTCGTACTTGTTGTCTGGGTGAAGGTCGTTCCAGTTGCATCAGCCGGTGGGACAGTAGGAACGGCTTGGCTCACGTGTCCGGGGTCGGGTATGGGAATTGGCGTTGGGAAGGGAAGCCCGATAGAAGGCACGCCTACCGCCTGAGTTCCGCTTCCGTTGTCTGAACCGGGTGGAACTGGAGTCGGCTGGCTCGGGTTTGTCGGACCAGGACCAGTTCCCTCACCGGTAGGTTTATTTTCACCTGACTCATTAGGTGGAATAATGACTGGCTGTGTTCCTGTTCCTTGGTTCGGGTTTGATATCGGAGTTGGCTGATTTGCTTCTGTAGGATTGGGCGGATCAGTCTGCTGGCCAGTCGGTTTGGCGTCTCCAGACTCGACCGGCGGTACAACAACTGGCTGTGTTCCTGTTCCCTGCTCCGGATTCGGAATTGTAGTTGGCTGAGCACCTTGTGTAGGACCTGAACCAGACTCTTGGCTGGTAGGCTTGTTGTTTTCGGTCTCAACAGGCGGCACGATAAGAGGCTGCGTTATGCCATCTCCTTCGGAGCTAAGGGCCGATGTGGCTTGATTCTGTCCTGTTGGGCTTAGAATAGTCACTTGTCCGCTACGTTGATCCCCGCTGGCGGTAATGGCTGAAAGAAGAGGCTGAGTTGACGTGCCAGGTTCCGGGACAGGTATGGGTGTTGGCTGGCTCAGCTCAGTCGAGGTATTGTCCGTATTCGAAACGTGAGATGCGTCTTGTCCACTGGTGAACTCTCCAGTAGACTGGACGGTTTGACTACTCAGAGCAGGATCTTGACTCGTTGTTGACAGATTTGAGCTGGTCTGACTTGATGGCAGAGCCTGATCTCGTTGAGTCGTCTCTGTTTCGCCCTCCGAGGTCAATTCCGTGTTTGGATCTATATCGCTCTGCGTAAGTGATTGGAATCCTTCCGTAGTGGGTGAGGACAGCGAGATTATTGAACTACCAAAGCTAGTCGTAGGTACCGGGTTAAGAGCTTCGGATGCAGCTTGAGGCGGGTCTGACCTATTCAAGGGCTTAGGGCCTGTCGAAAAGCCTAAAGACGCATCCGTGGAGACTGTAATGAGGATACTATTGTCTGATGAGGTAGAGAGTGGTGTTTCGATGCTTGATGAAGACAGAAGAGTGCCGGCAGGTGTCGGTAAAGAAATAGTGTCTGGCACATCGATTGAGCTGAAAATTGTTGATATTGGGACAAGTGAAGCAGCTTTTATCAGAGGGATAGCAACGAGGGAAGACATTGTGTATAATGTTGACGCAGACAGCTCTGGTGGCTTGCAATATCGGCATATCGAGATCAAACGCAGCAATATACTTATAGTGCTGCCATGAGGACGACTACAACGCGCTCCGGCAGTCAGCTGTGTCCTAAATACAGATCACGAGCGGGTCTCGATGGCCCTTGTCTGCAGCGGTCAGCCGCACTCAGATAGGTGCGGCCTGGTCGCTCTGAAACAAATGCTGTAGCCTCTTTCTGGCCAAGGGTTCTAGACGTAAAGCAAGATGCGAAGACCTCACAACCATCAACATGGAATACGAGTCTGGAAGTTCGATAACGTACCCCGGCTACTTTTCAAGCGGCCTTGTTCACAGGTGACAGATATCAGACACAAATTAGCAGTATTGCTTCAGGCAAACAATCACAATCGGGAGGGGAAAACAATTGTATTATGTTGAAAAGAGGAGACGAGGGCGATGTTATTCTGTCCAAACAGAAGTGACAATCCCATACTCATCAACTGAGATGACGAGATGTGCTGGACAAACCATAGGACGCCGCGGCCTAAAATAGTACCAAGATTCTGGCAGGTTGCTCGTTTCAAATTCCTCGGCGACAGGAGAGTGATTGAGAAATCGCTGCTTCACCTTGTCGATCTCTCGTGTCCATTCGTCGCGGATTTGCATTCGTTCGTCCCTATCGGTGGACTGGGCCGTTCTCTGTTTGAATCCTCTATGCATTTCCTCTGGCAGCTCGGGGCACTTCTGGAAGGCTACCTTACCATTTGTCACCAGTCTTCGTCCGATGAGAGCGTCTTGCCAGTCCGTGAGTTCCTGCAAAGTGAACCCGGGTGATGGTGGTGGCGACCTCTGCAAAGTAGAAAGATCTACTCTGCGACCATAAGTGATAATACGTGGAGCATCCACGCTTAGCGCGGACGGCGCCTGGCTCGTATTGGTTGAAGCTATCGAGCTGGCTTTGGATGGATCCAATGCACCAAGATCCAGGTCTCTGCTTGGAGCGGCGAAGCGTGATTTGCTCAAGCAAATCCCCATAATGCTTGTTCCCAGGCGCAAAGGAGGTCTGCGGATGTGCTTTCCTGCACCAAGGATGGGGCCTGGCTGCGGTGCGCGATTTGAGTTGCTCCTATTTTCTTGTCAAAAGAGCTGACTCGGAGGGGTATGCACAGGTGGTGGATCGATGTGGGCGAGAAGGAATCTTAACCCAGGCTACTTAAGCGGTCATGGCACACGAGGCTGCGGCCGAAACTCGTGCGCATGGGCCCCAGGCCGCTTGGTCGTCGCTTTATTTTCGAAATCCTCTGCCTTTCATTTCGATTTGGTGTGTGTGTGTGTGTGTATGTGAGCTTCGGGCTGCAAGCTGGCGGACGGGAGGCCCTCGTGTGGGCTATCTAGCTCGCAAGGTGGCCGTCTCAAGACGGGGATTTTGGCCAAGTCAAAGATGTGCTACTCCTGGCCTCCATTATCAAAGACCGATCGAACACTCTCGATGCCACCGTTCACTAGGCTGTGCACATCTGGCCTGGATGTCGGCATGCTTTGAATCTCCAACCTCCTGCTGTGGAGGGCTGGGCTGAAACGACCCGTGGTGGCCATCGGCCGGAGGCCATTAAATTGGATGCTGGACCGGAACACGAGGTGGCGACCATTCAGTCGCAAGCCTAAAAGAGAAAGGCTGGACGATAACGCACAATGGTGACCACTTAGCCGCAGCCCGCTGACTCTAGAGATCAACGCTGGGCAGACTTGCCACGATCCATCACACTCTGCCCTCATGACCAGGGCCGTACGGATTCCAATTCGAAACAGTAAAGACGACGAGCACCGTGAGTTTCTTGGGCGGACACGAACTCACGTCTCACACTGTCTCAAACCGTCTTACATCGTCGTCTCTGACAAGCCTTTGCCCAGCATCTAGCCAAGCTATGCCCTGGTCCTGTCAAGCTTCACCAGGGATCCATCATGCGAAAGGGATCTGGGAAGATAAAACGGGCAATCGAGCTTACCGACAGGGACCGTTGAGGGAACCGTCGCCAAGGGCGTTGGCATTGAGCTCACTAAGGCGTGCGCGGACTGCTAAATCATCTTGAAGTGATCGAGTCCTTTACACAGCACCGACAGTCAGCCTGACAGTGGCTCAGGCTGGCTTTCGGTATCCACAACTGATCAATATACAGCGAATGCAAGCAATAGCAATGCAAAAACAGCATCCGCAAGCTTTCAAGCCACGCCAAGATGGCGGAAGAGGTGGATGAAGACGATCTCAAGGTCATCCGCGACAGCAACAAAATACGTACAGCCACACAGCTGAGTAATCTCTGTAGAGCATGAGGCAAGGAAGAGCAAAATGATAAACGTTCGTGCAGTGTCTTTCAAGACTACGAGACTTGAGGTTACAAATTCCAGTGTTGAAATGGCCGATGCGGTAAATGCTCGCGTGCCAGAAGCCCCGATGCAGCGTCAGAGCTGAGAATGGTCAGACCGACTTTGGAGTCTACTCACTGAGAGTGAACGTGACATTGGCAGACATGGCGCAGTTTTGTGAGTTCAATATTCAGCCGCCAGGACACAAACAAGGCGTCGACTGTAGGATGTGCAGTATGTAGAGATGCTGAAAGAATCGAGATGGAAAACAACCTCGGACTTCGGACGCCTAAAGCAATTCGGCAGCATAACGGCAGTTTTAAACTTCTCCGCCCTCAGGAACGGGGATAACTTGTACAAAACTTCCTCGCAAGCCATCAAGTCTCATCCCAGGCTCGACAGTCATGAGGCGAGACCTGTACCACCGGACGCAGTACAATTGCAGAAGCTAGCTGACCTGCGCAACCGGCTCGTGGATAAGGCTCGACACACCATCGCACCAATCCCAGAACAGCCCAAGTGGCCTGCGAAGCTGACGCGGTTTCCCATCGAGGGGAAAAGCAGGCCAACAGACGGCCCCTTTTCGGCGTTTTGCAGAAGGATTCTGGACCACTAGTGAGGTCCGACCAATCGAATCGATGAGCCAATTCGTCCAATCGGGCAGACCACATGTTCTCCGCAGGCCGACCAGACGCCACCGAGGCAAAGAAGACAGACCGAACGTGGAAACAGATCAGCATCGGAACGAGGCTCCACGCGTTTTACCTGCTGAGGTTGTACTTTCCTAAAGGATAGCTCGCTCCTTTTTTTGTGCCTTGTCGGAAACCATCAAACGCTGCCGGACAACCGACTACTGTGCTGTACATTCGTTCAAACACGCGCTCACTCACTTTGCGCCCTGCTATCTGATTCTGTTCTGGTTCCGATACGACTGTCATCCTTGTTCCTTTCTTCCCCAGATCCCCACAGCCCGTTGCCGCCATGAGGGTCATCTCGTACGTGGTCGCCCTCTACGCCGGCCTGTGCGCCGCGCAGTCGTCGTCTATTGACGAAGTAAGTCACGAACACCCTCCATCCAGACGGTGCCCATCAATCGGACATCTATCCAACTTGTTTGCTGGTTCATCAACTTACGATATACTACTTGTAGGGCGCCATGGCATCTGCATTGGCAAACGCACTCTCGTCACAGGTTGGCGCATTCTCATCAGAGCTGCCGGCCATTTCATCAAATGCTGCAGCGAACCCGCCGACCGCCACCGCGACGGCTGCTGCCGGATCATCTAGTGCAGGGACGCAAATGTACACAGCTAGCGGATCGAAGAATGCTGCTGCGTTCGCGACGCCGTTCGCGCTACCTGCTGGCGTTGCCGCTGGAGCTGCCGGCATTGCTGCCATGTTGTTTTGAACATGAATCTGCGTCTGTCCAGGTTGGAGTTTGGCGTGGACCGGGGGTTAGAAATGGCTTATCGTCACGAGGAGGGAAAAGCATGATCGCGTCGGAGGATGGTGTACATTTCTGAGAGTTTTGTTTCGACTTCACGACATCCGGATCGCGGTTCACGATGTTGCTTTGTGCTCACTCGACGGTGCTTGAGCAACATCAACCCTGACACCACTCCGGTATGCGAATAGCGCCTTCAACGCTGTGGTTATATATAGGTTTCCCTGTATCGGTGCAACAATATTTGTACATAGCTCTTTCATGACCCGGAACCCGAAACCTCCTTGTTTTCAATGTGGACGACGCAGCAGGCATGCCTGATGGCGAAAGGCTCGCTGAGGATATTTCATTCGTTGTTCAATTTGTGGATTGCTCAATTGCTGCACTGAGACGGTAGCACCGTCCGATAGGTTGATGGGCGGTGCTCGATCATTCGAAGACACCCCATATTTGGTGTCGATACATAATGGCAGTCGACCTGTAGCTGGCCAGTCTGCCTGTTTATCAGTGTGCCTGTTCATACTAGAAACATGCGTGGGGCAATTCAATTTAGCTCGACGCTTTCACTTTCTGGAGATAGTCAGTGCACCCGGCGACAGCTTTCAACCTAATCCTGTCTCTCAACCCGCATTTCAAATTGCGACGTAAAGACAGAGACCATCGTTGAATAATGGCGGAAAACATTCTTAGCAATCAGATGTATGAGCATAGTGAACAGACACGGTCGACGAATGAATGCTGGGATTAATTCACGACAACGTCATTTCTACAGAAGCCAAAACTCAATCAGACAACAGTATCGACCTCGGATAATCTGAAACGACCCAGGCATGCGGGGATGTGCGGAAATTGTTTAGCTTCAAGTGCATCTTCACGAGATGCGAGAAGCTGAGGGGCAAAGCCGGGATCGCCAAACATTCTCCACCAAGCTCGGCTGGGATACCACAACTCGTTGGGCTGCTAAGCCGCTGTTAGATGGCCGAGCTTGCTGGCCGTGATTCTATCACCTTGACAGCTATCGGCGACGGGTAGCTTATCATGTACCAGCCTATCGCTCGTTCTGCAGTGATCATGATTTTAAAATGCTTGGCCAATGGCAGAAATCGTCGATGCATAGCGATAGAGCGAAAGCGTCGAGCAAGAAGTGACAGGGATATGCAGAGAGGTGGAGACTGTGCGAGATTATCTGTCTCTGTCACATCTCGTTGGCCGCCCAACATGGCTCGCACTTGGCCTGCTGATCTGCTTCTGCACATGCTTGGTGTGCTGGTGTCTAATGAAAGTACCCGACTCGGCGTACATGTCATCTCGACTGCACCGCAGAACAAGAGACAGCCAGTATTACTCGTGGCTGGGCAAGGTACGATCGAGATGGAGCAGCTGGGGACCGAGTCGCAGCCGGTACCCAGCACCACGGAGAACAGTCATGCGAGATCTCGCTACTACAGTATGAGAACGTGATAACAACCAGGGCGCAGGCAAATTCTTATGCGAATGAAGTCATGGACGGTCTGAGGGCAATCTCGCTTGCAGCTTTGCGCTTTTCGGTGGCCGGAATGTACACAACCACACAGTGCCGTGACGCTGGAACTTGAGCCACCCGGCAAGGTTGAAGACGACAAAAGAAGCTTTGCGAGAATCATGAATTGGTGGAACAAGAACAGCGATGATGACGACGAGGGCGACGCGAGCACCAGTGCGCAGGATGGAGCATGACGCCGGTGTGAGATACTCTGATGGCTTTTTCACTTTTCACATGGACGCCGTTCCCAGGTTCACGCTCGCCCTCGACCACGTCCTCTGCTGTTTCCAGGCTGTCTGTCTCTTTCTCCGTGGCGCTCGAGGCAATCCAGAAAATCGGCCCCAGCGAGAGCCAGAGGCGTCGTCGTGCCAATCACGGCCCCATCAGCCCCAGCTACGACGTCCCATCTCCGCACTTGATCCTCCCTCTCCACCAATGATCGGGCTTTCTGTTCTGTTCCTGGCCTCGACAGCCACTGCTTCTCCTCTTTTGCTTTCTTGGCTGCCACACTTGCCCTGTGCTATGACTCCACCGTCCAACTCGTCCCACATGCAAACTTCTCTTCCTGTACCGTGTCTACATACGAGGCGCTTGCGGCTAAGCACTGTGCCCCATCCGCTCGACGGAGCTCTCCTTCAGCATGTGCTTGACGGAGCTGTCGAACAGCTTGCCCTGGTCTACGTCGTGTCTGTTGTTGTTTTTTTTGTTTCTTTTGTTGTTGCTGTTGTCTACGGACATGTTTCGAGCAGGCATGCACTTGGGCTGCATGCGGGCTTGAACCTTCACATCCACTGGCACCGCCTGGGCCATGCACAATACGTCAATCTGGAAATGAGCGTGTCGGAAGCTTCGTTTGTCGCTCCCCAGTGACGACTGAAGCTAGGTCCTGGGAAATGACGCCCGACGATCGACCGCAGAGCAGAGCTCTCGTTAATTTGGAGCAACAGCCACACGTCCACAGTGCTTCTCAGACCGGCGGCTCCTGAACCGCGACGTGCCATTTCCCACACGCACGGGGCTTGTCTCCATCCAGACGCCAGGCTCTGCTTTCATTGGTGCTGGCTCCCTCTCGACCAATCGCAGCTCGGCCATCTGCGATGCTCGTACGCATGGAGACCGTCTTCCGCCAACAGCAGCCATCGACCGCGGTCTTGCCTGGGGTAGCGACCCAGCCTTTCTCCCCGCATCTTGCCTGTTCGAGTATCGGCGCGGTTCAAGCTACTTCAGGAACGACCGGAGCTTCAGCTCCACGTGAATCCGGCTAGCTCGGTCTTGGAGCCGAGGGCAAATTCGGTCCAGCTTTATGCCTTGGAGACGTAGCTTCTGGGGTATTTGCGGCCCGTGTTGGACGGCCCAGAAGGTATATAGCAGAGAACCTGCTCTTTCCGCGCCTTGCTTCTTGAATTTGTCACCGTCGTCAATTGGAGTCTTTGTCAATTTCAAGAGCACTCAACCCGAACCGTCAAAATGAAGTTCACTGTCGCTATCTTCGCTGCCATCACGGCCGTTGCCAACGCCCAGTCTGCGTGTGAGGGCGCTGCCGAGTCCATCCCGGCTTGCGCCCTTGGCTACATCGCCTCCGCTGCCTCTGCCAGCTACGGCTGCGACGTCGTCGACTTCCAGTGCCAGGTTAGTGTGTCTTGCAGGTCTGAGTGAGGGAGGGAGGTTCAGCGACGTGCACCGGGATTCGAGGTTGTTTCACGCCAGTTCAAAGCTCGATGGCCGTGTATTCCACCGGCTTGAAGTTTGAACAGGCCGTGAACGGCATCGAGCTGGGGCATGCCAGCCTCGCAAAGACAGACCCAACATCGACCTCGATCAGCTACTAACCAGTGATTTAGTGCTCCAACTCCGCTGCTCTCCAGGGCCAGCTCGCCGGCTCACTCGCCTCGGTCTGTACTGATATCGGTGCCGTCCTGAACGGTGTCAGCGCTGTCTGCGCTTGCGCCAGTTCCAACCCTGGCCAGACCCTCACTGCCACTCCTGCCTCTTGCGCTGTCTCGGCTGCTGCCATTCCTCCTTGCGCTCTGGGTTACCTCGCCTCCGCCGGAAAGGCCATCGGTGGTTGCTCCCTCCAGGGTAAGCTACACATTGGACACCAATGAGACGCAACCAATTTGCTGACTTTTATCTAGACTTCGCTTGCCAGTGCTCCAACTCCGCCGCCATCCAGAACTCCATTGCGGGTGGCCTCGCCAGCGCTTGCGGTCAGTCCGTCGGTAACGTCATCTCCTCTGCCGGTGCCCTCTGCTCCTGCGCTGCTGGCGCCGGTGGCTCGTCCGGTGGATCCGCTTCCGGCGGCGCCTCCGGCTCGTCCGCTGCCCACACCACTGCTGCTGGCTCCGGCTCTGGCTCCGGCTCCGGCACTTCCGCTGCTGCCACTGGTGGCTCCGGCTCGTCTGCCCCCAAGGCCACCTCCTCCGCCAAGGCCAGCGGTGGAAGCAGCCCCGGCTTCTCCACCTTCACCGGTGGTGCCGCTACCGCCTCCGTCGGTGGTGTCCTCGCCTTCATCGGTGGTCTCGTCGCCATGCTCTAAGTTACTCGCCACGAGTTTCGGAGAGTTTGACGGTCGCAAATCATCACAGTCTTATCAAAATTGGAAGGTTCATGAGATGATGTTCCATGACAACGTGTATATAAGGAACGAAGGAAGGAATTCATTATGGTGCAGGAGTAATTGTCAATTCGACGTTGGTCTCTAATAACCGTACATAAAATTGACTTCTGTCACACTCTATCTCGCTTCCTTACGTGCTTTGTGATCTTAGAGTTGTACCGTGCAAGATTTAGCTCGCCAGCCACCGATTATTGTCATGCTGCGAGTCGACCAGCAATGATGATGTAGTGGCACTACCGTTTCCCCAGAAAGTAATGCACGTATTAGATCTCCGAAACAAGGGTTCTGAATTCGACATGCTTTCACGACTTGTTCATGTAGCTCAAATCTGTAGCTGAGGTCCGGTAATGCAATGATCAATCATCATAGCGTGATGATCAGATTGACAAAGACACAAGGAGCAAGGAGCGGAAATTTCCAAGCATGGCAATTATCGTCGTCTGGGGTTGCACACGTCTGCTGCAACTTGATTTCGTGGTGGTTTGTTTTAATTTTGTGCAGCTAGAAAAAAAGCAACCCATCTCTCTATTCAATCCTGCTTCCCAACCACCATCGACCTCCGAAAGCGGATACGATATCTTCTCCACCTTGCAACAACGGTCTCTGCAAGCTGAAACCATTCCAAAAACTGAGCTCCATGACTCCATTGTAGTGGTTTTCCGCGACACGTCATCGTCGCCCGTGTCCGCGCGAAGCTTCGACGCCCACCGACCCAACGCACGTCCAGCATACACGCTCGCTACAGTTCCTCAGTCAAGAACAACAAAAGCGGCCCTCACCGACCTGAGCATTTCCCTTCAAACCGTGCATGCATGCATGTTGTCCTGCTTCGGGCGCATAGCCGTTCGGCGACCCAAAACCGTGGGTTGTCTTGGTGACCCCATTTTTGGGCCGAAACGAGATCCGAGGCTACGTGCATCACCGCTGGGAGGGGAAAACACGAAAAAAGTTGGACGGACACCGACCACCAAGTCCTGAGACAATACTGCGCTAGACTATCGCACTTGTCGGCCAGGATACGAGTAGGGGAAGGTAGGCAAGCGTACCCGATTCTTGATGGGACTGTACGTGCAGTGCACGTTGGCAGAACCGTGGGTTGTTACGAGGTGTTGTGGATCGGGATACGAGGCTACATGCCGCTTTCGGCGTTGAACATGTAGAGCTCGATTTTCGGGCTCTGAAAATTAGGATTCATTGTTCGCTGGACTGTCGGAGATGAGTTCAATCAGTCAAGGTATGGTCTATGTGTTGAACAGCGCTCATATACAAGCACGCTGCGACATCGCATGTTCTGGTCACAGACGATGTTGATGCTTCAACGAACTCCGCGCCCGTCCGTCTCCTGCTTGAATCAGCGCTCTGGAATCCCGACATCCCCAGCGCCGTTCTCAAAGACACCTCAAACGATCGCCCAGCGAGAGACGTTGCCTTCCATCCTCGCACCGATCAAGAGTGGATCCCAGCAAATGCCGCCAGGAAGCATCCCTGCCCACTGTGGATCCGTGAGAGCTTGTTGCTCCTGATCTTGGCAGGATTGCAGCAGAGCTGCAATCCTCCTCGTGGGACTTTGACGAAGACGTCTTTCGATATATGGCACAAAGCGAAAAAGCAAGACGTCCAATTTTATTTTGTGCAAAGGACAGCCAATTTGAAAAGCTTCCTTTCTGCCCTGGTATCTCCTTTCACAAACCCGTGGGTTGCGCCATCAGGGAGTTTTGAGTGAATTCCATCAACAAGGATTCAAACCTCTGACGCCTCTTGTGACAACAGACCCCCCTCGATGCAACTCCTTTTCCATTCTGTTCCATCCCCAAGCAGCAAAAAAGTAATTCTGCAAGACTCGAACCAGGAACCTCACCGAATGGTAAGACTGTACCCACAGAACTTAATTGAATAAGTTTTTATCAGAAGAGGAGATTCGGAGCGAGTCTAGGAGGGGTTTTTTTTTCTTGGTTGGGTTGGTCACTTCCCGGACTGTTGTACAACTCGTTTCTACGCACATTATTCCCCCTTTCTTTCGTAAGTCAGGCATGATTGACGGCCGAGCCACGAGAGCTACCGAGATCGCACAACGGCCCCATTTTACGGTGTTGCCAGTGCGGCAATCTGCAGATATTGACAGGTCTCGAAAGACATCAACATGTACCCACCTCCTGTGCGTTCAGACGCACCGCGGAACCGAAACAGACCTAAAATCTCGTTCATCTGTCAAATATCATGCGTGGAGCATGGCACAACGGTAAGCGCCTCCGGCGTCGGGTCTGCAACGGCGCGAGTGCATGAACGCAGCCCCCTGTTCATACGGAGCTGTGCTCAACGGAGCTCCAACGTCGTGAACAGCCTAGCTACACTCGCTGCGGCCCATGGGACCTGCGTGGATTTCTCATGCGGTACGATGGATTTGCATTTGTTGGATCTGTACGCGCGCGACCGCGAATGCTGACCAGGCCATTTTTCCTAATCATTAAGCATGGCTCCACGGCGCAAGGCGGCGGGCAGAAAGTTGCCACCGGTGTCGTGGATCGCTGTGCAGCTCAGTACCCGGCTGAGTATCCAGCTGAGTGCCTCGTCCAGCTAAGCGCTCAGACAAGTAACTAGCTGGACATCCTACGAAGCACCAAGCATACGTCCAGATGACTAGTGGCATCGACACTGCAACGGCTCCATAGCGCAGTATTGGATCACGAAGCAAGCCTGCATCCTGGTGGAGACTTCTTTCTACCCGCCCTGGGCGTTTCATACAACCAGCAGCGGATTGGACTTCAAACCCAGAATGGGAGGAAAGGGGAAATTACCTTCAACCATGCGCTCAAATGACAATATACCTATCTTCATTCTGTAATAGGGAAAATGAGGTGACTAGTAAGTATCGCTCAGAACGCTCAAAATCCAGAGGCCCAAGGGAGGAAAACACCACCTGCAGTGGTTTGTGCATTGCATTTCCATGTTGTCTCTGCTCCAAGCCTCTTCCTTTGCCATAGTTTGTAAACTTTCCGTGCGTGCCCGGATAACCCCCCCTTTCTCTCTGAGCAAAGTTCCTACACCGCCAAAAATGCTTGGAATCGAGCGCTTAGGGTATACGGATGCAGTGCTTTCAAACAATGCCAAAACAAAGATTCTTTCAATCTGAGCGAGACCAGCTCGCAACTTGCGTGTACGCTGTCCTTTCAAAGTGTTCCTCCGCAATGAAACGCCACTCTCTTCACAAACGGCTTAAGTCGCTGGCTTATTCGACTGCCATGCGGCAACTCGGGTGGCGAGTAGATGCCTGGGCCGAGAAGCGGTTGCCGATCAGAGTCCGTCGAGCTTGGCCGCGATATGCAGGAGAGACGCTTGGTCATGGTCACTTTGAGCGACTGTGTCGTCTTGCCGGAGCGATGTCGTTTGCTTCTCTACTGCACTTTGGCAACTGCCTCGGCGAGACTGTCGGTCGGGTGGCCTTCGCCTTCACGGCGCTTTTCCGCCTCCAAGGCCTCCTCTTTGGCCTCTTGCACAATCTTGGCACCCTGATCTGCTACTGGAGCTGGAGCCTCGCCAGCGCCGGATGGGTCAACTGGTGGAGCAACCTCGGTGTCTTCTGGCCTGAGTGAGGACCAACCAGCAGCATCTGGTGATGCGGAAGATTTGGAGGGCTCTATGTTCTGGGTTTCAGGGTCAACGTCTGTTGTGGGCGTATCTGTTTCTTTTGGCGGCTCAGGATGAGCGTCGACGAGCTTTGTGGCTGGTTCTGAGGCCTTGCTTGATTCTGGTGCTGCAACTGGGGTCTGTGCTTCGGTTTTTACCTCTGGCTTCGCATCAGCGGCGGCAACGACTTGCTCTTCCTCAAGTTTCTCGACGGGCTTTTCCTCAGTCGGCTCGGCCCCATCGTCCAACACCTTCGCCTCCTGCTTGCCGGGCGACGCGGCAGCCTCAAGCACGTTATCTCTCGACACGCCCTTGGCGAGGACCGGTGCAGCACGTTTGGCGCGAACTTCATCTTCGGCAGCTTGTAGAGCGGCCGCAGGTGTCAGGTGTGGAACTCCCTCTGCTTTCTCCGTCTCCACTCGCTCGACAATCAGACGCGAAGCTTCAACTTCAGCCTGTGTTCGTTCTGGAGCAATGCCTGCGGGAGTTACATCGACAACAGAGTCCTCCTCGGCCGACTTTGATTTGAGATCAAGCGCCTCCTCGACTTTGTTCTTTGCGGCTTGTAATTTCTGATTCGGCTTCGTCACGGCGGCAATAGCAATTTGAGTCTTGGGTTTGGATGGTGTGGCTGTCCTTGGCTCCTCTGCCGGGGCAGCTCCCCTCTCATGGTGTTTGTTCGAGCTTGCTGCCGTAGGGCGCATCATCCTCTCCAAGAACCCCGGCTCACCAGATCGTCCGCCAGTGCTATTGCGTGCAGCCTTCTTGCCCTCCTCAGGTTTGACGTCCTTCTCGTGTTTGCTGCTGCTCGATTGCGTAGGCTTCATAAGTCGCTCGAACACCTTGGAACTGCTGGCCGAGGAAGTCTTTGCTGGGGCGGCCTGTGGTGCAACCTCCTCATGGTGCTTGTTGGCGGAGGCTTGTGTTGGTCGCATCATTCTTTCAAAGAAGCTGCTGTCCGGTACCTTGCCCACACTCTGCCTGGGCTTCTTCTCCTCTGCCTTGATTTCCTTCTCGGTCTTCAGTGCACTAGCTTGGGTGGGTCTTGAAAGTCGGCTGAGGACTTCAGGGTCGGCGCTGCTCAGCGACTGTCGAGGGGGCTTGTGTTGTAAAGCGGCAGCATCGCTTGCACGAGGCTTGTTCGATGGAGCAGGTTTGGCCGGCGACTTCGCGCGGTTCTCCTAGAGTTTCTGTCAGTATAGTCGCCGTAGATCGGATGCATATATCGTACCTTGACACCACCAGTAGCCAGTGAAGGCCTGCTCGCCCGCGACGACAGCTTGGGCTCCTGAGGTTGCGTCGGTTTTCGGGGCGCTACTTTGGCGACGGGCGCATGCGCAGTGCTTGGGGAGGATACCTTCAATGCTGGGCCGGTTCTGGTGGCTGAGGTCGGAGTCTTTGCAGACGCAGGTGTGCTTTTGTCCTTTGGTAGCGCCTCGGTTGTGATTGGAGCAGGCTTCTGTTCCGCAGTGTTCTGGTCTCGTAGTGGTGTCGTCGATTTGAACTTGCCCACAGTGCCCTGGGCCAGACCAGCCACCTTTTGAACAGGAGCAGGCTGTATTGGAGCTGTTGTCTTGTCCGTTGGCCTACTCTTCTCCTTGTGTGGCTCTGGTACAGACCGAGGAATGGTCTTTCCAGCCGAACTTCTTGAGTCCTCAAAAGGCGAGCCCTTCAGTATCGTTCCCAGACCGCCCTCCTCTTCCTGTACGTTTGTCAATGACGATGTGCGAGACAGCGGGCTGCGACCTCTTCCACTCGGACTGACTCCATCTGCCGGCTGCTCTGCGTCGCTGATTCTTCTCAAACCTAGAATTGGACCATGTGTACCACTCTTCTCAACGGCGACAAAGCTGCTCCTGATATTGCTGACGTTCCTACTGCCATTGCTGCGCTCCGAACCAGCCGGCGAGCGGCCTCTGGACGGCGGCGACTGGTTCTCGCCCTTAGCTTCAAACATTGCCCGCATTGCCGAAACACTGCGTTCCGCCATGGAGCGTGGGAGGGGATCCGCTGTGGGATGGTGTAGGATGCGCGAAGCTCACAAACGAGCTGATGCTGGAGCGAAAGCCAGCACTAGGGAGGTGTAGATGTAGTAGCGATGGTAATGAACGACGGCGCGGACAAGAGGATGAGGGCAGGGAGGTGAGTCTGTGGCTGGCTTGGTTTGAGTTTCGGCAGCTGTGGTATCTTGTTGCTCTTTCTGGCGTGCAAGTCATTTCAGGCCGACACGCCCAGCTGGCCCGAGCGTCAAAGCTGCAGGAACAGCCGGTTCAGCCGCCAACGACTACTAGTACGTATCTTAAGCGCGTGCGTGCTGCCGGCAGACTAAGACGTGATGCTTCGTATATCGGCCTGTCAGCTGGAGACTGTTCTGTCAAGTGCAGCAAATCTACAAGACGTGTCGCTGAGGCGGCTCAAGGGCTCCCACGTCTCGTATCGATCGGCAGAAATAAGCTCCAGGCCCTGTTATCTTTCTTCATGTCGTGCATCTGCCTGAAACATGCAGGGTGAAGAGCATCATGGTCAAAGGCCCATATGCCGTCTGAAATTCGTTATGGTACAAAGGAAGTATTGTACATCAAAGGGCTGTGCAGCACGTATGTTGGCAGTAACACGTCGGCTTGTGCTGAACACCCATTTGGCTCGCGAGCCCGGTGGAAGCCTGCGTGGGGCAGTCCCAGAAAGCTCCTTCTCACGCAATTGATCCCAAGGTGAAAGGATTGGGCGCAATGTTCCCATGTCGTCTACCACACTCGGCACAACAATTGCCCTCCGATCCCCCTCTCCACGCACTCCCTGGCGTCCATTATCCCTCGATCCGTGCTCACGAAAATTATCTCTCCAATCTGCCTCATCCCCTGAACCATACTGATCTCTTTGCCCTTCGCTAGCCGACTCAATTCGTCCGCACCAACCCATATCCGCCTCGTCGGCTTGCTGATCATGCTCATCTTGCTAATCACGGGTTCGCTGTTGTAGTACTTCAACCCCAGCCATAACCTTCTGGATGCTCTGTTCGATCGTGTGATTGTAGTTTCCTCTGGCGGCGGGTGTGCGTGCCCTAAAATCGGTGACGACTCGCCGCTGGGTGGGTGTGGGCCTTCGATTGTGACGTGTGATATGAAGCCGGCTTTGAGGAGTTGTGTAGAGATGCTGGAGTGGAGCTTGGTGTAGGGAATCGAAGTGAGACCGAGCCGAGCCTTGGACGCGTTCTGGAGATGCGAGCAAACGCCTGCAAGGTGGACGAGCGACATGTTGGGTATTGAGGTGGAAACGGGACTTGGTATACACGGGGTATTGCGTTGGGAGTGCGAGGCTTAAAGCCTCTGGGGCGCGGGGTGTGACAAGACAAGGACGCTGAATAAGACTCGACGCAAGCGTTATCTCTCCGCTTTGCCCAGTTGTGAGCGTCGATAGAGGCGAGGGCGCGTGCGATGCTTGGGATGGTGTTCGAGTCGGAGTTCCTGTCTAGAAATTTGGGAGATGCTCGAAATCGGGCCGACAGTTTGGCCGAGGTATCCCGGATCTTTGACCGTAACGATTCTCACCTTGTGCTCCGCAAACTACCGCAGATTTACCACCAGACTTGACGCTTTGCTCTATTATTTGATGCGTTCTTATCCTCATATTCTCATGCTATCGGCTACGACGGATGTCAATTTTCTTGGGCAGCAGCACTTACGGCACGACAGCGAGATAAAGCCTAGCGCTCTCATGAATAGCATGCCATGGTCGTTTCCCTGTCACTTGATCACTTGAGACGTTCGCAATTTCTTGCTTTGGTCGAAACGTTTGTCTTTGCACGTTGCGTCTAGTCTTGTGAAGTTTGGTCCCTGAAGCTGCGTTCGCAATAACAATGTTGAGCTTTGACGCCCATCTCTTCTGCACCCAAAGTCATGATGCAATGCCGAGGGAAGCCCAATCTCCTTGCCGTCCACACCAGCATCTGTTTCCACCCTCCCAACCACACATCAACGATCCCAGCTACGCACGAGGCATGAACCGAGATCGTGGTAAGGACCGACATCCGGAACCTTAACTTCGCTTCCGTCTCGTTCCTGAACTAGTGCCATCTGAGACAAGAGATCTATGATCTCACCATCGCATTGTGCAGCTTTCCCATTCTCCCATGTCGTGTGCCAGTCTTGTCGCGATGCCTTCTCCTTTGTATCTGCAATCGTTTTCCTATCCTTGTACTACACTCCAATTAGGTATAGACAATGCAGACAAGATCTGAGAACCGCGAGAACGCGTTTGGTCATGTGTTGCAGTGTGACATTGACAAGAACCTCAGCGCAGTCATATCTTTGAAAAAGCACGATGCATGGTTCTACGTCACCGTTGATCCAGAAGACATCGAAAATGATCATCTCCGAGGCCAATACGAGCGCCGCGCCAGCGCGTGCAGGAAGCAACAGGTCGCATACCTGAACCTCTGCAACGGCGAAAGCGAGGACAAAGCAGATAATCAAGCCTCGAACGACGGCAAGCAGGAAACCGACAGCGGCTACGCCTCCGACGAGCAAGTAGCTCTAGCCCTCGAAAACGACGCCGAAGACAAATTCAAAGAATGGATCCAGCAGCCCCTACAGTCCATCTTCGACGAGCACAAACCCAGAGACCCCAAGACCGAGCAGGACTCATTGAAAGATTGGTACGAGTCGGATATCCACTGCTTCTCCATAACATCCGGCCCCGACGAGACCGAGCTCAAACTCGCACCGCGCAACGACCTTGACGGCGAAGCCCACCTCCGCGATACCCTGACACCCAATATGAGCCTACCAAAATACATCACCACGCACAAAGACATTGAATGGTACTCGCCCGCCGACATCTCCGTCCTCGCCGAATCGCACGGCGTCCACATGCCGTTGCACCCGACCATCGTGCGCGTCAAGACCGGCCCCGGCGCCTCCGATCACAAGACCTGTTTCCTGAAGCTCGCCGCAAAAGGCATGGAGCCCGCTGTGAAGCGCGAACTGAAACTGCTGGCCGGTTTCAAAAAGGCGGACCTGTACACAAAGGGCATCCGCGCACCGCGCCTCGAAGGGCTGGTATCCCTCCCCTCCTCTCCCTCCACGCACACGCACATCCTCGGGTTCCTCCTCAGTCTCATCCCGCAACCGTCCCGGCCACTCTCGAAACTAATGACGCCCTCCATCGCCGCGTCCAAACGCAAAGCATGGGCCCGCGAAGTCGACCGCCAAGTCTCCATCCTGCACGAGAATGATTTCCTGTGGGGTGACGTCAAAGCGGATAATTTCCTCGTGGATCTGAACGATGAGCTGTGGATTATCGATTTTGGTGGCAGTTACACCGTCGGCTGGATGGATCCGGGAAAGTACTTGACGGAGGACGGGGAGAGGGAGGCGACGGCGAGGATTGTGGGCGGTGTCAAGGATCCGGAGGGGAAGGAGTACGAGGGATTGGTGGGCGAGACGGATGAGAGGGCGCCGAGTCAGAGTGAGGAAGCGAAGGAGGTGAAGAGGAAGGAGAAGGTGGGGGAAAAGAGGGAGGAGGAGAAGGATGACGGTGAGATTAAGGACGAGAAGAAGAGAAATAGGAGTGACGATGCTGATGGAGACGAGGGAGGTGGAGAGGAGAGCGAGGCAAAGAAATCGAAACGGGGGACTACAAGCTAATGGGGCGAGATGACAGACTTGTTTTGGGGTAGTTGCTTTTGTTCACTTCCTATTGTATTTCTTGACGTATGTCATTAGAGGCTGATGCCTTGTTTCTCGCCGTGCGGTCTGGCCTTTTCAATGAAACATTCAGAAGCAGACAAACGTATTCTTGACAAGCATTGATTTGTTGTTAGGAGGTCTTAACTATCTCGCTGTCATCCCACTGTTGGGAACATTGTGTGGTTGGACTATTATTGTAGTAGCGTAAATGCAAGGCAATGATAGCTTGCCAACGGTAAGATGTCATTAATCTGGCATCACCAGTCGTTCAAACAGGCAACCCTGCCCCTCGACTCACCCTAGAAATTGGTTTGAATCCAGACATCGGCATACTTCTTGCCATCAGTTTGGTGTCCAAGAGGAATTCCGGGGAAAAAAGTTCGCAGCTTCGCTAGAGCGGATCCTCCGGGAATGATCTTGTCCAAGGCTTCCTTCTCCATTGCCGCCGTCCAGTCCGTTCCAAAGGCCAGCTTTTTGCGATGGACAAGGTCCCGACATATGTCGGCCAACATGTGCAACTGAATAACAAATTGGCCCACAAACCGCGTGCCATGTAGGCTGTCAGGGGCACCTTGGATCAAGCGCCGAGGCCACTCGCACCATTTGGCATACCGGCCCTGGAGGGCTTCCGAGCTTCCCGAATCAAGCACCGATGAAACATTGCTGATCCGCAGTTCGCGAAGCGATGAGTATGTTGCGGTTGGGAGAAAGAGAAAAGCAAGGTTACTCACTTCTGGACAGTATACATCGTCGAGTAAAAGAACCTCGAGTTTCCCGCCGGCAGCGCCGACGATCATCATCGTGTCAGCTGCATCTAGTGCAACGTTCCTGTAGTGAAGTTTTCGGAGCTTCGAGAATCTGAAGAAGTAACGCCCATGGGGGGTTTCCAGTAGTACCTTGCGGCAGCCAGGCGCAGTCTCCAGCTTCAGGGATTCCAGGTTGGGCACACGTTTCAACCAACTTAGCTTAAAGGTCAACGCCTCGCCTCCCTCAGGGTAGTCGAAATACACATCCAAGCTCGTCAGCCCGCTGAAATTCAAACCAACAGGCAGCTTGTGCATGGGAGTGTCTTCATGAGAGAATCTTCGAGCGCTTAACACGAGCTCGAGATGCTTGAGTTTGAACTGATCCGAAGCCAGAATCGTGCGAGCCCAGAAGGAGCAAATGTCGGCGGCTTCCGTTGGATGAAGGCGATTGCCCGTGCCGGTGAGAATCGGGACCACGCCCAGCTTGAGGACCATTTTTTGCAAAGCTGGCATTTGCTTCGCCATTTGCAGCAGTTCTCCTGAAGTATGCATAACGTCGTTCCATCGAGTGCCGACCCACTTTTCCGTGTCAACTACAATCAGAATCTTAGCAGACGTATTGACCTGCTCGGTGTTGATTTTCAAAGTGTCCCGCAAAAATTTGCGGTCTCGAGCGCATCTAGGCCAGTTGAAATGTGCCACACAACCGTGCTCGCAAGCAGTAGCGAAACTCCTTGAAATCCCGCGCAGTGTTCTGATCGTTTCAACCAGGGCAAAGTTAGTAGAGCCACGAACTTGGACGCCATCGCTGGTCTCCACAGACTCGTGATCGGGGTTCTTTGAGCTTTTTGCGTCAAGCAAAGCTTCGTCGATGATCATCTTGACGAGTTCGTTCGGGAGAAAATCCTTCTCTCCCGTTGACTTGGCAATAAAGGTGGCCATTCTGACTTCAGCAGGAAATGGAGGAGAGGGAAAATCGATGTTCCGACCAGGGGATTGGGAAGTAATCAGTGACAAGTAGGTGGAATCTGATTGTCAAGTAGGAGAAAGGGAAGGTGGTAGAACGGCAATGATTCGGCGTGAGCAGTTGCTGGTTTTATGTGCCTGGTCAATCGCCACAGTGGCATTGACGGCACCTGTGAATACCAGTCGTGCCACTGTTCTCAGGGCGACTGATCTAAACAGACTGCTAGCAGTTTGATGATCGTTGCCGTGAATCATGGCTGCGGTACAGGAGATCGTGCGTGAAGGTGATGCCTCTTTATTTCGGCCGAGTACAAAGCCTTTGAATTCACCCAGCCCAGCTCATTGTTCGACAGCATCAACTTGCTGTCGCTCCAATTCCAAGGCCTCGCCACACGACAGAACATATCATACCGCAGACACTGAAAAGATTTCGAGGAGCGATGAATTTCGAACACCTCTGCCGGTATCGTCGGCTAAGCATCACTTGGGATAATGGAGGGAAGTGCTCGGTCACGTACGCAGACAAACTGTGCGGCCAAAAGTCCGACGAACTTGGTTAGATGCTCTTTTGGAAAGCCTTGCAGTCGTGTCACGGACTGCTGACTCCATGCGATCGACTGACTTGTGATGTTTTCGTATCTATTCGCATCCGTGAAAAGTAATGGCCTCATTGTCAAGGTCAACTGGCGCGGCAGATTCTTAACGAAGCCGCAAGGTTGGGAAGACTCGAGAGGGAATTTCCGCTGATCGTGTAGACGGACCAGGCTGCGAAAGGTGCCATTCTCACGACCAAGTAGCTGCTGAAGCGGCATTGAGCCATGCATCAGGCTTCAAATCGATATGGTAGTGCTCATTTCGCCCTTCGGCAGGGCATGGGTGGTCATGCCAACGTATGGCTCAGCAGTCGGCAAGACTATCGACACGGTTGTCGGCACCACCATGAGCCCGAAGGTCCAAAACGACTACCTAGGCAGCGACTTGAGCAGCACATCAGTGGTAAGCAAAGAGCCTAATGTGTGGGTGACATTGGCAACTGTGTCGCGCGTAGGCGACAAAGAAAGTCGTGGCCCCTGCTGAAATGCGAGACTCGGCGAGCCCGCCAATTAAAACTTGAGCTTCGAGCCGCACTCAGCGGAGATGCATCATGTCCGACCTCCATCGCCGCATCTCCTTTTGAGGTGTGATTTTCTTCATCAACCTGGCGTCTTTCGCGACAGCAAGAGGCATCGGAATACTCGTATGCCATGAACGAGAAGATGCATCTAATCTTGCTGCCTGGGCGGCTGTTCGAGGACCACCAAGATGTCCCCTTGTATGACCAACATGATGCATGATGAAGTTGCCTTGCAGCGAGTATATAGAGGTTGAGTAAGGCACCCCTTTAACATGCATATACAGCAGAGCCAATCCGAAAACTTGCCATTCCAAGAAAGAATCGAGATCAATTTTCATTGTCAATACTCTCTCCCGATTTCATCCGATCAACCAGAAACTAGACCACAGAACACTATACGATGGCTCTTCACTTCGTGCCCCGATTCCTGACCGACCAGTTCTTCCGCACACCGCCGCCTTCAACTCGCAGCTTCGCCAACGAGACCATCATCATCACAGGCGCGAACACAGGCCTCGGCAAAGAAGCAGCCCTGCAGATCACAGCTCTGGGAGCCGCAAAAGTGGTCATCGCCTGCCGAACAGTATCCAAGGGCGAAGAAGCCCGACGCGACATCGAAGCGAAGACCGGTAGGACCGGTGTTGTGGAGGTTTGGCAGCTAGATCTGGCATCCTACGCCTCGGTCCAGGACTTTGCGAGACGATGCAACACTCTCCCCAGAATCGATGCGGTTGTCGAGAATGCTGGATTGGCCAAGAAGGAGTACACCAAAGCTGAGGATAATGAGGCGACCATCACTGTCAACGTCATTTCCACCTTCTTGCTCATGTTGCTTCTTCTCCCAAAACTGCGCGAGGTTGCAAAGATCCATGGTATCAAACCACGCCTGTCGATCATGTCGTCCGCACTGTACGAGGTTGCACCACTCAAAGCTCGCAACGAGCCACGCATCCTAGACGCAATGAATGATCCCGCCAAAGCAGACATGGACGGCAGATATGAAGACTCCAAGCTCCTCGAAGTTCTCTACCTGATTCCGTTCTTCGCGGAACAAGCGAGTCGAGGCTCAGACAACGACGTCATCATCAATGTTCCTCATCCGGGCTTTTGCAAGTCAGAGCTCATGCGCGACATTGAAGATGCGGCTGTGCGGGCCGCGACCAAGGTTCTGGCGCGAAGCACGGTGGAGGGTGCCCGAGCCCACGTGTATGCTGCTGGTGCGGGTTCCGACTCGCACGGGAAATGGCAGACGAATGGTGGGAATGGGTCGTTTGATTGTACGTGGCCGGTGTCGAAGCAGGGTCAGGTAGTGAGTGCGAAGATCTTTGCGGAAGTCAATGAGAAGCTTGAGAAGATAGTTCCAGGAGTGACCTCGAATATCTGAGAGGATGAGATTATCTTGGTTTTGCGTATTTAGTTTCAGCCCTGCATGTCGGATCGCGCGATATATCGCGAATGTATAATTGATGGAGTTAATGCATAGAATCTGACCACGTCACACTTGTCCCTTTCGTTGTGGGTTTGAGCTTCCGTCCCTTGACAGAGACATTGTCCCATTCCAGCTCTATCGAACTTATCGTGCCAGTGAAGGATTCGCAGCTGTTTTTGCTGAAAACCAGATATGCGGATCCACATACAAGACCGTGCGGACCGTCGGCAGAAGCTGTGTCCGAAGCGGACCTCCCTTTCCATTGCACCCAGAACTTTGGAGATCGAAAGCTGTTCTTCTCAAATGCAGCAGCGCGCCTGTCCTCGCGATCAATGTCATCTTCCGATTCAGCTGATCCATCTTCCTCAGGAGAAGCCTTATACTTGTCATTGCTATGGTTTCGACCCGCAGGGCCCGGGGTGCCTTCTTCTTCTTCTCCTTCGTCGTCCTCGCTTAATTCCTCGATCTCCGCTTCTTGTACGACTTGCTTCAACACCTTTCGGCTTCCTGCTAAGAGCATTACACCTTCCTGGATCCGATTTGCGCGGAAAGTCGCGAAAAGCCCTTGTTCAGTATCATCAAAACCATGAACTTCAAGTACGCCTGGCACATCCTGATCTGACCTCTTTGACTGGTTGAGTTTCAATGCGTAGGTTCCAATTGCATTCTTGGGGTCAAAGGCTGCTACTCGGCCCCCTTTGCCGCGTTTGCCAAGTCGACCATGAGGAATACGGCGGTTAGTGAGAGCTAGTTCCTGCCATTCTTCCATAATATTGACTTCTTTGGGCAGACTTGCCGGAATGTTGGATTCTTGCAGCTAAAAGGTGGCTGAATCTGCCTTTCCAATCAAGTAGCCTAAGTCACGTTATTGGTATTTCTGGCGCAGCAGGGATAATGCAAGTTCCGAGATATGTTTTAGCTAGTCTTTCCAAATCTGTATATATGTATTCACACAACTCTACATGGAATGATAGAGGTACCTGAGGTGACATATATCTATGACGTAGCTAGAAGAGTGGACGGTTCAGCAACCTCGTTCTGAAATCTCAAGCACCTACGTTCTAAGAGATGTCAAGACGCCAAAAATTAGGACATTAGCTTGCAGTTGTATGGAAGTGCTCATGCTTCTCAATCTGGAAGCTGGGAGCCACGCTAAGACAAGACGGGAAATCATTAACAAAAGCTATGACATAATCACCCCAGCAGGCAGCTCAATGTTGGATCAGCTCTTCGACTTATCCGTTCAAAGTTGTCGCGTGCCTTATCGTCCCATCGCAGTCTTGAATATGCGCCTCAGCTCAGCTGCTACCCTCCTCCGTGGTAGCACATCGCCACCATGGGTGTCACCGGTCTCTGGGACGTCGTCAAGCCGGTGGCCCGCCCCGTCAAGCTGGAAACGCTGAATCGAAAGCGACTGGCCGTCGACGCCTCAATCTGGATCTACCAGTTTCTCAAAGCCGTGCGCGACAAGGAGGGAAACGCCCTGCGTAATAGCCATGTCGTCGGCTTCTTCCGCCGTATCTGCAAGCTGCTGTTCTTCGGTATCAAGCCCGTCTTCGTCTTTGATGGCGGCGCGCCGATCTTGAAGAGGCAGACGATCAGTGGCCGCAAGGCAAGGCGCGAAGGGAAGCGCGAAGATGTGGTGCGCACGGCGGGCAAGTTGCTTGCAAAGCAGATGCAGCATCGGGCGGAGGAAGATGAGCGGAAGAGGAGGGAGGCGCGGGACCGCCCCCAAGAGCCGGAGGAGGAGATGCCGGACGAGCTGGTGTACGTCGAGGAGCAGATGATGATGCCGGAGCAAAAGAGAAGGAACCGCCAATTCAAGAAGAAGGATGCATATCATTTGCCGGACCTGGATGTCAGCTTGAATGAAATGGGCGCGCCGAACGATCCTCGAATCATGAGTCAAGAGGAGCTCGAAGATTATGCGCGACAGTTCCACGAGGGCGAAGACATCAATCTCTACGATTTCAGCAAGATCGATTTTGACGGACCGTTCTTTACAAGCTTGCCGGCTACGGATCGTTACAATATTCTCAACGCAGCCAGATTGCGCAGTCGATTGCGAATGGGCTATAGCAAGGAGCAGCTAGATATCATGTTTCCGAATAGAATGGAGTTTTCCAAATTTCAGATTGAACGCGTGCGAGAACGCAACGAGCTTACGCAACGACTTATGAACCTCAACGGCATGAACCCTAATGATTTTGGCGGTGGTAGAGTGGCGGGTGAGAAGGGAAAGGAGTACATTTTGGTGAAGAACGATGGAGTCGAAGGCGGCTGGGCCCTTGGTGTTGTCAGTAATAATGATGAAGGGCAGCGCGAGAAGCCGATCGATCTCGACAAACCTGAGATTCCAATTCCTGTGGAGGAGGACAGCGATGACAGCTTCGAAGACGTGCCTATCGAGGGTCTCAACCGGCTGCCGAAACGGCCGAAGTACCAAGCGCCTCCAGAGCACGATCCAGCTTATACAAACGATGTCGAGATGCAAGAGGCCTTGTTCAACGATGGTCAACGACAAAGAAGTGGTATTGCATCCGCAGCTACTGCTGAAGAAGACGATGGTCTGTTCGTACCTGTTGATGACAATGACGGCCAATTTGAAGACGTTCCCATCCCAGACGCTCAAGACGAAGCAGAAGATGAAGAATTACAACGGGCTATCGCCATGTCCCTGGAGCAGGGCTCTGACGACGAGGCTGCAAAAGAACACCAGCGCGCTGGAGAAGCCGCAAGAAAGGAGCGATTTCGCAAGGAGAAAGTTATGGGCTTCAACAAGACGACGGCTGCATCCGGTCGCAATTTTGCTAATTTCGCGAACGCTCGAGCAGCAAAAATGGCCCCTCGGGCAAAATCCGGAGATGATTCAGTGAATCCAGAGCTCCGGGCGGCTTTTGAGGCCGGAAGAAAGATGGGCCATCGCCAGAAAAAGAAGGAGGCGCCAACGCCAACGCCAGTACACGAACCGAAGCCGGCTGCCGGAAATTCTGCTTTGACCGAGCCTAGCAAGTTCAAGGGCCCGCTTCCTTTCGAATCGATTGATCTCGGCAAGTCAATGTTCAGCAAGAAAAAGCAGAAGATCGCAGACGAGAAAGCTGCAGAGGAGGAAGAGGGTGGATTCGAGAAGAAGAAGAAGGAAGACAAGCCGAAGACTCCACCTCCGTGGTTCTCGGGCGACATCAACAAAGACGATTACCAGCACAGCCACATTCAACGGCAAGAAGAGACGCTTGACCACGGCGATGGCGTTCGAAGAGACAAACCAATTCTGAGACATAATGAGACCGGCGAGGTTATTGATCTGGACGCAGAGGAGCAGAAGCAGAAGGAGCCCATCAAGCTGCTTTCGTCGGATGATGAGGAAGAGGTGGTTGCACCAGACTATAAAGCTCTTGACGCTGAGGTCCGCATGGATGATCTCGCAGACCAAGTTCGTGCCGAGCCACCAGCCACAGAAATTGCTCAAGGAGTCGTTGCCACTACTGAGAAAGCGCTACCCGATTCAAAGACCACGGAGGCGCTTCCCGCAGACAAAGCGAATTCCAAACAAGCAGATGATGAAAATCTGGAATGGGAAGAATCCGACTATGAAGACCAGGAGGAGTATCGCCAGCCTGCTAATGACGCGTCGACCGCTCCAGCAGGCGGCGATATTGAGATGACGGCTGCTGAACCTGAAATTGAGTTCGAAGATGTGCAACCGCCAAGGACGCAAGCACGTGAAGCATCATCCGAGCCTGAGTTCGAGAACGTTCAAATGCCTGAGACCGCAGAGGAACGACGGCAAGAGCCACTGCGAGATGTGAATGAGCCAGAGGCAGCGGTGCCTTCAGAGATGGATGCATTTGACAATCTACCTCTCGCTGCTCGCAACACCAGCATCGACGAAGAATATGAGGAGTTTTCTGACCTGGAAGACGAGGAGCTCATGAAACAACTTGCCGAAGAGGCGGAAGAGCATGCTAGGTTTGCTGCCCAACTGAACGTTGCTACTGGTCTGCAAAGTGCTGCCGACTATGAACGCGAACTAAAGCAGCTCCGAAACCAACAGAAGAACGAACGTCGCGATGCAGACGAGGTAACACAAGTCATGATCACGGAGTGTCAGCAGCTTTTGCAGCTTTTCGGCTTGCCATATATCACGGCGCCGATGGAAGCCGAAGCACAGTGTGCAGAGCTCCATCAGCTGGGTCTCGTGGACGGCATAGTGACCGACGACTCCGATATCTTTCTATTCGGGGGCAACAGAGTCTATAAGAACATGTTCAATCAGGCAAAAGAGGTGCAGTGCTACCTGGCCGGCGATCTAGAAAAGGAGTACGGTCTCAATCGCGAGAAGATCATCCAGATCGCCCACCTACTTGGCAGCGATTACACCGAAGGCATCCCCAACGTTGGCCCCGTCACCGCTCTCGAGATCCTAACCGAGTTTGGAGATCTCGAGGCCTTCGCTAGCTGGTGGACCGACGTCCAAACCGGCGTCGCACCAAAGGAAACCAAAGGCTTCAAGAAGAAATTCCGCAAAAACGCCACCAAGATCTTCCTCCCTCCCGGATTCCCCGACGAGCGTGTAAATCAAGCTTATCTAAAGCCAGAAGTCGATAGCGATCCCAGCCAATTCCAGTGGGGTGTTCCGGATCTGGATGCGCTGAGACAATTCCTGATGGCCACGATCGGGTGGAGTCAGGAGCGCACAGACGAGATTCTGGTTCCCGTGATTAAGGACATCAATCGACGGGAGGCGGAGGGTACACAGGCAAATATCACAAAGTTCTTTGGCGGAGGGTCCGGACTGGGTCCTGCGGGTGCAGGTAGGGACGCTTATGCGCCTAGGAGACGGGGTGCGGGCAAGAGTTCGAGGATGGAGAACGCTCTGGGAAAGTTGCATGAGCAGACCAGGCGTGCTGCTGGAGGCACGGTGGAAGATGAAACTGAGCACCAAGGCGAAGAAAATGGAGTAGATGGCAATATTGTGAACCAGGAAGAGTTTGCACCCAAAGCAACGCCTAAGAAACGAAAGGCTCGTTCGAAGAAGGTGGCGGAAACTGCCGGCTCTGCTGATGGGAATAATGGTCCCGAGAGTGAAGACTCGGATGGGGATACTTATCAGCCAAAGAAGGCTCGCAGAGGGACTAGACGAGGTCGTAAGACGGCAAGGTCGACTTGAGTTTGGGGTCGCTGTCGAATTCGCCGGCACACGTATATGAAGCGGCATAACTCCGGTATGCCCGCATACGGCATATAGGCATGAAGGACCTCCAGATTACTGCTTGTCCTTGCAAGCTTAAGAAAATATTACTGTATAATATTCAATATCTACTTCGTGTCGAGAGCATCGTGAGTGATGGGGGTGATTTTACAGAGTCGATGATAGTAATTATGTGAGGCTGAAGTCGGAGAGTCTTTAGGCCGACTGCTGAACATTGATTGGCCAGATGATGGTGTGTAGTGCGGCTCTGCTGAACTCTTGGCGTGACATGGGCCTCTTTTGGAAGGCTATTATGCGGCTCTCTTTCCACCTGGGATAGCAAATAATGGCGACGTGCGTGCCTTGGGACATAGCCTAAGTAGTGCGTATAAAGAGATACGTGCCCCTCATTCCTTTTCCCACTTTGACTTCGCCTATTTCACCATGTACAGCTCGACATGGTGATTTTACTGCCTCTTCTACACCTGCTATACTGCTTGACCCATGTCATATGTATGCATTATCTGTCTGAGGTCTTTCGAGCCCAGCATGTGCTTCTTCATGTTGCAACCCGTCCCCTCAGTTCAAGTTGGGTCTATCTTCACCTTGCTTGTTGCCACCTTCTCTTGCCACTTCCCATCATGCACCTGGACGAGGCTAGTAAATCCGCCGTATATCCGGCTTGTCGCTGTCGCTGCCGCGACTCGGTGTTTTTGCCTGATCGCGCAAATTAGCTCCTGGTCAACGCGACAAGCTTGCGCGACCGATTTTCTCCTGAAAGCACAATCAGAGAAATTTTTCAAAACACATTGTTCTTATTTGTCTGTGCGTCCAATCAAAAGGATCATGATCCTTACAGTCGAGCGTGTTCTGCTGAATTGTTTGCCCCGAGTCTAGTTTCGAAGCCGCAGTCGAGTCAAGCCTCCGCAGGCTCTGAACAGCAACCACAACGGAATCCACGGGCTTACCGCGAATGCGACAGTATCGAGGCAATCGAAAACTCGGACTTTGACGCAATCGGCAATTGTAGAGAATAATTATTGAAAAGAAGAACCCAGAACATTCGAGGTGATGCCCAGCCCACGCCAGCTAGGTAAGAAGCCGGCTAGACCGACGCAGAGCTCCCAAAGTCAATCTTGCCGACATCCTCGACGCTGCAAACAAGGTCCTCGGTTCGCGTGCCCCTTTACAAAGCACGATGCAGGCCGCTACGAGACGGTCTTCGGGCCCTGCACCCAGATTCCGGGGCTCACGCCAAAATACGTGAAGTGAGCCAACATCTCTGACCTACTTAAATCCCGCCAGAGCCTTGCTTACTGCTGTCAGAGAACACGTCATGCGAAACCATTCTGCAAAGGCGGGATGCCTGTACTGCGGTCGCTCATGGGGAGATGTACCGGATTGGGAAAGAGCGATGTGCCAGCACCTACAGCGTGGAGAATGTGCAAAGGTCGAGCACACTTTTAATCTTCCGGAATGGATGACGGGTAAGCAGCAGGATGCGATCGATGCATTGGCACGTGGTGGTAAGGAAACCCCACAGGAAAAGTGGCAGGCACTGTATAGATGTTTGTTCCCGCACGATGCTTGCATACATGAAGCGGGTAAGTTCTGCAACGCCACTACGCTTTTCTGATACTCACCATTGGCAGCCTACGACTTTTATATACGGAACAGAGCCGGCGAGGACGCCAGCTCATCCTCTAGGTGTGATGAGGATGCCCAAGCAGCTGCCGGCGAACTCGGTCTGCTGTCGAGCTCCCCGTATTACGATGGAAGCTTCGACGGCTCAGACTTTTCACAGCAAGCGAGTCATTCCAGTTCTGAAGTTGCTTTCGAGAGTGACAACAGCCTGCAGTGGCAGACACCACTGCCCTTCTTCGATTTTGGCCAGTCGATGCGTTCAACTAATCTGCAATTTCTGGAGACAGACCCTGAGCTTCCAAATTTCATTTGATCTATCTCTTTAAGCAATGCAACAGTGCGGGTCATCGCATGGAAACGAGTTCGGGATTGGGGCAGTAATGCCCTCACGGAAAGATTTATGAAGGTACGAAGTGCTCTGCATGTGAGAGCAAATGAATTTCATTTTTAGCGAAAAGCGCACGCTAGATAAGCAAGATAATCCTCCGCCAATTCTGTTCCGGAAGTAGGTTGTGCATGAAGTAGCTGGAAGCACACGGAGGCAACAATTGAAGTAACTTTGAATCTGTGATATGATTATTCGACTATGCGACGCTAACGGCTGCGTGGCCCAAGAGCAATGTCAAGTTGGGGTCGTTGCTGGAATAGGTGACTGGAATCACCTCCACCTTGAATCGCCGCTGTGGCGCAGCCGTGATGGTTCTCGCAGCCCCAGCTTCTGTGGCCGTGCGTCGAGCATGAGCCACACCTATCCATCTCAAACGGAGATCTCTCAGTCTACACTTCAGTGTGCAATTTCCATCATCAACGCCTACCGGGGCTAGGCGTCAGCTGGGCTGTTTCTTGCCGTGACAACAGCTCATGCGACTCGTCGAGTCTGTGATGCTTACCGTCAACACCATTAAAATCCCCAGCATCGATGCATCGCTCGCATTTACACTTTGAACCGTCGGCCTAAAGTCGATCATCAATGTTCGTGATGGCTCCAGACATCCGATGTTGGCGGCGCCAGTTAGCAAGGCTATTATTTCCGGGAAATGCCGGTCGCAGCGGCGGACAACTTACATGTCCTGATTTCTACTTGCTTGAGCAGACATGTGTGAAGCCGGATGATTTCACTCCGTGGCAGCCTCACTTATCAAGCCTGCGCCACATCTTCATGACTTTTATCAATCACTTCTGTTTATCTATTTCAATACCTGTACCCCAGTGCAGTTGCTTCACTGTCTTCGTTCCCTCACCTATATAGCTTCTGCTTCCCCTCCATCCCTAACAGTTCAAGACTAGCCCTCATGAGTGGACACACCGTTGGTCAGCCCTTTTGCGGCCACCTAAAGTCCTCGACTGCCAGCCACATCAACTCACGTCGAACCCGGAATACTCCGAAAGGCTGGGCCGACGTCGAACAGCGGTTGTCGTGCCCATTCGTGAAAAACAACCCCTCCCATTACACTGGGCTGTTCAACCCTTGCACTTTACCTCCAGCCTTCGATCCGAAACATCTGAAGTAATCACATTCGGTCACATTTGTCCTCCAATACTGACCCGAGCCAGAGAACATGTCGACCGCTACCACTCTGCCAAGCATCAATGCCCTTACTGCAAAGTCAAATGGGCGCCGGGCTGCGACTGGCACAAAGCAATGCTGGCCCACATCGAATTCGACCAATGCCGTCACGCTGACCACTGGTGGGCTCTGCCCGAACACATGACTCCATGCCAACAAAACGCTCTAGACGGTCTTGCTTTTCCTCGGAAACAGGACGCTTGTGCGAAATGGCAATCGATATATCACGCATTGTTTCCCGACGATACTCGAGTGCTCGATCCAAGTTCGTTGCCTGATCGTGTACATCGCAGTCTCGTTAAACTGACAGCATTCCAGCCTATGACTTTTACATTTTGAACCAGCATGTTCGATCGCTTGAGACGGCTTCTCTTTCTTTCTCCCCGGCCAACGCCTGCGCTTTCGGCCGTCAGATTAGCTTGGTGGGTGGTTCTGTGATTCCCTTGGAGGATCTCGACCGGAGTCTGGCTGCTCAACCGCCGCGACTCTAGCTTGTGGTCAAGCTCGATCCGTTGACGATGAAAATTGCGGTCATGCTGCTTTCGCTGTGCGTGGACCCGGAGCAGTTTGAAGGACTCTCTTGCCAGCAGTTGCACATCGGCTCTCGTATAAAAGCACGATCCCAGCATTTTGGTCTGCGTAGCGGTGACGGAAGATGGATCCACATGTTGCTAATGACTGAATGAAGCACTTTTGAGCACTGAGCGCTGTCAAATTCATGTCATTGCCTCGGTCTCAATTATTCAATTATGCACCAAGTGTAGTAACTCAAGCGTCCTGACCCAGCAGTCGTAGACATCAATCCCTGCCCTTCTTCGGCCACCACACCATCCCCCAAGTCCTCGCCCCCTCCCCACCTTTCTCCCAAAACCCATCCTTGCCCACCTCCCCCTTGCCCACAACCCACGTCCCAATCTCCTCAAACCCACACCTCAGATAAAACCTCCTACTCGCCTCGCTTGAGCTCTCCAAATAAATCGGCACCTCACAGTCCTTCTGGAAATCAGCCAACAGCTTCGCACCGAGCCCCTTTCCCCTGCAGCGTTCGTCCGTCCCCAAAAAGAACAAATACCAATACTTGTCCACTTTCCTCCCGTCCGGCCATCGGAGAGATTTTGCTTTCACTTCGTCGGATCGATTGCTGTTCTCGAGGAGGTTGCGCATGCCCTTGAAGCCGAGTTTCCAGAAGAGGGAGAAGAAGCCGCTGCGGTAGAGGGTTAGTAGGTCGTCGAATTTCTCGCCTGGCGGGAGCCAGACGGCGCTGCAGACGGGTATGGAGGAGGAGGTGTTCGTGGTGGTGATTGCCGAGTCGGTTTCAAGGTGTAATTCGTCGAAGCGGCCGTTGTTCAGGGCGGCAGCGGTGATGCAGGTTTTCATCAGGGTCGGGATGTAGGGCTCGACTTTGTGCCGGGGGAAGGTCCGGATGAGGGCCCGCATCATGGGGTCGGTCTTGAAGACGGTGCTCTGCAGGGCGACGTTGGGTGCTAGGCGATCTTTGCCGCCGTTGTAGACGGTCCGTAGCTTGTCCATGATCGGATGATGGCGTGCTGTAGTTTCTTTGGGGTTTGGCCTGGCTACTGTAGGTCTGTGCCTGGTTTGGTTGATGAGATGCTGGGTTGTCTTGGATATCCGACCTGAAGAATGGCGACTCGGACGTGAAGATAATAAGTTGCTGGGAAGAGCTGCAGAGATCAGCTGATGCTATAAGGAATGATGCTCGCTGACTTTATGGCCGTAGTATCAACATGCACGGCGCTCAACGTCGCAAGAGAGTAAAAGTATCCAGAGTCACGTAATGTCTCAAACAATCATGAAGGCTTTGCTTCAATGCTGGGCATGCGTGGCTGGCGCCGGTCTCATTAGCTGCGACGCGATCATGCCTAAGGAAGCCATCTGACCGGGACAAAATGGTCCGCGAAACACTAGGTCTGTCGTCTATAAGACGCTGGTACCAAATGCGAGCCGCAAAGACGCTTGAATGGTTGAAGATGTCAGCTTCCAAGTCTTGTGGTCGGCAGAGCGTCCGTGGAACCCGCGCAATTTCAGAACAGAAGCCAATTTCGTTGACTGACATTTTGCAGCCAACTAACATTGACCGTAGACCGCGAACGTGGTTTGGGCGTGGCGTTATGTAGCTATAGCGCTGTTGATGGGTTATTATGTCAAAACAATACACTCGTTTGAGACTGACAGTATCTGTAGTTTGGCGTACACTCTGACTGCATCGGATTGTGATCATTACGGACATGTATCTTTACGGAGTTTCCACAAATCCGATTGTATATTAGCAGAAACCGGAGTCATAAAGGTCTACTGACCGCATGCCACGAGAGAAACGCGGCAGTCGTCCACAATGCCGGGCAACATGCTTAAACAGGGGGAACGTATGGTCAGCAGAACCCACAGCTGACGATGCGTGAAGTCAGCAATCAGCCCCGACTCATCATGCTCACTTGGTATTACGGCCTGAAATTCGTACGTCATGGAGACCTAGATACTAGTACTCGACAAACATAAGCACAGCATGGCACAAAGCACCGGTCCAAATGGCAGACCAGCCGTCCAAGCCATCCACCACGAAACCCGCACCATCTCGAACAGCGCCGCCTTAGTCCTGTCCACCATCAAGCGCATGCGATGATGCATGGTGAGACTATTGTGCGGAGATGATCACTTTCATCATGATGACATGGATTTCTGTAAAGAACGCGCAAGGTTGATTTGCGGATATTCTTAGATCATCGGAATCTTCAAAGCTGCTACGACGGTGCGGTCGAGTCTGTTCCTGATTCAAGAACCTCGAGAACACCTCCAATCAGGTGTACACTGCCAGTAGCGAAGACCTGTACATCCTGACCCTTCCCGCCAGCTGATATCTGCCTCGCCAAGTTGACAGCCTGCTCGATGGACCTTACCACATTGACTTCCGTCTTAGCATCAATTTCAGACCATGTCTTTGCAAGCTCCTTCTGCACTTTAAGGCTGCCGACCTCGTCATTATTCGCGTTGATGCTGACCAGGTCTGGCCTATACCCCGTTGACTCGAAAGTGAGGTTCGAACAAAATATGGCGTGCGTGAAAGGATGCGGGCTTCTCGTTTGGGAGGACAACACCTCAAAGAGCTTACGCAGTAAAGGCTCTCCGGTTCTTGATTGTTGATTGAAGAGCAACACTCGTGGAGTGTCGCCGGAAGCTGGTGAGGCTCGCTGTGCGTCTCGGATGCAGTCTGCGAACCACTTGCTAGCCACGTCCATGCTCTCGATCGTATGGGCGCCATCGATGTGCCACGAGATGCCTGGTTCGCGCCTCGTCTCGCAACGTCCACCGAAACGGACACTCTCCAATCCTTTGACGAATTCTTCGGGCAGCTCCACACGTGTGTCGGGCAGATTGTGGCCAAGTGCGCGGAGATGGGAAGCTGCAATGCCGACCGCAAGACTGGCGTTGCTTTTCTGGAACTCGCCGGCAAGGCCAAGCTTGAGGTTGCCTTTTGCGATTTCGGGATGAGTGTGTACGACATGTAGAGATGCACCCCGTTCCTCAGCACGTTCTCTAAGAACCTTTGGTGCCTCACCAGGTTGTTCGACAGTGAAGATTGGCACTCCTTGTTTCATGATACCAGCCTTGTGCCAGGCGATCTGCTCGACTGTATTTCCTAGCATCATGACATGGTCGATTCCAAGAGCAGTGATTCCAGTAGTCAATGGCTTTTGAATCACGTTTGTCGAGTCGTACTCGCCGCCGATACCGCATTCAATCACAGCGGTATCGACGCCCTGTTTCAAGTACGTGTGGAAAGCCAAAATGGTCAAGAACTGGAAGTAGACTGGATTCCGGGGTCCGGTAGTAATCGGTTCTTTCTTCTCAGCCTGCTGCAAATTATCCCAGACTTCGAAGAACGAGTCCGCAAAGTCCTGCTCTGAGATGGGGGCATTGTCGATCTGGATCCGCTCCCTGACATAGCGTAGGTGAGGTGAGGTGTACAAGCCGACTTTGGTGGGCGCCTTGGACCCGTCCGAGTATCGAGCCAGGATCGAAGAAATGAAAGCAGAAGTAGATCCTTTACCCTTGGTGCCCGCAATATGAATAATGTTCAACCGCTGCAAGTCGTCGAGATTCAGTTTCGCTCTGCGACACCACTCGAGCATCTCGGCTTTGGCGGATTCATTCTTCCTACCGCCCGCTTCGCGAAATGCGTTGACGACCGAAAAGTTCGACTGTATCGAATTGAGCGCCGTCACGGCCTCCTGGATAACCACATCAGCTCGGAATCAACCTCGCTCGTTGATGCTATACGCACAGCGTAGGTTCTGTTACCCATGTCTGACAATATGTGAAAGTGCCGCTGCCGACATCTGGCGCTCACGACGGCTCGCACTCGTGGCAATGAGCGATGTGGCAGCCATCTCGAAAGCATCCGTACATGTGTCAATGCCGTGGTCGGTCCCTGGGTTACGCAACTGGGCTGCGATACCGCTGAACGCGGGGGGGATGAAGGTCCTAGAGTGTCAGACGAGCCGCTCCTCTGGCGCTCGAGCGTTTTGTTGTTGATGGTGGACGAAAGCTTGGGCGAATCAAATTATCCGGTGCCGCAACGACGGAGGGAACCGAAGTATGTACTGCGTTGTTGGATAATTCTTGGTCAACTTTCGTAACGCTGCTTTCTCGCGAGATCGTGCCCTGCGACAACGGTATGGTTCTCAAGATACAGGCCACGTAGTCTGTCTGGAAGACCGGGCTGAAACAAACCAGTCGCCGCTCGATTTGAGCGTCCGTTTTCCCCCCCAGAATAATCGAATAAAAAAGAAACTTTTGACGCTCAACCACTTCAAACGACTAGGCGCATCATGTCCCTTTAACGATACCAGTGGCCTCGGGTGTTACGTCGATTTATGAATATCTGAACACGCGCTCTCTCGAAACCGCTCCCAAGTTGAACCCAAAAGCCAGAACTGCGTAACGAGTCGCCGCCAGTCCACCTCACAAATCAACCACCTCCAGAAAAAAATCAACTAAACACACAAACCCACAAAATCAAACCTCAGACGCGTTCAGGCCTCGAAACATGGCAAAACCGCTCCCAAAAGTCGAAGCCGCAAACGCCCTCCCCGACACAACCTACCAAACCCGCTTCCTCCCCTCCCTGACCCAGGGCACCACCTCCGACACAAGCCTCCACTTCTCCTTCGCCTCCGCAAGCACGCTCACCGAGCGCGAAAAGACCACCCCCATCCCCACCTCCTCCGCCTCTACCTCCGACCTCGAAGCATGCTTCCAACTCCTGAAATCAACGAGCATGGACGACTACAAAGCCGCCAGCATGGGGTGGAACACGAAGCACAAACGCAAGGAGATGCGACTGCTCGACATGCGGTACGTGCTGGTGCGGGAGGGGTCGGCGGACGGTGGGGTGGTGGGGTTCATCAGCTTCATGATCACGTACGAGGATGATTATGAGGTTGTCTACGTTTACGAAGTCCATTTGTCGGAGGCGCTGCGTGGGCAGGGGGTCGGGGCGAAGCTTGTTGGCCTTGTCGAGGAGGTTGGACGCCGGGCGCAGCTCAGTAAGGTTATGTTGACCGTCTTCAGGCGCAATCAGGGCGCGTATCGATTCTATCAGCGCTTGGGATACTCTATTGACGAGTTCTCGCCGGAGCCACGGAGATTGAGGAACGGGGTCGTCAAAGAGCCCGACTATCACATTCTGTCAAAGACACTGGGGTGAGATGTGCAAATTTTGATTTGGTGAACATGTGCTGTGGCTATATCTGAGCAGCAATCTTGCCTCTCATTTCTGGTCTTTCGACCTCCCATTCGTCTCTGAGCACCGCCCAGATCGAGTCGGCGACGATGAACGACAAGCCCAAACTCCAGACGAGCGTGATGGCATAGAAGAAGTTGGCATTGCCCGATCCTGCGTATATCCACAGGTAGTAGAAGGCTGGGCCGAGAAGCGACGCGTACAGCAAAGCCGCGGCAGCAAAGAAGGTATAACGCATGACTGGAGATGTTAGCGTCGGAAGAATGTACAACCAAGGGGCCAAACTTACGCGGATATACATGTCGGTATAGTGGCAGCACACCAAGATATAGCGAAGTGTCTGCAATGCTCGGATAAGGTTTGAAGATTGCCAAGACGCCCAGCATGGTTATGGCGACGAAAAGAGGCTGCCCTCTGATGCGGATGGTCAAACCTCCGACGTATGCACTCATGTGCAGCCAGAAAACACCCAGAAAGAACTCTCTGAACGAGTCGAACATTTCGATGAAGAAGTACCACCAAAGACCGGTGTTGGGGGTCAGATCGGGAAGAAGCAGATGGACACCATAGGTGGAAGCGAGAAACTCCCAAGAACCACCCGTAATCAGGAAAGAAAGTCCAAGAAACAAGGCTGTGGCCCCAACGAAAACTGCGAGGAGCATTCCAATGAAGGCTCCCAAATTGGTCCCCTGTTTGGCCGTTCGCAAGTGCTGGTCGTAGCATATGAGTGTAAGTGGGAGCAATAGCAGGACCGGCGACAGAGAGAGGTACGCCGCCAAAGCGGCGGAAACCATCGCGTTCAGATATCTCTTATTTGTAGCAGACGCCAATGCAAACAGGATGGCACAATTGCTGAACACGCCAGTGGACCTGCCCAGACATGTTGCAATCGTCAAAGGGTTGAAAAGGTATCCTGCAGCAACCTCCACATTGTTGTATTTGATTTCCTTCCTCGGCGATGTGAAGAGTCTCGGTGTTCGTGATTCGCCAGAGTCCGCAATTTGCATCAACGCATATGCGCACAGGAGGTCAACGATCGTGTAGAGCAGTGGCACAAGAAAGGCCGCGACGGCTTGCGGGATCAGGGCGAAGAGAGGGAGAAGGAGAGGCGCCTGATCATGTTAGAACGATGATCCAGGACTCTCGAGAGGACAAACCTGGAAGTAGACGCCGCCGTCGTAAGGAGAGACATTGTGAGTGTAGAGAAAGACGCCCTCTTGTACTGGAAGAGAGTTAGCATTCGGCTCAAGTCTGGCAACGCTTCGTACGCCCACATCTTTTGAAGCTGGTGACTGGGGTCGACACTTCAACCCGCCCGGTGAGAATGTCTGGAAGAGATGGAAAGGCTGCAAACAGAACCAATCGTACGGCCGCCGCCGCAGCGAAGACGGCTGCCTTTCGCCGGTCCAGAGACATGTCTGCTGGAGGTGGAAGCGGGTTTGGCGAGCTGGCTTGTTGCTGAGATGTTGAAGCTGGCACGCTCGGCCAATCACGGGTCGAAAGCTACGTCAAGTTCGGCAGCAGCGAAATACCTGACTTCGATGTTCACTCCAACCTACAGCACTCCTCACCCACCCATTGTACGCCTGCCACAGGTCAACACCGGCCACAATGCTGCGCACAGCTCTGCCGCTGTCGAGACGAGCTGTGCTCCAGTCGACACGCCGGCCTCTTGCCGCGCAATTGGCCCTCTCGGTAAGCTCACGCGTGTGCATGCGACGGCGATAGCAAAGCTAACTTGGACTGCGATAGCGATCCTATGCGCAAGAACACACTCCTCCAGTTCTACCGGGCTCTGCGAGCACCGCGACGACAGAGCCTCGACCTCCTGGACCCGTCGCTCCGGGCAATCCGACACCAGTAGCTGCTCAGCCCGGCCCCGTTCCTCAACCTCCGAATGTTCCTCCCCCTACCGGACCTATCAAGCAGTCCTTGCCACCTCCCAAGAAGCCACGCCGGTTCCGCAACTTTCTTCTCACTTTGGTGATTCTTACAAGCTTGAGTTTTGGCGGAGGTGTATGGTACTCGAGCGTGTCGGACAACTTCCACGATTTCTTCACAGAATATGTACCCTTCGGCGAGCAGGCGGTCCTATACTTTGAAGAACGGCAATTCAGATCAAGGTTCCCGGGCAGGAGGGAGAGCCAACATCTTCCTGAGAAGGATGAGAAGATCACGATTCCCAGTAGGAGCGGGCTTTCGTGGCGGGTAGCCGACGACAAGCAAGCCCGCGGTGTAACAAGCGCCAAGGATCCAAAGTCGGCGCAGCAGAACCCCAGCCAGGCTACTGGCAGTGAGAAGAATGCGGCTGTCGAGAAGGCAAAGTCTAATGCCAGCCCTGCTTCCAAGGCACCACCCGCAGAGACGAAGAAGGAGCCCAAGAAGGAACCTGTTCCAGCTCCCAGCGCATCAAAGAGAGCACCTTCGCTTGCTCCAGCGAAATCAGCCCGTGCGCCCTCAAAGTCGGGTAACCAGACTCCCGATGTCAACGAGCCAAGCGTCTGGGTGCCCGTCGGCCCAATCGACCCCCTCGCTGTGAAGAACGCAGACGAGCCTCTCGTTCAGGACCTTGTCAAAATTCTCAACGATATCATCACTGTTGCCAATGCCGACAACTCGACCGGCAAGTTTAGTGGTGCGATGGAGAAGGCCAAGTCCCAGCTTGCAACTCTCGGACAGCGAATCATCGAGCTGAAGGAGACAGAGCGCCGGTCTGCCAGCGAGAAAGTCAAATCCACAGAAGTCGACTTTGACAATGCTGCAAAGGAGCTCGTTCGTCGCCTGGAAGCTGAGACGAAGGAGCAAGAAGGTCGATGGAGGGAAGAATTTGAAGCAGAGCGATCACGATTGCAGCGGTCCTTTGAGGACAAGCTCAAGACGGAAGTCGAGCGATCACAGCAAGTCTCTGATGAGAAGGTTCGCAACCAGCTCCTTGAGCAGGCAGTTGCTCTCAAGAAGGAGTTTGCGGCTGGTGTTCGCGAGCAAGTCGAGACGGAGCGACAGGGCCGCCTCGCCAAGCTTGCCGACATTTCTGACAGCGTTTCGGAACTCCAAAAGCTTACTAGCGATTGGAACAAGGTCGTGGACTCCAACTTGCAGACACAGCACTTGATTAATGCTGTCGAAGCGGTTCGCGTGACCCTCGAGACCTCGGACCGACCGAAGCCGTTCGTCCGTGAGCTGGCTGCATTGAGTGAAATTGCTGCCAATAATAGTGTCGTCGAAAGCGCACTTGGCTCGATCAGCCCAGCTGCTTATTCTTACGGCATCCTCAGCTCGGCTCAACTTGTTGATCGTTTCAGACGCGTGGCAGATGAGGTTCGGAAAGCGGCTTTGTTGCCCGAAAACGCTGGAATGGCAAGCCACGCCACCAGCTATGTACTCAGCAAGGTCATGTTCAAGAAGGAGGGCCGCACCGATGGCTCAGACGTCGAGAGCGTCTTGTTGAGAACGGAGAATCTGCTTGAAGAGGGCAACCTGGACGATGCTGCCCGTGAGATGAACAGCTTGACAGGCTGGGCGAAGACATTGAGCAGTGACTGGATGAGTGAGGTCCGTCGTGTGTTGGAAGTCCGACAAGCGCTTGAGGTAAGTTTTATCCACATTCACTGTCCTGACATTTGTTGACGAATTAAATGCAGGTCGTGGCTACCGAAGCCCGTCTCCAAAGCTTGAAGGTTGATTCATAGCCGGCCAGTCTTCTTTGTATATTACATCGAACAATGCTCATGTAACCATAAAAGCATAGATAGCGAGAATTGAACCTTCTACAGCCTGTTGGCACCTATGCTTTGGATGCGGTAGCCGTAACAGGAAGATAAGTTCTCTACGATTGAACTTCGATTTAAATGACAGAGAGTCGAACGACCATCCCTCAATCCAAAACTACACCCTCCCTCCACACCCTCCAGACTCATGATGATCGATAATGTTCCTCCATGTGATTGTGATTGTATTACAATGAACGTGACGTGTGATGGCCAAGAAAGCCTGGGGCGAAAGGTTCGCTCGCTCCGGCGGCGACTACTTTCCACCAAGAAATCCGGATAGGAAAATCTTTTGTACGCATGTCCGTTAGTGTCGTGATAGGGTACCGCTACTTACCTATGCAGGTCAGAACGTGGTCGTTGTGGAGTTGATGACGTGCATGCACGGTTGGGCGTTTCGCGGTTTCAATGGTGCCGCTCGCGTCGGGCAGCCGAAATCACTTCTGCCGCCCGCGCTGCCCCGTCTGACACAAATTATAACTCATTTCGCCTCCTGCCCCACATTCGTCTCACTCTGACTCTCACTTCGCGTTCGCATCGCCTTCTTTCGCACGCTCGCTCCATCAACCCTTCAAGACTCGCTCAACTTTGACACTCAACCTCCACACACTCTCCACCTCGCAACTCTTGCGCCTGCAAGTTCCAAGCCCAACCTCGCACAAACATCGATGGCGCCCCCACCTAAGAAATTCGAGGACGAAGAGGAGGAGACCAGCTCCGAGGAGGAGAGCAGCAGCAGCGAGGAGTCTACTCCGGCCATCAAGAGTCGTAACAAGTTTGAAGACGAGGAAGACGACAGCGACGTTGTCGACGACTGGGAAGCCGAGGACTCTGAGGCGGAGCGCGAAAAAGTGAAGAAGGCAGAGGCTGCTAAGAAGGCCGCTGCCGAAGCTGCCGCCAACAAGAAGTCCAGGACACAGCGCGTCGAGGCCTATAAGCAAGAAAACGCCGCCCGAAGAGCCGCCGCCGATGCCGAGAGCGACGAAGAAGAAGAGGAGGAGGAGGACGAAGTCGAGAGGCGGCGCCGCTTGAAGGCCGAACAGCAAGCAGCCGGTATCGCGCAGGCGGCGGACCTGTTTGGTCAAGTGGAGGCCTCGAAGAAGAACAAGACGGCGCCCAAGACCTTGGTCAGTGTCGACCCCAGCGACCCGACCAAGTTGGCAGATTTGTCGGAGCTGCCGCTCTTTGCTCCAACTACCAAGACCGGGTTCGAGGACTTGAAGGCTGCCCTGGTGCCGCTGCTGGTAGCAAACTCCAAGAAGGGCCAGTACGCCACCTTTTTGCCCGACTTCTGCAAGCAGATTGCCAAGGACCTGCCTAGTGATCAGATCAAGAAGATTGCTAGTGCTATGACCACGCTCAGCAACGAGAAGATGAAGGAAGAGAAGGCAGCAGAGAAAGGCGGTAAGAAGACAAAGGCGGCAAAGACGAAGGCGTCATTGGTTGCTACCAGAGATGTCACTACAAGGGCAGATACCGCGGACTACGGAACCGAGGACTTTGGCGAGTAAGTAGTGGCATGCGTCTCTTCGCCTCGTCTGGACTAACGACACGCAGTGATGATTTCATGTGAGAGTCTCTTTTAATCACTTCGAATTATACCAGCTTCAGATCTCTCGTTCGACCCGAACATCAAGGACGGCACCCCCGAGCCAAAAGCGCCACGACCACGCCGCGCCCGAGGACTGTGTCGGGACAAAGGGATGCTGCCGGCATGCGACCGTCAAGAAGAAGAAGGCAAGCATGCTATGGGCACCGGCGCAAGGAATAGAAAGGAATATGGCGCAAGCTGGCGGTCGCACGAGTCGTGTCGAAGCTTTTTGTCTCTTGAGAGGACAGATCAAAAGTTGAGCGTCATTGTTTGTGATACGGCTTCTGCATTTCGGCAGTTGAAACTGCATAGTCTACTAGATTTGTTATAAATTCAGCACTCGGTAGTTGATCTGTATGGTGATCAGACCCTGAAAGCCCCCATTGTGAGCGATGTGGTGTGAGCGGTTCCCTCCGGCTTACAAAGTTCGGGTGGTGGTCAGCCACGGAAGCCACCTTCACACGACGATGGATGGAGCTGACAGTGAGGTGAATGAAAGGGGCATATACGTGAGCTCAGACGGTGTCGATAGGGAATTAGAGTTGTCGCTTGATGGCATTCGCTGCGGGCCGGCCAACGGCATTCCCCCTTTTAGCGGAGCATCCAATGAATCGAAGCCCCGTCAGTCGACGATCTCCAGCCAAGTTGCAGCTAAGCAAGAAACCTCCAGCGTCCAAAAATATCACGGCCCGTGAATGTAGATCTCTCGTCGCCCCCTGCACAAACGGTCTGCAGCAGCCGGCCTGAATCAGGGCGCATTCCATCAGCGGCAGGGAGGCCTTTCAGCCTGATATTCTCACCACCCACCCGACCTCGTACTTCGCTTCTCCTGCCCTTTCTTTTTGCCGGGTTCGAACAAGCACACCCGTCTCCGAGGACTTGTTACTTGCGCAGCTCGCCCTGGACTGGTATGCAAAGCTGTACCGCACCATTGCCCGCATCGCCGTCATTCTCGCGTAATCGCCCTTCGGTTCCTTTTCGCATCCCTGTCGAGTTCGCCAGTTCCATGAACCAGCCAAGCACCGCTCCGTCAAACCGAAACTACCCCCTTCGAGAAGCCCCTGCCGCGAGCATCACCGGGCACGGCCACAATTGAGAAGGAGAAACGCCTTCGGAGGCGAGGAGAGAGGGCGAACAGTCGGCCGCAATCCTGGCCGGGCTCGAGGGAAACAAGTTGCGCTTTTACATTCTCCGCAGTTGCTTCATACCAGCGCAAGAGGACAACCGACCGCAGTCCGCCGCTGCGACTTGCGCGCCCATACTTATGCAGAACCCAAAGATCAAGGCAGAGAGAGAGGCGCACAAGAACAAGGTACGTACATGAACTCGAAGGACTCGTGAGAGCCCACAGGCTGACGAAGCTCGACTCGACATAGCTTGCCGCTTCTTACCGCGAACTACTAGACGAATTCTCGAATAAAGATCTCAAGACAGTTGGAAATTACACGCTCGGTCGGTTGCTGGGCAAAGGCTCGTTTGGCAAGGTCTTCCTCGCTACGCACAACCTCACAAATGGCACAAAGGTAGGCTCGGGGAGCGGGACTCGACATACAAAGCACGCATGCTAAGATGACCAGGTCGTCCTCAAGTCGGCGAGGAAAGATGATGCGAACCTGGCGCGAGAGATTCACCATCACAGGCAGTTCCTACATCCACACATTGCACGACTGTACGAGGTCATCGTGACCGAGAACCTGGTATGGCTGGCTCTCGAGTACTGCTCAGGTGGGTGAAGCCTGCATCTTGTGCAAAGCGCTGGAGTGTTGACGCATCTAGGAGATGAGCTATATAACTATCTGCTACAGAACGGTGCCTTGCCAGCGGACAAGGTGCAGCGCATGTTCACGCAGCTTGTTGGCGCTGTAGCATACATACACGGTCAGAATTGCGTACATCGTGATTTGAAGCTGGAGAACATCCTTCTTGACAAACACGAGAACGTCAAGCTGGTCGACTTTGGCTTTACCCGTGAATACGAAGGCAAAGGCAACGTTCTCTCGACCGCCTGCGGCACTGTCTGCTATACAGCGCCAGAGGTTCTCAAGGGCGAGAAATACGCAGGTGAAAAGGTGGACGCTTGGAGTTTGGGTATTATTCTTTACGCACTTTTGGCAGGCGAGCTACCTTACGATGACGACGCCGACGAACTTACGAGGCACAAGATTTTGACTCAAGATCCCAAATACCCAGACAGCTTTCCGGAAGAAGCAAAGACGCTGATCTCGAAGCTGTTATCGAAACGACCTCTATTACGACCATCCCTGGCTGATATTCTTGCGGATCCTTTCCTTGCAGAGCACTCGCCAGCTCAGCAGGCGATATTGAAAGTCACAAAGCCGGCGCCATTTACAACCCAGCTCGAACGAGACTGTCTCCAGCGCATGAGCAGCGCCGGTGTTGATATTGACAAGGTTATCGAGAATGTGCTTGCGCAACGATGTGACTCTCTGGCTGGTTGGTGGGCTTTACTGTACGAGAAGCAGGAGCGCAAAGAACGAAGACTGGATCGGAAGCGAGCAGAGCGGGAGGCGAAGGCATCCAGGCGAGCGAGTGCAGCAAGTGCTCTCCGAGTCTCCATGCTCGAGGGTGTGACGGAAGAAGCTGGAGAGAAAAAGCTGGACGATGTTCCCGTCACACCGAGCAGAGGTCGAAGAGAGAGACGAAGCATCCCGCAGCCTCAACTTGTCATACCCGAGATGCCCCGACTGCCAGAAGGAGTTGCGGTGGACTCTCCCAATTCAGCTACAGCAACACCTTCGGCCCTGATCGATCGCGAGCAGCAGTTCCCCCGCTCTGCTAGTTCGTCACGTCCACGACCGTCTTTGCCGCCTAAGGATCGGCGAAGATCACGAAGTAGTACTCTCCAGATCGTGGCATCAAGTCCGGCACTGGGGCCAGGGAATGGTATCAATAAGCGACGATCACGAAAACGGCAGCCTGGTATCTTGGGCCAACTTGCAGCCTTTAAGCACTGGTTTGTTGAGAACACTAAGCGTGCGAGATCTCCCAGTTCAAAGGCCGATAAGAATACAGCCAACACCAGAGACGGCAAGACGTCCGCCGCAGCGAGCAAGGTCAGTTTGACATTGAATGGCAGATCGGGCGCTCCCCTGTTGCCAACATCAAAACCATTGCCATTGCCGTCAGGTTCGATGGCAACTGCAGCGGCGGCAGCAGCAAGCAACACCAGTGGTGCTCGTACGCAATATCGCAGCAATCGACAGTCACTATCCCCAGCACCACTTACGCCTCGTTCTAGCTACCGTCGCTCGACCGGTCCTGCAGGTCTTCGCGGCCGCAAATCTACATCTTCTTCAGTCTCTTCGATACGCAGCATTCCCCACCTACATACTCACTCCAAGACATCGTCCACATCGTCGCGATCTGAGTCAGTCACATCATCAGCTGTAGGCTCTCGATCCGCGCGTTCCCCTCACGCATCCGTCAAAGTCCTCCCCGCGACACCAACCACCCCAACCATTCCCAGTAACGTCCGCATCGTCCGCGGAGGCCCAGCACCAATTTCGATACCACCCAACTTCGCCAGCGGCGGCCCCAATCCCTGGGTCACCGATGGTGCCTTCCGGCCGCTGGGTTCGCCCGGCTTGCTGTTCACAAAACGTAAGAAGCCCATCTTTCGCGGTCCGATGGCCAATTCGAGCACCAACAGCGGGAGGAGAAGCAGGGATGGTAGTCGAAGCGGAAGCCAGCCGCGGCGTCATAGCAAGCTGATCATCGAGGAGGAAGAGGAGGACGAAGAGATTGAAGAAGTGGACAGTTTCAGTCCTGTGGAGAGTCGGGTCAATAGTCCTCTGGGGAGCCCTGAACCGGAGCTCAGAGACGAAGGTTCGGTGGCGGAAATGGCTAGTAGGGCTGGTTGGGTTGACTTTACGCCTGGGAAAGATCCTGAAGAGGAGGGTGGTGGACTTATGCATGATGTATTGGCTGCGGGTGCTAGTCCGAAGATCGGTTAAGCTCAAGAAACTTGGGTCATGGTGGGGTCGAAGAGAGAGGTGGACGTTGGGTGAGGATCCTCTATGACTTGGCTGTGGATTTGCGAGTCCGAATCGGTTTATGCCACATGTTATGTAGATGTCTTTGCCTAGTCTGCCTGCGAAACAGGTTGATGGGCTATATACCCATTTCTCTTGATGCAATCATGAGATGTTCATGTTCGACATCACCGCACTCTTGAACCGGCATGATATTGATGCCTTATCAAATTGAAGCTTATCAAATTGAAGCTCGATTGATGATTCATGTTAATACCACAATCTTTCCTCCAGCCTCGTTCGACTCCATCAAGCGGTGAGCTTCGACAATATCATCAACACGCACAACCCTTCCAGCAGGAAGATGCATCCGCCAGCAATTCATCATCATCATCATCATCATCATCATCATCATCATCATCATCATCATCATCATCAACTCCTCATAACCCACCCGCCATACGTCGTCCAAGTAACCTCGCCTCGGGCACGATCCCCATCAACAACCCATTCCAATCCCAGTTCCCGCCCACAATCCCCGAAACACGCGATCCCACCGTGTTTGAGACACCGGGTGGAATCTCAGAGCGGGTGAGGCCGAAAGCGCGAATGTGGATTAGGATTTGGCCCGGGGAGGGGGTTGGGATGGGGAGGGTTGTGAGTTTGAGGACTTCGGGGCCACTGGGGGAGGATATTACGACGGCTTTCATTGGTTGAGACATGCTTGGGAGATGGGGAGATTGGGAGATGGGGGAATGGTAAGGGAGAGTTATTCTATTTTGGGGTGAATCCGAAGGTCAGGGGTTGAGGATACAAGTGCAGTGAGTAGTGTTCGAGACGCGAAAAGGGGGTTTGAATGAAGAAGAAATTTTTTGAAGTGGCTAAACACAAGGACTTTTCTTTTTTAGAGACAGGTCTCGTATTTGGTTCCTTTCGACACGACCACATCAGTAATTATACGCAGGATCGTGGCAAGGTGCTTGGAGAAGGTGGAGGCGTACACGGTGTCGTGATGACAAAAGAGCCGCATCGGCCGATCTCGGCGGGTCGTCTTTGCTCCCTTCTTACACATCACATCAGGGGATCATCGGGAGAACCGTCACTCAGTCGTTGGATTTTCAAGCGGGAGGGGCAATTTTGTTGCTGTTGTTCCACCTATACTAGCTAGTTGCCTCATGCAGTGCAGTCGTCATACAACCATTATCCAGACAAGTCACAAAGGCGGTGGAAAATTTACCTTGGTCAAGTTCATTTGTGGAGAGCATCTGTTCGAAGCTTGATTCTGCCCTACATTGCATGTTGCTAAAGCGTCTGTCTACGAGTAAAATCCCTGTCATGACAGTTATCTTGGAAAAAGGCTTACGCCTAAACTAATCGCTTGCTCCTCCATCGATCATCATCAATCATTATTAATCATCCCTTGGTCGCACAGCCTACTGGCCGAACCTTTCTCCAGCACATACGCCGTGATTTCAAGATGCGGCCTCGATACCAAGCTCTCTGCTCTCGCCTCTGTCTGCCCGGTAACAGTAACACGGAAGATCTTTGTATGTTGCCATCACTTCATTCTCGTTTCCAACCCGAAGGGTACCGTCCTGGCGAGATTTGAGCAGATTCGCGAAGATGCCCAAGACCAGCTTGTCATGGTTGGCCGGCTGCTCCACATGACGCCTCAGCGACATCGGCCCATAACAGCTCTCGTCACGCGCGAGGGCTTCCCAATCGGGTTTAGCTGGGTAAAGGTTTTGATACCGGAGCTCGGTCTTCGTGAAAGACAGAAGATCGCTGCGGGTGATGTCGACTTTCTTCAGGGCCGGGAACAGGTGCAAGAGGCGACGGGCAAAGATTTTGCACAATGCTGTCGTGGGCAGTGCGATACCGTTATTTCGAGCGACCCACCATTTCCGAGTCAAGGTCATGTACTTTGTCTTTGGCCAGGTGAGCGTGCTCGGTCCCTCCATATGCAGTGTGAGTTGTTCCACACCGGAGAAGTCTCCATGCTCCTGCATTTCGGCGCATGTTTTGTTAGTGCTTTGGGTTTCCAGAGAGTAGAGCTTCTTCACGCTCATGTGGGAACGAACGTCGCCAAGGTCATCGGGATCAGGTGTGAATTGCTCGGCAAACTTGCGAATGCTGAGGTCAAGCAACTGTTGATCGGGATACAGAGAATGGCCACGGAAGGCGTCGTAATGGTTTTCGATGACCGACAGCCAAGTGTCGATCACGTCCATCGATCGAGTGTCTAGGATCAAATGGCGGATTCTATGAGAAACCTTGACGTGGCTGATGTTATGATCTCCGAAGGCCATACGGTTGACAAGAGCCTTCACTCTTCCCTCATTCAAAATCACCGGCTTGCAAGCGAGGAAATAAGGATCCGTAGGGGTCCTGCCTGGCCATCTCCGGATCGAAAAAGCGGTATGCTTCCAATACACCTCGGTTGCCAGGTCGTGGAACAGCCGCTTGTTAACTCGTGCCAGTTGCAAGAGTGCGTGAGGACTTTGAACTTGATGATGATCAATCTTTCCTGACAAGATGTGCTCTGAATTACTGTCCTCGCCGGGAAGGTGCTTCATTGCATCGTCGGTCTTGAAAGGTGGGATCAGCTCCTCGGCAATGAGAAGACGGAGCTCGGTAGGCAGGCCTCCTAGACGCGCATCATTGCTGGCTGGCTGGTCAGTCATCGTGTTGCTTGTGTTGAATTCGTTGGTGTGGTGGACAGCTGTGATCTTCCATCAATCTGCGAGGAGTGGGGTCGAGATACCTGGTTCTGAAGATATCTCTGGAGCAGCCTACGAGTTCTGAAGGAGATGTGATGCCACCAAGCGCAACTCCACGAGAGGTGCGAGCGCAGTCATCTGTTGGCTTCACCTGCCAACTTCACCTTCAATGTGTGGTGACTTGGAAAACAACAGACGATCAGGTCTTGGCTTCAGGCGGGTGAATAGAAGTCATTGTACATGTCGCGTGAAGTCTATGAATTTTTGTTCCATGCATTGTCTTCGCAAGCACAGACGTCGGTGCCGAAACAAAGTGTAATTAAGGTCGTCGTAGGTGCCTCGGTCAATCGGAAGGAAGCCAGGCCAGCACACTCACAGTCAACAGCTCATGATGATTCAGACGAATGAATGTCGCAGTCACAGTCATAGTATCGATGTGGATAGGAACCACGTGCGCTCAGGGTGCTACGATCAGTGGGAGAAATATTTAGGGCAGAACGGTCACAGTCACCAACCCGTAATAGAACAAACAGATCTCACAGTCAAAGCTTCAATTCGATCTCTTACTGCACGCAGACTGCTATGTACCTTAAGAACGACCCCATGTACTGTGAGGCGGAGAGAGTGAGTGAGTACGCCAAGACAGCGCACCACTCCGGGAATATGCAAGTGAAGGCCCACGTTATCCACGGCAACGTTGCTAGCCGCCCCTTCTCTAGCACATACCCAGTGGTTTCAACTTCGTTCTTTCCGCCACCTTCCTCTCAGTTTCCACATTTATCAGCCTGGTGGTGAGCCTTGTTTGAGGGGCCCTGCACTTCTCCGTCGCCAGGTTTTCATCTCGTGTTGAAAATGAACTTCCTGTGGTGCCAGAAAGGGAAATGCTGATCGCGATCCTGAGGCCTTCCCCATCCCCAATTTTCGCTCTTAGGCTCCCCATTCTTCCGAGCTTGAATTTCCTCCCGGAAGACTCGGACAACCATCTCGTCGTGTTCCTGTAACGCCTCCTTGTGTCTCTTCAAGCCATTCGAACCATAGTTGGAGTAGATAGATCCATCCGGACTTGGTTCTTGCGAATAGAATCCAGCCAAATCCGGGGAAGTGAGCTCAAAAGAAGCAAGATCACTGCGAGTAACGTCCACTTGCTCGAGGGCTGGTAACAGATCGAGAATCCGTTGGGCGAAATACCGACATGGCACGTCCGTCGGCAATGCGATGCCCCACTTCTGCTTCCAATCTCTTAGTTCAAGGAAAAAGGCGCTCTCATTCATCCAGACTACGCTCATCGACCCTTCCATGTGTAAGGTTAGTCTCGTGACTTGCACAAAATCTGCGTCTCGCTGGAGTTGGGAATACGCTCTGTGTGCTCTGATATATTTGGTGATACCGTGTTCCCGAAGAAGCTGAATGAAGGCAAAAATGATTGAATTGGAGAATTCTTCTTCTTGGAGCCAGCACGCGTCAGTATGAAGCAATTTCTCTTGATTGCACTTGATATGAAATCCGTAATCGAAAGCCTCGGGGTTCTTCATCATAAATGACCACCACTCACCAATCAACAAGATAGCCTCCATGTCGAGAGCCAGGTGACGAATCAAATGGGAGATTTTGACGCCGGAAGTGCGGTAGCGTGGTAGCCATCCCTGCAGCTCGAGGAGTTTGAGTGATCCGTTATGCAGCACAACTGGCTCGCAAGACAACAGCCTCTCCCTGTAGACATTCCAGCCCCAATTGGCAAGAGTGAAAACTTGGGTGTTCCAGAAAACTTCCCTGGCATAGTGATAGGACATCGACTTGTTGGCATGCGCCAAGTAAAGAAGAGTATGGGCGCTAGTTGCTTGGCCATGAAGGAAATCCCGATGGCCAAACTCAGAGGAACGGCGATAACGCCAGACGGATCGATGATCGTGTTGACTTTGAGGTTTGGAGTGAACTAGGGCGTTCTCGGTCTTGAACGGTTCGACGACACTGTCAATGATGATCATATGAAGCTCCGGTGGTAAATCTGTAAGGCTTGCTGAGTCTCCATTGGTACCTGCCGAGTGATCGCTGATGGTGGTTGGGATTGCACTTGACTTTCGTGCAGCACGTCTGCTTGACTTTCGTTCAGCAATTCTGCTCGACTTTCGTTCGGCAATTCTGCTTGACTTTCGTTCGGTACGTCTGGATGACTTCCGTTCAGCAAGTCTGCTTGATCGTCTCTTCGCTCCTGCAACAGCTGATTCGGTACCTGCCATGACGGTGGAGAGCGGTGAACCAAAAGCTGTCTTCGATCACCTGGGAGGTGGGTTTGGCAAGTTGAAAGCAACGCCTCTTGCGGCCGTTAAAGCTTGAGATGTTTTCAGCCAGGAAGATACCCGCCATGAGACAGTTCATTGCCGAATGTGTGAATGTCAAAGGATACATTCATTCTGAAGACATGCAATGACTATCTTTCGTGTCGTATCATCGGGAGTCATCAAAAGCTCGTTGTCATCAGATCCGCGGAAGTGAAGTATTGCAGCTTCACTCTGACTGCAGTAACAGACGGAACAGACAGAACAGATAAATGGTTCCGGCTGTGTATTTGCTGACTCTGATATGCCTTGGAGACTGTTGTCCGAGCTTGTGAAAAAGTGTACCGGAAAGAAGTCTTCACATCGATGTGGGATGTCTGAAGCTGTGAAACGAAGCGACATGAGCGAATTGTGCCTTGAGGAAAGTGACGAGCAAGCTTTCACCTCAGGCTTGCCGAACGAACAATGGGGTTTGTTGAAGTCTTCAGAAATCACGTCGACTTTGAGCTCCTCAAGTATAAAAACAAGTTCCATCCCCCCCATCACGTTGCCTTGACGCCAACCCGCCCTTGCAAAACTGCCCAGCCAAGCGAGATCACATTCAACCCCTGTCACCATGCAGTGCAACAAAGCTGTCAAGGCCCGCAAGGCCTGTCTGCAAGCACTGCCAGACGAAATCTTGCTAATGATAATGCGCCACCTTGCTCCGACTTTCAAGCTCGAAGACGTGTCTACGGATGTGCGAGATTGGAGGTGGAAGCAAAGCTGCCGAGCTCATGCCTTGTTCGACCTCGCAGGTCTCACACCAAAATTTGAAGCTATTGCAAACGACGTTATCTGCGACCATGTCTTTGTCAGCTCCCATTCCGCAGAGGCTATCCACTATCGTTGGCGTTCGGACGAGAATGAGAACATCCCGGGCCTGGATTGGAACATTGTTGAACCGGCGATAAGGCCATTCTGCGTTGACAAGTTCTCTACTCAGCATTGGCTTGGCCGCAAACTTCCATCCGTTGGCAACGCAGATATCAAATGCCTGGTCCTTGATAGACAAGGTCGAACAAATCTAATCGAAGTTTGGGACAAGATGAAGCGATACAACCTCCTCCAGCACGGCCGGTATAAGGTCGCCGGGTTCTTGGATGACAAGATGTCGGATCTTCTGGGCACCAATAAGCCAGCGGAGTCGAAGGGCAGGAAGAAATTCTCACGAATTCTTCCCATTCTCCGCCGGGCCTATTTCCCGAATGTCCAACGACTCATTTTGCAAGTAAGTGGTGTGGAATGCCTCGCCGATATGTCCTGGGGTGAGGGAGATTGGACAATTGAATTCGCCAACGGTCAGGGGATAATGGAACCTGCTCAGGATCAGTGCGAAGACTTTGCTGAGAGGATCGTGGATCTTTTCCCCTCTTTGAAGACGGTCGAAGTCGTCAGACAAAGCTTTGATGATTATCTGTGGGAAAATCCAAGCATGAACTTCTACCGATCGGATGGTCCAGTTCAACAGCAGTACCCAGAATATCACCGCTCGTTCCACGAGCAAGATCTTGCGGATGACGACTTGCTAATCAAGACATTGATCGAGTCAGCTTTGAGCGCTCGTAACAGCCATGTGGTCGCCAAATAAGCTGTGACTTGTCTTGAATACAGCCGAAAGAGGAAAGCTGGAATGGTGGACAGCATTCCACAAGTTGAGCGTTTTCTTGTTCGCTCCCGGTAAGTCCTTTCAGGAGCGGACTGGCAGACACAACAGGTCTGTAGTGGGCTAGCCACATGCAGATATTAGCGAGAATTTGAAATCAAGCTCGTTCTCCAAATCATGAGCTACCTGGTGCCAGAGCTCGGTCCGCTGTGGGACACCAGCAAGTCCATTCATGAGCGCTAAAACGAGCCTCCTGCCCTATTACACCTCGTCAATCTCAAGCCTAGATTCAAGGACCTGGCCACTGAGTTTTTCCAGAAAGAAGTCTTCCTCACGTGCAGTTCGACCCTGACGACAAGAACCTGGACCTGGAATGACAATTGGCAGGAGGTGCCCCTGGAACGTCGCGTGCACACTTTTGGCATTGGCCCCGGCCAACTCGGCAACATGCTCGGACACGAGGTCGATTTTATTGATCGTTCCAAGATTCAGTGTCTCGTGCTGGACGAGAAAGCCATGACGGCTATCCACCGTTCGTGGGAGATGATTGATGATTCCATCTTTGGTCTCGAGTCGGGATTCGGTAAAAGAAAGCTGGATGCTGCCGCGGATGCTGACCCCACCACGAGTTACAAGTGCAATCCCATCGATACTCTCGCTCGGCGAGTATTTTTCCCGAACGTCAAACGCCTTCAATTTTATGTCGAGTGAGTTGACATCCTGACCCTATGGAGCCGAAGTAATTTCTCCCACGAAAAAGCTCCTTGGTGCAAAGGTGACAGTCTCGAGTTGGTATCAGCTCTCAGCGAGCAAAGGCTATATTTGTCATGAAAATACTGGGTCTCTGTCCGGCGCTAAAGACAGTCGAAATTGTTCGTCGTGACTTTGACGAATACCTTGACAAGTCAGGAATGGGCCTGCTATACACTGATGTCGAGGATCAATTCGGGCGCTCCCTTAGATATAGGTGCCAGATGGGAACAGGACCCCTGCTTGTGAGATCGGGAGTCTATCCAGGGCCACTATGGAGAGAAGCCCACGCGTCGTGTTTGCTGGACGATGATGCGGAGCTTTCTTCGTTTTTCAAGCGAGCCTTGGAAGCACGCAATAAATGTTCCAACGGAAGCGGAGATCGTGTATGGGATTTCAAGTTCATGCTTGGAGTTTTAGGCCCATAGATAGCATGGCAATGCCTGGATAGAGTCTAGGTGTTTTGATCCGTATATAGATTGATTGTAGTAGCAGGTCCTGTCTGTTCCTGGATATATTCTTCTGCTCATAATTGCTTCCGTGGTTCTTCTACGACAGTATCGCCAGTCGATGCTTTCGCGTGCTTCCGGCCCTGTTCAAAATCCACCTCCAGAGTCCGCAGTAGCTTGTGGCCTGCCCATGCTTCTTGGTCATTGACAGCACCGGCTATGTATCAGGAAGTCGCGCGACGGTGAGAATGTACCAAGTCGGTGTCATCCGCTTCTGTACTCGGTCATGCGTAGACAATGAGCTTGGCGCCAATCACTTGGTTCTGTATCGCCTGTGTCGGTACTGTGACATCTCGACAACATAGGACTGGCATGCGACCCTCAGGTGGGGTTCTCGCGTAGCGATAATGCAACGTTGACGGAGCAACTGGACTAGCGTGGCCAAAATGCGTCTGCGCAGACATGTCGGTGACAGGACTTTCCGATTCCGTCACGGGTCGTCATGTTGGACGTTCTGCTCACTTTTCAGGTGCATCCGGCAGGCGTTCAATCACATACTTCCCCCTCGCCACACTCATGATTGGCACGCCAGGAATCTTTCTTATCCTTCTCTTCAAATCTCGATCATTAGTAGCAACAATATAAACCTTGTGCTTCATCACTCGATCAACCAGACAGTCATCAGCATAAATGCCCTTGTGATCGCAAGCCACTCTCGTCCATCTCTCATCTCTTGCAATCTGCAGAGCGATGCGGTATTTCTGACCGAGTTTCTCCATTTCTGCCATGACGCAGTCGGTGATCATGGGCTGGCATTTGGCGTAGAGGCAGTCCATCATCGATGTGAGAAGGTCGAGTTTATTTTGCACCGTGTGGCTGAGGAAATTGGTATCGACAAGGACGGAGTAGGGAGGGACGAGGGCGGTGTTGTATTGGAAGAAGAGGTTGGAGGCGACCTGGGGGATTTCGCGGACGACTTCGTCGCCATCTTTGGCTTTCTTCTGCTTGGCTTCGAGCTCTGCCTTGAGCTTGTTCTGCTTTCTGGATAGAGTCTTAGCACACAACACGCCAAATCTGTCGGATTGCAAACTTACAATCGAGCATCCTTCTGGCCGATGATTCGCTTTGTCATGGCGAACTTGCGCACCTTCTTTTGAGCGCCCATCGTGCCTATGATACCAAAGTTTAGAAGCTACAGTTGCGGGCGGGATCAGGGCGAAGAAAATCTGACGGCGATAAGGAAAGATGGCAATCATAAGTCCGTACAGCGAACCAGGGCGCGGTTGCTTGGGATGCGGAGTTCGTACAGCGGATGCGGAAAATAGCAACACATGCGCCGTGCGATCCGAAGGCTCTGCCGAGACTTTGTTTGAGAGCACGCTTCCGAGTCAACACTATCGTTTTCCACCTGCATAATCGTCCCCCTCCTTGTCTCAATCCAGTTACTCGTTGAATTTGCTGCCGCGACCGCTTACAGTATTGTAAATACTATACGATATAGGAAGAGAAGGATACGGTACGGCTGGGATCTGATCGGGCCAGCGTGAAAGCGACCCCTGGTTTCCATCTCAGAGGCGATTATCTTCGCAGAACGAACGACTCGACCTACACCATGAGCCTTCTACAAGCCTTGACGGCGCCTTTACTGGCCGCCGTCGCATACGCTCAAGAGGACTTGCTCCCTAGAGCCGATGCCTCATCATCATCGAGCGCAGCCTCGTCCACTTCGAATTCCGACTCCTCTTCGGCGTCGACTTCCAACACCGGGACTACGAATGGCCCTTCACCAACGGTGACCTTACCGTCCCTGACTGGCCAAACGACCTATTCCTATCCTGCTCCCTCGGTTCCTCCAACGGCAAACGCACCATTCATGCAAAAGTCGAGTCTACCCAACGGGACATTCTTCATTTGTGTCGGCGCGGTTCTAGGCTTTTTCTTCCTCATGATAATAGCTTGGCGAGCATGGGCGGCTTGGATGTTGCACAGGCGGATGAACGCGGCCAATGCGCAGTACGTTGGCGTACCCTCCGGACCTCCCGGTGGCTCACCAAAGGACAACAAGAAGTTGAGGAAATCTGGATTGTATCACCGCGACATTGGCAGCGAGCTTTCGTTGGACGCATTGACGAAGAAAGAGAACGGAATTGCGCGAAAAAGCGGCAAAGCGAACAAGGATAACAGACGGAGCAATCTGTTCTTCTCCCCAACAGCCGGAGTCGGTGCCCACGGTACAGCACAGCAGAGAGCAAGCAGCTTCCTGCCATCTGGCTACTATGCCACTGGCGGCTCTACGGTCGGCAGCACGGTCGTCAATCCCAACTCGACTTCGGATCTCAGCATGAGGACGGACAACCGCCTTAGCATGGCTGATTTCAGTGCGCCACAGAGGCACAGCTACGGCTACAAGGACAGCCCTCTTCTGAGACCGCAGGATGGCCATGGCTTGGAACCTCCGAACTTGCCCTTTGCACGCAACAACGCCGGGTCCAGAAACAGTGTGACGAGTCTGAGTGGCAGTGAAGGTAACAGTAGAGCGCCGAGTGCGTATCTGGAAGATCTCTTCGACTCGACGCCGGTAAAAGAGAGACGGAGCAACGAACGGGAGAATTGGTGATGACCAGGACAACCATGGAGGCTCAGCTTTGTATCAATATTGAGGCGTTTGGCGATCTACAACGGATTTGATTGAACAGTCAATACAAGTCTGTGAGCGTTGGGTTGGACTGCTTGCGATGAGCATACATAGCGTTATAATGAACCACCTGAATTTGACACTTCCAACTCGTACCTGTGCGGCATGTCATGTTATCGTGGCGTATTCGTAGGATACGCATGCAGGATCGCGTGATCACAACTCGTCCTTGTGCCAACTCAAGTGTGGAGGCCACAGCGCGCGGCGATCGTTTCAGTGACCCCCTCAGCGGCCATGTTAGCGGCCTTGCCGCGAAACCGCCTCAGTACAGCGGCTGAGGGGCCCCCCAACCAGCCAGCGCCGCCCAGCTGGAACAGCCAAGCCTGCGCAACAACACCTTTCCACAACAGTGGAACCGGATTCCGTATCCGGCACTTCATCCAAGCCCGTCAGACCCTTCCGCCACGAGCTTGCGAATCCCACAACACGTTGGAACTGAGGCAGTGCCGTCTTCTCCATATGCGGGGCACTTTGCAGCCATGGCAAAGCATGGAAGTAATGCATGGGCATTGTTGTCCTGCATCATGCACGCGCTTAAACGCCCGGTTCCATGTCTCATTCTCGATGTTTTGTGTTCTGTCTTTGACGCTGTTTCATTTCCCGAAACGTTTACTGTACCAGGTGAAACCATTCTCGACGTCGAAAACTTGGACTGTTGTATGAACCAAGCAAATGATATACAAAAAAACACATCAGTAGAAGCCTTAATGTCGAGGCTTTCAGATTCATCTGGCCATGAGTCTTCAGATCGGCCAGATGTCGAAACACAAATTCATGCTGCCGGCTCGCTGTACGGACAGGTAGCCCCTAAAGACGGTCCACGAAGCTGCCGTCGTCAGCGAGCTTCGCCTCCACGTCAAGCCGATCATGCTTATCCCCCAAGGTCCTTATCCCCCAAGGTCTACAAGCCATGTTGCAGGGATCAGTCTCGATCCCCTCGTGCGGTCTCGGTTGCGGTGGGCCGGAAGGCTTAGCGGTATCCACGTCAGACTTCGCGAGGTCCTGTCTCGTGCTCTGATGTTTCCCATAGAAATGAGGCTCTGCTTGCCCAAACCCGTATTGCTCACGTATCGATTCCTGTTTATGTGTATTTCTCCTTTCATATCTCCTTGGTACGGCTTTCGCTTCATTGTTCATGTCCCGCAAGTCATCGTGTCCCGCCCTGGTTCCGTCGTCCGGAATGAGACAATCATTTCTTTGTCTTCGAAAGTGGTCTTCGCATCGTCGCGAGTCATTTACCATGGGGCCTTCATTCAAGCGCCAAATCCCGTCGTCCGGCAGCCAGTATGCGAGAGACACGCACCTTCAAAGCCAATCCACCACGAAATCCGGAAACAGTCGACCCAACGAAAAGCGAAGATCGAGTCGGTTCTCGATCAGCAGTATCACCAGTCTCCTCCAACCATCAAAATTCACGACCACAAGTGGCCAGGCGACACCCGTCGAAGATCCAGATCCAGATCCAGAGCCAGAGCCAGTCTATGCTGCAGACGCTTGGCTGGCCGTGCCCGCCGGAGTATACAATTATTCGCGAGCCTTCGATCCCTATCCACCATCCTACTACGATAGCGAGAAGACAGATTCGAGAGCCATGGGCTGTAGCTCGTCCAAGCAGGCGGATCAGGCCGACCAGGCGGCGGCACAATCGAAATACCCTGCGAGACCGAGAAGGACGGCGGAGACGCAGAACTGGAATGGCGGTGCCGGAGTGATAGCGGGGAACATGACGACGGGGTGGGTGTATGGACCCGGGGGAAAGCCCAATGCGAAGACGAAGACGCAGCGAAAGAGATAGCGGACTTATGCTGATAAGAGCAGCGTTGGTTCGCGGTGAAAAGTTGGCACGTCCTCGTTGAATACTTTTGGGCAATGTGAACTGATTATGACATGAACGAGCTGTGGCCTACCGTTAACCTCGCAACATAAGACAACTCCTGATACTCCGTTGCATAGGTAGCACATGTGAATCTCTGCGCGCTTCAGCTTCTATGTGACAACGTCGTGTTTCCCGAACTCACGGTTATTCTTCGTAACGAGCAACTAACACCAAGCGCCGCGGACAGCCAACTGGTAGCTCTCCACTTTCTCGTAGCTTCGAGGCCACCACTTGAAATCGAGAAGATTACCTTCGCGAACAACCTGCATGTAAAACTCTTGATCCCATTTCTCGGCGTCGAACAAGTAGGAAAACCGATCCGTGATCACATCCCCCTCGCAAACGCCAGCTGCGGCTGCTCGAGAAGTTGGGTCGAGGTCTTTGACCACTCTCTGTTCCCCCTTTAAGGAATCCTGCGAGAAGCCGAGACCGAATTCCTCTTGGTCTTGTCGGCACAATCGCCAATCACAAAACACTGCTCCCGCTAGGTCCACCATGCAATGTGGAGGCAGGAATAGTGGATCTGCCTCCGACATTCGGTTGTAGTCGTCGACGGCGCTAGGCCCCAGTTCCTGAGTGACGAGTGAGAGCCAGACCTTGATTGTGTAAGGCTTGTCGAGCCGGCGTAGCTTTACCATTTCGAGGATGAGGTCGTCCAGTGAGCGTTTACCGGCTTTGCGTAGTTGACAGGCAAGTTTCATAAAGTACATCAGACCTCTCTGGTACGGAATGCGATTCACATGGAAATCTTTCCAGAAACGATCGTAGACTTCGCTGTTCTTGGTTCGTCGCGCTGGATTCGTATAGTAGCCAGAGACGAAGTTGTTGAAGTTGTGGATCAACGTGCCCGCGTTCTCAAGGCCGAAACGGTAGGGGAGGAATAGGGCGTAGTAGTCTGCTATGCCCTCGTTGAACCATGAATCCTTGAGTTCTTCGGGCGTGGGGCTGTTGCCAGAAATTCCGACCCGGGGCCAGTTGTGCGTGATTTCGTGCACCAAGAAGTACAGCGTTCCAACGGGATTTCGAGGGAAGATATTGTTCCAACCAAACACAAAGCCATAAGGCAAGCCCAATCCCGAGGCGCATTTGTACTCATTCTTCCGGCAAAATACTTGAAACATGTTGGTCGACTGGTCTTGGAAGAAGGCCCGCATCTTTGGCACGATCTTGCTCAGCTGCTCACCTAATGCTGCGACGTCGAAATTTGGTGGCGAGAGCCAGTAAAGAGCTTGGGACTGGCCCAGGGTATCTTGCGGATAGCTGTGAATCTGCCCGACCATGAAGAACATATACCCTAGCTCAGAGGGCCTGCCGGTGAAGTGGGCGTCGATGCCTTCACCGAAGCTACACACGCAACGGGTACCTGGCGGTGCGGATTCCAAATCCCACTTGACGTGAATGTCATGCAGTTCGTGAGCAGCAGGATGATCAGGTATGCGCAAGAATCGATCGCCACAAGCCGACAGCCCACCTCCATCTTGTTCGAGTTCGACTTGCGGGCCACACGGCGTTCGATGGCTTACTTTGCGCGGGTACACCCGGTATTGAGACTCAGCATAGGGCTCGCGGTCTGTGGGTGGTCCAAGGAGCCATGTTCCGGGACCGTGTACGTGAGATCCGTTTCGCATCGTGTTGTTGGCGCGGCCGTCACGGATGACTGAAAACTGGGATGCAGAATACTCGAAATGGCTCTGATTTTGAAGCGACCATTGTCCGATAGCCTCATCGGCGTCTGGGACATACTGAAGCGCCATGCGCAACTTGACGTCGATGTATCGAGCCACTTCATGCCGGTCGAAATGAGGATGAAGCGACAGCGAGAAGCTGGGGTTCGAATGTGGGCCTTGCATCATTGATGAGTATTTCGGCGCAAGTTTCGATGCAAATGCGTGTGATACAGTGCGGATGAATTAGGTCGTCGTCTTGTTCTGGGTCAGGTACCAATTCACGATAAGGGAGAGTTCACGGCGAGCCAAATAGCTCTCCAGGTCGCTGACCTTCAGAAGCGCTCCCATACAAACAACAAATCCTTTGAGCTATGTAGTCAGATATTCTGATTACTTGCAGAGGACGCGCTACAAATCGACCTGCAAGCTCAAAGTCGCATATGCAATGATCAAAACGAACTACCTTCACAAAACAATCTTGAAGCACAACCTTGTGAGTACAATTCTCATATAAGATAGACAAGAGCCGGTGTCCCCTCGTATTAATTGTCAGATCTTCGTGGGAGGCTCGATCTGTCAAGGCTGCTCGCTGAAAATCTTACGCAACGTTGTTCGTCCTTAGGTCAAGCACAGTGTGCGGAACACATCAGAACTCCGAAAAAAACTCACAGGGTCTCAACCACCATCCCTGCATCGATTACGTAGAGGAGTGAGTGCGTCGAGGGCGTCTCATAGGGACAACTTGAAATGGGTTGAAGATCAGGCTGACGCAGCAGGCGACGCACGGCCCTTGATTGGCTCAAACACGCCCAGTGCGCTATCTCCGGGCGGCGAAAGATTCTGCTCGTAGGGCAACGATTTTTCAGCCCGTTTCTGCTCTTCTTCACCACCCTCTCACCACTCTACTCTTTACCTCTGAACCCAAACAACACCTCGTCTCTTTGCAAAAGCTGTTTCGTCTTTTGCATTCCAGTCCTTTGTCCGTCTTTTTCCTTAGACGGTTTGGGATTGCATCCTGTCTAATCTCGTCTTGTTCTGCATTGACGGCATCAAGGCACCTAATACAAGACTGCTTTCCTTCTCGTGCAGCAAGGAACCTCTCGCTCTTTACTGAAAAGTGAGCGATACATCACTCGGTGAGTCTTCCTCTCGACTAGTTCCTTCCATTCTGCCTTATTGGAAATCTCGAAATGACGGCATGATGGGAGCTCTCGAATGAATCGTGACTAACGAGCAACAGTACATCAAGTTGTCCTTCCTTTCCGTTTTCAGACCTGAAATCAAGAAAATAGAAACAACCACCCAACATGGCGGATAAACTCAACATGGGCGGATTGGCCCTCGGAGACTCGCAGCATGCCAACGGCATGGGCGCCAACGGTCGACCTGCCTACATACCACCACACATGCGCGGAGCTAAGGGCGGCAGCATGAATGGTGCCCCTCCACCTGGACCTGTGGCTGCCAGCCCTCCTCCTGGTGGTCCAGGCATGAATGCTTCAGCATGGAGCAACAACAACGCTAACGACCCGGGCTTTGCTCGCGGCGGCGGCAACTGGGGCTCGGCTCCGTCTTTCACTCCCAGCCGCGGCGGCTACGCTGGCGGCGGAGGTGGAGGATTTGCTGGGGGACGTGGCGGCGGAGGCTTCAACCCTGATAGTTACGGCAAGCCTTCTGGCGGATATGGCGGTGGCGGAGGAGGAGCTGCTCGTGGCTCTGGCGACGGACAGTGGAGAGATGGCAAGCACGTTCCCGGTCCTGCCAACGCCCGTCTGGAGCGTGAGCTATTCGGTGTTCCCAACGACCCTTCCAAGCAGCAGACCGGTATCAACTTTTCCAATTACGACGACATTCCGGTCGAGGCCAGTGGTCGCGAATGCCCTGGACCTGTCAACGAGTTCACCAACCCTCCTCTGGACGAGCATCTCCTTTCCAACATCAAACTTGCACACTACACGACGCCAACTCCGGTTCAGAAATACTCCGTTCCTATTGTCATGGGAGGCCGTGATCTGATGGCCTGTGCCCAGACAGGTTCCGGCAAAACAGGTGGTTTCCTGTTCCCCATCCTCTCTCAGGCTTTCATCAATGGTCCCTCGCAGGTGCCCAACCAGCACGCTGCTCAGCAGGGCTTCCGCCAGCGCAAGGCCTTCCCTACATCTCTGATCCTTGCACCAACTCGTGAGCTTGTGTCTCAGATCTTCGACGAGTCTCGCAAGTTTGCTTACCGCTCCTGGGTTCGTCCCTGTGTTGTCTACGGTGGTGCCGACATTGGTTCCCAGCTCCGACAAATGGAGCGTGGTTGCGATTTGCTTGTTGCCACACCTGGTCGTCTTGTCGACTTGATTGAGCGTGGTCGCATTTCTCTTGCCAATATCAAATACTTGGTCCTCGACGAGGCTGATCGTATGCTTGACATGGGTTTCGAGCCCCAGATTCGCCGCATTGTCGAGGGTGAGGACATGCCTACTGTCCAGAACCGTCAGACGCTCATGTTTTCCGCCACTTTCCCCCGCGATATCCAGATGCTGGCCCGTGATTTCTTGAAGGACTACATTTTCTTGTCTGTTGGACGTGTCGGTTCCACCTCGGAGAACATTACCCAGAAGATCGAGTACGTCGAGGACGCCGACAAGCGCTCCGTTCTGCTTGACATCCTCCACACCCACGGTGCTGGTCTTACGCTTGTCTTCGTTGAGACCAAGCGCATGGCTGACTCGCTGTCCGATTTCCTCATCAACCAGAACTTCCCGGCCACGTCGATTCACGGTGACCGCACCCAGCGAGAGCGTGAGCGCGCTCTGGAGATGTTCCGCAACGGTCGTTGTCCAATTCTTGTGGCCACTGCTGTTGCCGCTCGTGGTCTCGATATTCCCAATGTCACTCACGTTGTCAACTACGACTTGCCAACCGATGTCGATGACTACGTTCATCGTATTGGTCGTACTGGTCGTGCCGGAAACACTGGTATTGCCACTGCTTTCTTCAACCGCGGCAACCGTGGCATTGTTCGTGAACTCTTGGAGCTTCTGAAGGAGGCCAACCAGGAGATCCCTGCTTTCTTGGAGAGCGTGGCACGCGAAGGCTCCGGCTTCGGAGGCGGACGTGGCGGTCGTGGTGGTGGACGTGGACGAGGTGCTGGGAACGCTACACGTGACTTCCGCAAGCAGGGAGGTGGTGGAGGATTCGGCGGCAGCGGCGGCGGAGCCTACGGTGGCGGAGGAGGAGGAGGAGCGGGATACGGCGGTGGACAGAGCTATGGCGGAGGAGGATTCGGTGGCGGATACGGCGGCGGCGGAGGAGGATACGGCAACCCCTCAGGTGGCGGATCATCCTGGTGGTAAGCCAAGGCTTGCGACCTGTCCATGTTTGCACATTGGCGACGCGGTTGGCAAGTTCGGCGAGACCGCTTTGCTGTGACGAATGGACGACCAACGACCGAACAACAAATTTGCATTTTCTGTTTTTTTTTCAGCATTTCCCTTTACGGTCTTCACGAGCTGGACCGGCTGGACGACTACTTCGGGACGATGAAAAGGACACGAGCTACGACTATATCACAACAAGACTATAGACTGCGCTGGCTTTTGTCATATACACCACGGGTGTCAGGCACGCCTTCGATCTGTTTCTCACGAGTGTGAGATGACCTATGGATTGAATTTGACGACACGAGACGGCAGAAATTCTCGACTTGTGCTTGATACCCCCGGACATTGTCGTCCCAATAAAAGATAGAGGTTCGAATCGGTTTACAGGGATAAAGGGCTATCGCGATGGTAGTCTGGCCACGTTCGGCTCGATACGACTGTTGCTTGCGGGCTAGACTTTGGGAATTTATGGTGTTTGGTGAGGGTCTGGGAATAATGGAGCAGCCGGTACCGTCTCTCACAAGGGACAAAAAGACATGCTCACATGGTGCATACTTGACGCGACTTGGTGAGCGTTCACTCGTCTTCTTGCGATGAGCATTCATCAAATGGAGCTTCACAGACAAGACAAGACGGTCTACAAGACAGAGATTGTCTAGCTGGAAGCCGCTTTGGGCGATAGAGCCGAGACCAAACACTGATAGCCAACAATGAATCATCAGATGAACAAAAAGGATGAAATTTGGTCAACTAATTGCACATAATTACAGCCAATTAGCACGCAATATGAGCCTAAGACAAGCTGGAGGTGGTGGCCGTCTCGGGAGATGAGCATACTTACACACGCATAACGCCATTAGCCGTAGCCAGCCGACGTCCAGTAATGGCTCGCCCACGCTGGTTGAGTGTCGTGTGCTAGCGTACCTCTCGTACCTTCGTTCCTGTTCCTTGTTCGGCAGAAGTTTGGTGGAGGACGATCCTGCTGACAACCGTTGAACGGGTGCATCCGCCTTCCCGAAGGAGTATCGTCGCATGCACCTTATCGCTGAAGTTCCCTAAAGCTACCAGAGTTAACCTCAAGCTACCCCCGTTCCAAGCTCCCCAATCCGGTATATCGAAGGGGAAATCCCTCGTTCGACCCGTACCCCTTACGAGCAAGGCAGGTCCCTCTCATGATGCCATTCAAAATGCGCCTTCTCCCACTTGCAGGTTCCTAATTTTTCTGCTTCGTGGGCGAGCGCAGCGCGTACTGACTACGATATTCCATAGCTATTATTGTAGCCGCCACGCCGCCAGTCTCTGCGGGGAGGGAGCATCACGTTGCCCAGCATGTTTTCAAGCAGTCTTCTTTGTGTATTGGCTGGTATCCTTAGTCTATCGCCTGCTGCTGCGCTGCCGGAGTCTGACCATGCGATCGTCGAACGCCAGGCTCAGCCGGCGCCGGGCCAGTTGAGGGACTTTGCGGTCTATCCCCCGGTGCTGGTGCCGGAGGGGACGAGCGATGCGAATGGCTGCATTTATACCAAGACGTTGTTGGAGTATACGTTTGGGAATAGCTACGGTGTTCCGTTCGTTGGTGAGTTCCCCTGTTTGCGTTTGTGTTGTTGCGTTTCGAATACAGAGAGAGCATGGACTCGAGCTTGTGTAATCATGAATCAAGGCACGGGTAAACAGTTTGTACACTAACTGACAACGTTCGTGACTGCAGGAAACTATACTCCGCCACCATGTGATTTCAATCGCGTGGTCATGAACCTGACCGTCACTTCGCGTGGCGTGCAATATGACCGTCTCGCACTCTTGTACCTGGGCGACGTCGAAATCTTCCGAACCTCCACCGCCGAGCCATCGAGCAACGGCATCATCTGGAACTACATGAAAGAGATGCAAATGTACAATGCTCTCTGGAAGCAGCCCCAAAAGATCATTTTCGACCTCGGCAACATCGTCAACAATCAGTACACGGGTTCCTTCGAAACGACGCTGACGGCCACGTACTTCACCGTGCCCGATTCGCCGGCTACGGCGGATCAGATCTTGCCGATCACGTCAAGGTCGTCCGGGGCGAACAAGGCGAGTGCCTTTTCGGTTCCGGGGGATACTGCTAGTGTGGCGTACACGCTTCCGAAGGACGTCACGAGGGCGGTGGTGGCGCTTTCGGCGAACGGGCAGAGTAACGAGGAGTTTTGGTATAGCAATGGGCCCACGTCCGAGATCCACACGTTTGACAGTACCTCGGGCACGTTGATCGGTGGTGGAAGTTTCCGCGAGGTCCAGCTTTACATCGATGGCAAGTTGAGCGGTGTGAGCTGGCCGTATCCCGTCATCTTCACAGGTGGAATTGTGCCCGGTTTCTGGAGGCCCATTTTCGGTATCGAGGCGATCGACCTCGCGCAGCATGAGGTTGACATCACGCCATGGCTCGGATACCTGCTTGACGGTAAATCTCATACTTTCGAGATTAGAGTCGCCAGCGTCAACGACAATGGCAAGATTGCCACGTTGGCCAGCACACCCGGCTCGTACTGGGTGGTGACAGGTACAATCTTCTTGTACAGGGACCCGAGTGGCAGGGCAACCACCGGAACCGCGCCCACCATCAGCACGCCTTCAATCGATCTGAAGTTCTCGTCTTCGTACACCAAGGACACCAAAGGAAACAACAACACGCTCACATACTCCACGAACGCGACACGTTCCATCTCCATCAAAAGCCAGATCAAGACCGCCGGCGGTTCCGCGGTTCCCGTCTCCTGGACGCAAAAGCTGACCTACACGAGCCAAAACTACCTCACAAATTACGGCCTAGTCCAATTGACGATCCAAGGAACGTCAGGCACCGACGTCGCCAGCGGCGCCAAAAAGGACGCGTCCGATGGCTTCACGCACATCTACTCCTACCCTATCACCGTGAACTCATCCTACACCCCCCTTAGCGACGGCGGTGCCCAAGTCGCCGGATCCCTAACTAGAGGCAAACAGTTCCTGACCCTGGGTAACCCGATCTTACCCTCCGGCCTGCAAAACTTCAACACGAGCGCCAAGTCGAACACGCCCACGATCCTCAGTCTCGCCGGCGCCGCCGGGTCTGTCCAACAACTCCTCCCCGCCGGCGCGGCATCCTACCTCACAGGTAAAAACCTCCAGGGAACCTACTACAACACGACCCAGGTTGCGTCTGCCGGGTATCAGTCCGCGCCCAGCGGTTCGTTCAGCTACGGGACAACGGAGCAGTGGCTTGATTTCCAGGGTGCCGGGTACGATGGAGAGGGCGTTGATGCGGAGTTGTACTCTCGGCACGTCAAGGCTGTGAATGTGACGGTCGTGGAGGATGAGACGCATTTCATTGGGAAGGATTATAGTGTGCCGGAGGGCCGGACTGCGGGCCCGGCTGATTTGACGCAGGTGCCGCTGGGCGCCGGTGGTGTCAGGCAGTTTTTGGGAAGGGGGCCGGGGCAGGGAAAGCCTAATGCCAGCAATTAGTGGATGGCAGGGGTGTGATGAGCTGACCTCTTTAGGAGAAAATGTCAAGTCTTGCTGGTCGTGTGCTGGCCGAAGATGCTGACTTGCGTTGTGAAGTCGCAGCTGACCGTGAATCAATGAAGCCTGTAAGCCTTTGCCAGCAGTATCACTTACTTTGCCGCATACATCGTCTCTTGTGTCCTTGTCAACTGTCTCCCAATCTTTCTCATTCACTTATCGTCGAAGTCTATTGTTGCCAGCACATCCGTTGGGACTTTTGATATCTGCCCCAATAAGTAGTCTCTCAGACTGGTGCGGGTGGCTTAGTGACCACCTTCACGACCGCCATCCCGTCGTGTCCACGGATTACGACCGGGCAGCTAATCAAAGCGAAGGCGCCGTCTCCCACCCGGCCGCAGCCTCGATCACTTGTCAACGTACCATACGTCCCCCCTAAACCAAGTTTGTTGCTCTGGTCGCTCGGGTGGAGTCCAGGCCGCTGTTTGAGGCTCTGCCCACCTCATTACTCAGAGGCCAGGCCGGATCGGTCACTCTTTCACTTTTTGTCGTCCACAAATAGCTCCTTGTGACGGGAGGAGAAGAATGGTTGAGTTTGCCGGATCCACGGTGGTTGATGAGTCACTTTTGGCTGCTGCCCTGCTACTCTGGTCGCTTGGATTGCGTCTGAAACGGCCGTCGTGGCGGCCACGACAGCGAACCCGCTTCCCAAGGTTTCAACGGATGTTGCGTTTGGTGGTTGGGAACGGGGAGTCACCCTTGGACAGTGAATGGATGCAAATTTGGAAACGGATGGGCAGTGAAGGTGTCTCCTGCTCATGCGAATGACTTGTCGGGCGGCGTATCTGTTCGTCCCGACCGTCACCTTGTGACTTCGAAATAATAATGTTGTCTCTTCTTGTTCTTCATTCAAGAAATCCGTGTATAAGATCCTGCTGGTCTGTGGTTCGCTCCTTGAGTATCTTCATTCGACTTGTCTCCGTATGATCGCTGAGCATTCCCCCTTACACGCACGCACGAATACGCCAACAGACGTTCGTGTCATCAAGTCATCGTCATTTGTCTTTGCAGCGAAAATTCAATTGAACCCTTACCATGAGCTCCAATCAAGTCTCCAGCGAACCTGTCGATTGGGTCCCAGCGACATTCCGCGACATCCCACCGGAACTGGTCAAAGCCACGGATGGTTATCCGCCCTACCGAGAAGCAATGACTCCGCAAGAGTGGTTCGAGGACCTGCAGATACTAAAGGCAATCAAAGAAGCAATGACAAGGATGGCGGGACGCCGCGGTTGGCGAAACACCGAAAGTGAGCTGGAACAATGCATCAAAGTCGACCCGGCCTATATTTTCGATCATCCCCAATCAGGAACGCAGTCAAATACCAATACCGTTCCCATGCTTTTCGACATCGGCAAGCTCCCACCGGAGCTCTGCTTCATGGTCATTAATGAGATAGTATTGGACGCTGTTCACGCCTGCAAGGCAGACCGCAGAGACATGGCCAATATGGTTGAGGGTAGGAGATTCGTGGGCCGCCCGAACCGCGGCCGGGTTCAAGATGAAAGGTGCCAGGGCTTGTCCATGCTGTACCGAGCAACAGGGGTCAACATCCAGTTTGCGTCAGAGATTCTCAACGGCATCCACCGCTTATACAATACGGACGAAAGGCCAGACGAGGACGCCAGTCCAAGCAGCATCGTAACGCACTACATTATGTGGGAAGACCTTCTTTGCCAAGTTCGTCATGGGATTATCGATGCACACCACGAGGTCATCCTGAAGATGAGCGACGAGTCGGTGGATAAGCTGAGAAAGCCGATTCCAACTGGAGTTAGGGAGTTCATTCTGAGCTTGCGGCGTCCGACTGGAGAATGCAGCAAGGCTCAAGCTTGGGACCGAATTTTTGGCAAGTCATGATATTTTCGAAAATCGTGCTGCACGGTGCTGGTGGAGACCCATTCGATGACAGCTTCATGGTGATAAATCAATTTGGCGGACTCGAGACTAGCCATGGAGCCTGTGGAGCGTGATCCGTCGCCGGCTGCTGGAAGACCATGGAAACTTGTGTGGTTGAGTTTGATAGGGGCAAGCTGTGGCTCTGCGGGAAAGCATGGCACTGGATACAAAGCCTTAGCACTGCATAGTAACCCAACATTGATGATCTGTCATGGACGGATAGTATACATTGCATTGAAAAATATCAAAAACATTTGAAACTTTGGCTCAAATCACCTACTGTTGCATGTGTGAGGATCATCTTTGTTCCTCCATCAAGATTCTGCATGCAGTACGCTTTGAATTTGCTGTCAGAAGGCGCGGATGCTCGAAAATATGGATATGCAAGTCAGCGCGCCGGAAACGAATCGTCGTATTCTCGATGCATCAGCCAATGCTGGAGGAATTACCCATGCAGTAGCGACTCTGACAGACCTGAAATTGTCCTTCATGCTCTGTTTCGATTAGCCGTCGTGTTGCTGTACAATATCGTTGAAATCGAAAGCGATATCCAAAACAGCATCGGCACAGTTGCCTTGGACAACTGCTCGACTTAGTGCAAACGGACTCCTGGACGAGGCAGCCGCCAAATTTCTTGACTTCTTTAGAGCGAGGTCTTTTAGGTAGCACCGTAGTGCAAGAACACATGTCAGGACAAACGTTGGTGAAACCACCGAACACCAGTATCACGTAAATTTTGCATTTCAGTTTGGGTCATGGAGCGCAGATGGTTGACGCCGTCGTCACTGGGCGAACACAAAGGAACCGGATGCATTGACTGCCTGTCTCCCTGTAAGAGACATTTCATCAAACAAACTACACGTCGTGCAGACAAGAGCAGAATGGCATTGGTCTTTTGAAATTGACACGACCAACCACAGTCGCTTGTTGAAAGAATGCACGGACTTAGCGGGCGAGCTTTTTAGTGGAGGCTGAGGCTGGAAAAAAAGGTGGCTCGAGCTCTTATCGCTGTGGCTCAGAAGCTATCAAACTCAATCCGAGCAAATAAATTTTGTGTGGGCGATGTCGCTCTTGTGATTCATCCTTGAACTCAACTCATCCCAACCATCCCAACCTCTCTACTTTCGTCTGAAACCGCCTTAGGATTCAGACCAACCTGTATACAAGACTCAATTGAAGCTTCGAGTCTTGCTTCCCCCTTTTCAAAGCACCCGTCCCACCCTTTTTTGAGTGGTATCCTCTCCACACTCCCCCAAACTCAATTTTCTTCTCCGACAAAACAACCACCTAAACATGGCGAAAGGTCGCGTGTGTCTCGCCTACTCGGGCGGTCTCGACACCTCCTGCATCCTCGCCTGGCTGCTCGAGCAAGGCTACGAAGTCGTCGCCTTCATCGCCAACGTCGGCCAAGAAGAAGACTGGAAGGCCGTCGAGGCCAAAGCGCTCAAAATCGGCGCCAAGAAGATGATCATCGACGACCTGCGCAAGGAATTCGTCGACGAGCTCTGCTTTCGCGCGGTGCAGTGCAACGCCGTCTACGAGGGCCGCTACCTGCTCGGCACGTCCCTCGCGCGGCCGGTCATCGCGCGCGCCCAGATGCGTGCTGCCCAGCAGGAGGGCTGCGACTTTGTCAGTCACGGGTGCACGGGAAAAGGTAACGATCAGGTCAGGTTCGAGCTGGCGTTTTATGCTATTCAGCCGAGCATCAAGGTCATTGCGCCGTGGAGGGACCCGGCTTTCTTTGAGCGGTTCAAGGGCCGGAACGATCTGATCGATTATGCTCAGAGCGCAGGTATCCCGGTTACGAGCACCAAGGCGAAGCCGTGGAGCATGGATGCCAACCTGGCTCACGTCAGCTACGAAGCGGGTATCCTCGAGGACCCGAACACCACGCCGCCGGACGACATGTGGTTGATGACCCAGGACCCGCAAAAGGCGCCGGAGAAGCCCGAGGACATTACCATTGAGTTCGAGAAGGGCCTGCCCACCAAGGTCATCACCGCCGACAAGACGTACACCGAGTCCGTTGAGCTGTTCGAGGCTCTCAACAAGCTCGGCTACAACCACGGTATTGGCCGCATCGACATTGTTGAGAACCGTTTCATCGGTCTCAAGTCCCGTGGCTGCTACGACTCCCCGGCCATGACCATCCTGCGTCTCGCCCACTTGGATCTCGAGGGTCTCGTCCTGGACGCCCAGGTCCGATCTCTGCGTGATCAGTTTGTCACGCACAAGTGGAGTGAGCTGCTGTACAACGGCATGTACTTCTCTGCCGAGCGCGAGTTTGTCGAGAACAGCTTGCTTTTCGCTCAGCGCAGGGTCAACGGCGAGGTACGTCCGCGAGACTGATACTGAATCATCTAGGACTCGTGCTAATTTCTCCATCATAGGTCCGCCTCAGGCTCTACAAGGGCAACCCATACGTCCTCGGCCGATCCAGCAAGACCGAGAAGTTGTACAGCGAAGAGGAAGCCAGCATGGACAGCCTCGACAACTTCTCGCCCGTCGACACCACCGGCTTCATCGGCATCCAGAGCATCCGCCTCAAGAAGTACGGTCTGCAAAAGGCCGAGGAAGGCGAGAACCTGAGCCGCGCATAGGAGCACAAGGAGCACAACAGGGAATCAGATGTCGCTATGATGAGGACGGTGCTTGACAGATGGGCGCTGTCCCCGGCATTTGATGAGATGCTTCAGTTCGAAGAGTATGAGTCAAGGAGACGGAGCACCACGCCATGAGCTATCTGAGGGCCATCACTTGAGACCCGACCGCTCATGGTTCGCTGTACTAGACTTCGTAGACTTATCTAGGCACGAGTCTACCCACCACTTGGAAGTGATAACAAATCAATAAATGGCGTTGCAATTCACGGGACTTTCCCTGACCTGGGTGCAGATGCCATCACTTTGTACGGATTGCGTACAGCTCTAGTGCTGCGTATTATCGCGACCAGGGCCGAACCTGATGCCTCTGGCTGTGGACTTGTAGCTTGCGCGGGAGCGCCACCAGATGGGTTTGATCTACAGCAACGGGATGCAAGGGAACGCTATTCAGGCACGCATGAAGGTCCGTGTGAAGTGAACAGGAAACAGAATGCAATTGAGTACAGCTCAGACAGGGAAGCGTCCAGGCTTGGGTCTGTTCGATCTCCTCAAATGAATGAACCCAGCAATCGCACCAAGAATAACGACAATGATCAAAAGCCTCTGAACCGGGCTTCCAGTCATCGATGTCGAGCTCAGCGCACCCGCCGCAGCAGCCTTGGCGTTTTGAATCTCAGACTTGACAGGCTCGTCAGTAGGGGTAGCAGCAGCAACAGGCGTTATCGGGGTTGGTGTTTCGGTGGAAGCAAGTTTGGCGTCTGCCCATTCAAATTCTGGGAGACTATCGTCCACGGGCTCGGCATGGCCTCCGATTCCTTTTTAAAAAGCCAAAGTATCAGCGAGCGCGCCTTTGGATTTATTTTCGTTCCGTGTTTTCGTGGGGCGCTCACCCTGGGGGGTTGGAGTGGCGTCCCACTACAGCTCCACGTGAATACCTTGTTCTTTCTCGTCCGGCGTGAGCTCGAGCTCGCCCGACTTGGAGATCTTCACGGTCTTGACGGGCTTGTTGCCGCCGCTGGTCGGGGTCTTCTCGATCTTCTCGACGACGTCGTAGCCCTCGATGACCTCGCCGAAAACGACGTGCTTGCCGTCGAGCCACCCGGTGACGACAGTGGTGATGAAGAACTACCATATGGGTCAGTCGTTGACGGTATATACCTTCTCAATGGTTCCCTACCTGAGAGCCATTGGTGTCCTTGCCAGAGTTGGCCATGGACAGGAGACCCTTCTTGCTGTGCTTCAACTTGAAGTTCTCGTCGGGGAACTTGGCGCCGTAAATGGACTTTCCGCCAGTGCCATCGTGGTTGGTGAAGTCACCTCCCTGGATCATGAACTGGGGAATCACTCGGTGAAAAGTTGCGCCCTCGTATCCGAAGCCCTTCTCGCCGGTAGCAAGGGCACGGAAGTTCTCTGCGGTCTTGGGGGTGGTGCCGCCGTAGAGACCCATGACGACTCGGCCGAGGTTCTCGCCATCCTGCTCAATGTCGAAGTAGACCTGGAAGTGTCAGCCACGAGAGCATTGCAGGGCGCGGAATATACGTTCGACGTACCTTGTGGGTGATCTTGGGTCCTCGTGCCGCAGAGACGGTCTGGGACATGAACAGGAAGACGAAGGTGAGAATAGTGAGCGCCGAAATGACGAGTCGCTGAAGGGTAGCCATCTTGATTGTCTTCGTGTGAGGAAGTTTGGTTGGCTTGGAGCTGGGAAGACAACTGGCAAAAGCACAGCGCTACCCTGAGATCGGGAACGTCCCTGAAAACCAGCGGGGACGCATTAACTCGCCTACTGGCCAGCATTTCTGCTCTCCCTTGCCGATCTTCAATTCCGAGCATCACGGCTTCGCAAGATACTTGAGGCAAGATTGATAGATTCCTCGAGCTTGTCGGTCGCGCTCAAAATGGCGGTACGTGAAGCTGATGTAGGATGTAAGAAATTCTGCTAACGATTCTAGATCATCATCTTCGACAAGACCTTCCAGCCCAACCAGCGCGTCATAGTACGAACTTCCTCGAAATAGTTCAATGCTTCTTGCTAACAAGACCAGCGCGCTCTCCAAGCCTTTTATGGAATCGGATCAAACGTCGCCGCTAGGATCATGGCCAAACACTTCATCCACCCTGGCGCAGAAGTTCGCCAGTTGAACCAACAAGTCATCTTCAACCTCAACGCCGAGCTCCAAGGCATGAAGATCGAAAACGAATTGAGGCGTCAGATCCGTGAAAACCTCATGACACTACGAGACATCAAGAGCTACAGGGGTATGCGTCACGTTATGGGCTTGCCTGTGCGTGGACAGCGCACGAGGACGCAGACGACCACTGCGACGAAGCTGAACAGGGTAGAGAGGAAACAATAGAAGGAACATGTGTTCACTGCATTGGCAAGGCGTTTGGATTGTTTGTACATATGCTTTGGGGGTGATGTGGTATAGATGGAGGAGGTACAGACGCGAGCGATTGTACGATACCCAGCGGAATTGTTGGCGAAGGTTGAGAATGGGGCACGAAACCTGTTCAGCCTATAACGCATTCCATTTGTCGACCAGAATTGACCGATATTGAAAGCAAAAATCGCCTACTTGCAACGAGCGTCTTCGAAAGCTTGAGTCGCCATTCTTTATTTCCTGAATCTGCTCGAGCCATTTGGTTTCGCCTGTCAAGCTCCGCATGACCCGAATCTACTTCAGTATCAACTAAGAAGATACCAGACCTGCAGCGACATTGTCTCAATCAGTCCATTCTCTGAGACCCTCTTCTTCAACATACTCCTTGCCGTAAGTCTCCCTCTTAAATGCGTCCAACTGTTCAGGCTGCCCACCCATGAACTCAGCAATCTTCTGCTCCAGCACATGAATATTATCCGTCACACAATGCGCCCACGCCTTCAACTTTTCCGCCTCTTCTTCTCCAGTTCTACCGGATCGCCGTCCCTAAACCCATCCAACTCAGACTCCAACACCCCAACCTCGGTCTTCTCCGCCTCCAACTCCGCCATCAACCGCTGATGCTCCGTCTTGTCCTGCTCCGACATTGCAATCTTGTCCAGCTGCGCCTTCATACCCTCGATCGAGCCCGTCAGCTTCTGCTCGTCGGCACGCAGCTTTTCGAGCGTGGCTTCGCGGGCTCTGACTTCGTCGCTGGCGAAGTTCCAGTACCAGTTGCCGGAACCGATCTTCTCGACGGTGATCATGTTTTCGTTTTGCAGGCCGGTGATGAAGTCTTTGAGTTGCATGCCGTTGACGGAGGCAACGCTGGGGAGTGCCTTTTCGAGTTCTTTGATTGTGTGGACGGTGCGCGAGGAGCGGAGCCAGGTTACTGTGGCGGCTTGCTTCTGGGCGACGGAGAGACCTTTTGGCGGCTGGAGGCTTCATTAGCAGGATTCGTTCTTCACTAAATTCGCCGTTATTACCATGATAAAGTACTGTAACGTATTGGTACCTATGCTTTTGATTGCAAGACAGTATGCAATTGCATCAGGACTAAAAACTGTGGTGCGCGGAGGGCTTGTCTCCCTACTTAGCGTATATCAATGAGAGTCGCGCCTTCCCTACAAGCTCGGCTTGAAACTTGGAGGAACCGCTCTGCGATTCAGCTCACGCACGCGCTCGCGAGAAAGATGCGTACATCAGGTAAATCTGATTGGCTTCTTGGTAAGAGACTGGAAAATATCGTCCAAGGCTTTCCTCTTCTTCGTCGTGCTTTCTTCTTCGTTGACCACTGTGCCGTCCTCATCATCAGCTTCCTCGTTGTCAACAGCGCTCCAAGCCCTGATTGAACCATCCGAATGCGATGAATACATCTCAACATGACCTTTTCTCCATGCTAGCCCCGTTGTCCGATACTTGATGTTCCGTTGACCTGCATCAGACCGTCCCTGGGCTATCGCCATTCCTGGTGGCTTCAGGCGCTTCAGCAGCGTTCCCTCAAATAGATCAAACATCAGTATCTCCCTCTCGTTAGGATAGAACATGATCCTTTGGTGCGGAGACGTGAGAGATTTCGACACTACCAAGGGAAGCCTGGTAGCTAAATTTCTGTTATTGATTCTTGGGCCGAAATGGGACAGCGCGTTGGATCCATTGGCAACGTCCCAGACCCGGATGCGCTCGTCATGGCCGGTCGATACAAGGTAATTCCCATCTTCTGACCATGCCACGCCGTTGCAAAGACCAACGTGCGCTCTTCCGATCTGTTTGTCTCGAGCACCTTTGCCATGTGCGTCTATGCCCTTGACGCCGAGAGAGTCCTCAAGATCGAACATGCCGACACACCCTGCACTTCTTCGAATATCCCAGAGCCTGACCGTACCATCAGCACCACCGGTGGCCAAGATGTGCTCGTCTCGAGGACTCCACGCGACCGAAAATACAGCACCTGTGTGACCAACAAGAGAGTGGATCGAAGAGCCTGTATTGAGATCGATCAGTCTTATAGCAGGATGCTGGCTGGCAGTCGCAACAAGCACATGAGAAGCGATCGGCGAGATGTGTTGGCTGTGCACCATCGATCCAAGGTCAAAAGCAGACGTCTCTTCGAGGCTATTCGTATCGTAGACTCGGACATGATGGTCGTAAGACGACGACAAGAACAGACCAGCATCAAAAGGATAGAAAGACAGACTCGTCACACCGTATTTGGATGTCTTCGAGGTCTGCCTAATAGATCCTAGTGGTTTGTGATGCAGTAGACCGTCTTCGCGCTCACTTTGTTCCAGATCCCATAAATGGAGCGACGCGTCAGCGCCACCACTCAGCATGTAGCGACCATCGAAGTGGTCTATCACGAGGCACTGCGTGCCTGCAGTATGGGCCCAGATCTTTTCAACGTCATGACTTCTCTGCTGTTGGGACCCGAACGAGCTGGTGCTGGATCCGTCGAAAACGATGGTGGGGCAGGCCGCAAATGCATCGATGCGGCGAGCTGTTTCATGTCTCTGGAGACTGATCAGATCGCTTCGCCCTAGCAATCTGTCAAGTAATAGCCCATTCATACATGTGAGCTATCACGTCTGTGTTTGTGGCCGCTGGACGGAGTCCAAGATGAACCTTCCGAAGACCTCAGGCACACGATCTTGTGAGAGTGCTGACGCCGCATCACGTGATCTGGCTGATGGTCTCAATCGTACTGCCCCCTTCCCATAAACTCCCTAAGGCCTTTCACAAACGGGAAACTCGGTGTATTCTTAAGCCCTTCCCATTCGAACTGAGGTGGATATGCGCCCGCGTGCGCCCAAGCCATGAGTCATACTTGGTTAGACCTGTCGAGGATGATTTGGTGGCCATGCAAGTCCAGATGTCAGAGAATAAAATGGCCGAAAGTATCGGCAAAGATTCGTGTGTCCAGTCTCGCACGACCAAATTCCTTGCAGACCAAAAGTTTATCATCGAATCAGTCCTCTAGTTCTTCGCGAGTGTGAACTGGGCCAGCACCATCCATTGTAAAATACGCACCATTGAGACACCACCACCGAGGGGGCCTGGTGTGTCGAAACTTGTGCTCTGCAGCCGCTGTATCATTGCCGAGATCGGTTGACACACGTTGAGACGACCTGGTGTGAGATCGTCCCAGATTTCGTCCATTCGGTCACCATTGACGAAGATCGTCGCGATATATGTGATCATATCGCCATATTCCCAGTGGGTTTTCCGGTATCCAGGCGTTATTTCTGTCTCCCAAGCATGGTAAACATTTGGCTCTCGAATTCTCCCAAGCTTTTCGACATAAGTCAATGCTCCGGCTTCGCAAAGATTTATATCCGAGCCGTACTTACAATATGGGATTTCGAGACGCGGACAATCCTTCTGCCCCCAGCTTGATAGATCTGCAGCCCATTATCAAGAGACTCGACTATCTCATGCCTTGACGCAAAACTAGGTGTCCAGGTCTCGCCGAACGGCCAGGATTGCCCAGGTTGTGATCGGTCCGGCGGGCTTGGAAATTCATGGTCCCCCATTTGAGCTTTCTAATCGTTCGGGAAGGTGATTATGCATGTGATAGAGAAATGAGTGAACACTTGAGAGTAGCCGGCTTTTCGATTCAGAGTAGAATAAATATTCAAGAATAGACTACGATTTAACTGATGGTACCGCTGGCTCACCATGCCTTCAATTGCACCTGCTGTCCACGTGACCTGGCAGCTGCCGGAGCATCAACCGCTCAGCGAAGACTCCATCCTTTCCGCCTGCACATATTATTGTGACGCGGCTACCTGATCATACCGTCACAAAAACACAACTGATCATGGAAGGGCGGGAATCGTCCCAAGCCCGCAAGTCCAGTCGCGGTCGTGTCAAGGGCGGCCGCAACGCCACAGTATACGATGCCGTAGCCGGTACGCCTTCTCTCTTTTCCCGACCCCCTTTTTTTTAAACCTGAACAACAGCAAGCTAACTTGAATTCAGAACGCATCGACTACGAAGGCTTCCTCAACCCCGCCCACGCAGCCGAAGACAACCCCTCCGCCTACTACAGCACTAAGAACATCCGAAAAGGCCAACCCGTAGCTCCCGAGGAAGTCCTCTATAGAAGCCAAGCCGCGCCGGAACGCTACGAAGAAGACGACCACTACGACATCGACCGACACTTGGATCCCGGCGACCTGCCGGACTCGGACCTGCTCAAGGCGATTCACGCTTACGTGTCCGATTTCTACGCGCGCGCTACGGTCGAGGGCGGTGACCGGGATATGCGGAGTATGGACGAGACCGCTCTGCTGGCGTGTGGAATTTTGCTTGAAGAAGCTGCGGTTCATGCGTTGGGTGAGAATGGGCATTCGGTCTTGACGGAGCCGGACCTCGAGGGTGATTTTCCGGAATATGAATTTGATGAGAATCAGCAACGCGGTCCAATTGAGGCTCCGGTATCGGATGACAGTGAGAGCGAGAGCGATAGAGAGCCGGAGAGCAAGAGGCTACGATTGGAGTCTGATGAGGAACATGATGAGTCCGCGGGATGGATTGCTGATATTGGTCCGTCGACTCAAGGCACCTGAAAAGTGACCTGAATTACCAAAAATGGACACCACTACTGGAGCTCTCACGACAGGGCTATCACGCATTACACCTCATTGCTCGCTTAATATCGCAACCTGGAGACCTCCACACCACGGCCTATCGCGCAAAATTCCATCAATCGACTTTTCGAGGCAGATATCTTGAGTCACGTGACCAAGCCACCGGCAGGCAGACAGGAGCGATGGTAGCCTTCTGTGCAGCCTTGCCGGCGCCTTGCCGACGTCTCAACATATAATGTCCGTATACAAGCAGCAGGAGCTCAGAACCAGTCGTCCATCCATTCTGTCACCTTGCGATGAATCATTCCAAAGCGCCAGTAATCTCGACTTCGTGCAACTACTTGCTCCTCGGTCCCGGCAAATTATCGACGCCTTTCGAAGTGCACAAGAGCCGTTGTGCAACTAAGCAACAACAAATCCAAACCATCGGCATTCTCGTCTACGGTTTCATCCTTACCACGCAAGTTCCCAATCAGAGAATATGGCACCCGCCGAAATCGAGCTCGTCGGCACCGCAAGTGTCTCACTCCGCCCAGAGCGCGGGATAGTCCATATAACCGTGAACAGCAAAGGCCCCGGGCAAGCCAAAGTATCCCAAGAAGTACAAGACACAGTCCAGAACCTCCACGCCGAAATCACGCCCCTCACCGCGACAGACTCCACCGCTGGTGCAGACGCTCAACCAGCTATCCTCCGATGGTCCTCGAGCGCAATGCTCACCAGCTACGGCTACGAAACCTATTACGTCGACAAAGCCGGAAACCCCATCAACCTGCCGAAACGAGGAACCAAATACAAGAATAAGAACATCGGATCCAACAGCTTGTTCGGCAACGCAGACAACTCGGGATGGACCGAGGTCACCATTCCAGCCGATGTTTTCGAGAAGGAAAGGAAATATTACACCGCGACCGTGACGCTGTTGGCGCGCTTCCGGGATTTCGATGCGCTCAGCGCGTTCACCACGTCGCTCGCGTCCGTGCCGCTGGTGACCGTCTCGCACGTCCAGTGGGTCCTGACGGACGAGACGCAGAAGACGCTGCGGGCGCGGGTAAACAAGGACGCGTACGCGAATGCGTTCGAAGATGCGATGGCGTTTGCGGAGGCCATGGGGAGGAGCAAGGTTACGCCCGTGTCGATCAAGGGGATCGGGAATGGGCCCAGGCCGGGTGGTGGGGGGGGATGTTCGGGAATACGGCTCCCATGGGGGCGTATCAGGCTCAGGATGAGCTTGCAGGAACGGTGGACACGAGTACGAGGTCTTTGACTTATGTACCGCAGGATATCAAGTTTACTACTTCGTGCGAGATCATATTCGAGGTTGAATGATGGCAGTGTTGTGTTGTGGACGCTGAGCACCGTGCTTGTGAGGAGGAGAGGGGGTGGTGGGATTCCAGGGGAGGGTAGCCGTTATATACCTCAGTCTCTCACCAACAATGCAGACATATGGCCAATTCGTTGTGATGTTTCCCTCCCACGGCCGAACAGTTTCGATACCATGTCTAATACCGTAGACTTTTGTAGCCGTGAAATAAATTGGCCGCTCGCCATCGTCTTCTCTCTAGATCGTCACGACCAACACAGGCAGGCCTCTAGATTGTGGATACCGCAGCAATACTTCCAAATGACAGGCCGGTAGTTGTAGAAGTACTTTCATTGACAGAAGCGGAGACACAGCGATGGCTACCTCGATCAACATATCGATTAATAAATCACCCAAGTATTGATCAGGATATTGATGAGAGCATTTATAAGAGCATTGATAAAGGCATTGACAAGAGCACTGAGAGTTCACTGCGGAGAGTACTTGCGAGAGTAACCAACAAGACACGCCTATGAGTCTTCGAGGCAGTATCGGAGGAAGTAACCAGGCAAGCACTCCCTAGGCTACTGATCATCGGCAATCGCCACTTCATCGTCGCTGTTCACATCACCACCACCGTCCTACTCGACCTTGGAGACATCCGCGGAACTCGAAAGCGAACAAGGGACATGCACTCCTCCGCCGGACTTTCTCACAGCACCGCAAATACCCCCGACCGCGCGATCCTCCGAGGATATCTCCCGGCTCGAACCGACGACCTGTCAAGCTGATAGAATGAAGATGACATGGGTGGCTTCACACGCCGTTGTCTGGCACGCACGTCACGAAGCAGATCCGAGGCTACCCTCCGTTCGTCTACGGAACAGGGCGACGGGGCTGACAGGCGCAGACCTGACGCAAAGCCGTTGAGTCGGCAGCCCGGTTGTGGTTCGGCAACATCGGGGCGCCCGTGTGGTGAAGGCAGGTAAAAGGGTGTCAGCGCTTGAGGTGTGCAACCGAGACTCACATACGAGACACGGTCTCTGGTCTAGTACGTGCACCAATCACGATTTATCGTTTCTGACCGACGGGCTAAAGGGAAAATGGCTGTCAGCATGAGGTCGTCTGATGGAGTCTGGTGCGACGTTGCGATCGATCACTTACATACGTGTGTTACATGCAAGACCCGCCCATATACAGCCATACTTCGCTAGGGCTGACAAAACCATGAATACGTGGAGAAATCTGGGTGGTCAAGCAAGGCAAGAAGACTGGATAGCACGCCATGGACATTTGTCTTCGAGCTTACCCGGAGGACTATAAACCGATGCAAATAAAAAGATTGAGATGATAAAGTGGTCGGCTTTCTTGCGGTGAAGCAGAGATGCACAAAGAGATTCAACTCACGGTATTGTCTGCAAGCGCGACCTGTACGGCTTCAAAAGGACTAAGCTTTGTGAATGTCTCCTAAGCATGGTAATTGCTTGACTGCTCGCATTAATTGCTCTTCTAGTCAACGTAGATTCCAGGCGTAGAAGGACTTGGTCGTGAATAATGGTCCAATGCAACGCTCTTCCTCGAACTGTTCCGAATAAGCTTTGCCATGGGTTCGCAACGCTTGCTTAGGGCTGACTCCTGGCAATTGCCGGCCGCGTGCGGCAGGTCGCGCACGTCGTCGAACTCAGAACTGCGTGCTGTCGGCATGAAAGTCCTTGTTTCATTCTGACGCAAATTATGGTGGTGCATTTCCACTGTCAATGGTTGGCCGCTTTGCGAGGTTGGCTGACCGTGTTTCTCCGCATTTCGACGTTTGTCTATCAGCTCTCCGATGAGCACACTGTCCTCTTCACGCAAAGGTCCGGGTCAGACTGCCGTTCACAGGCATTAGCAAACTTGCTTCTCCATGACGACCTGAAACTGGAGCGCCGCCTTATCTGACAGCCACCGCACAAGCTGTCGGGCCTGAACATCGGAAACACGTATCTCCTAAGAGTCATAATGAGGGCGAACCTGTAAGGTGCCTGAATTGCTGAACCCAGAGAGCCAATGCCCACGGCTGCAAACGAAAGTTTGAGAGTAAAACCTTTGATTGTCACAGCTTCAGCGTCCCTGGAGCTGCATTGCGGCATGTCATGTATTCCTCCAGCACCCAAGACGTGCGTCTCATGTGGTGACCATCAGCATGTGTCACTTGGGTCTGACAGATATTACCATGTCACCTCGCAGGACAGTCATTATCAAAAACAGGGGCGATGCTACTGTGCTTCTTGTCTGACAATGCAGAAGCCAAAGACATATCGAGCTCAACTGACGAGGCTGACTGCCCAATGGTTGCCAGCCAAAAGAGACTGCGCCTTCAAGTGCTCCGCAGCTTTCAACAAGGAGTTCTTGACCTGGACTGCGCCCTGGCGAATGTTCTTCCATTCGGCACATCCTGACAAGATCGGAGAGAGCGAACCAAGTAAAGCATTTGTTCCAAGCGAACGATTTCACCATATCCTGAGTCGGAGAAGTTGTGATGGTCAGAATGACAGACGTGACTGGGGATTGGGCGCGTTGACGCTTCACAAGCCGCTGATCAACATACATGCAGCCAGATGCGTGTAAGCCCCGACGGCCGACGCCGTGTCCTCGACCCGATGGAGGGATGTCATCCTGCGTCGGCGGCTTGGACCCCACGTAGGTGTGCCAACATCACCGACGACCCAGGGAAGAACCATTGAAGGTAGATAAGAGAGACAACGTTGGTCCATATCTCTCACACGTAGCCAGAGTTATCCTCTCGAGCGGAGCTACCAGAGACCCTGCTCAAGGGCATTGACTATGAGCCTCAATACGAGTCTGATGATGTCCAATCAGTGAGTCGCCCATTCCCGTAATGTTGTAAATCCTTGTGAGCAACATATCGGATGGAATGTCAGTAGCCAAGGGTCTCATGTGATGGTGTGGTGATGTACCAAATGTGACACCATCTCCTCATCATGAAATTGTACTTGGTCATCTTGTTTCGCTGGGGTAGTCTTCTTCAAGCTGGGCCTTTCGGGTCTGTATCCCATCAAGCCACCCTGACTGGTACAAGCGGCGTTCAGTGCTCGTGCCAGCCAGCGGTTAAGGTGCCTGAGCCGAGATAGCCCCTCCCGTACCAGAAAACGAAGTCCAAGGCTGTTCGATCATTGGCTCGTTAGTTCCGCCCGTCCCGGAGAGATCGTGACTATTGAGCCGTTGCAAGAAGTTTGAACCTGTGGTTGCATGTTTCCGTGTTCCGAAAGTCTATCAAGAACCACATGATGAGCTTTCACTCCGGATCAGATAAAGCCATGCACCTGTTGCAGTGATTGGCAGCGAAGAATAGTGTGTGTACAGGCCTTGCCGGCCGCAACGTCGTACCAATTTGTCTTGATGTGGTCTGCCCAGAGAAAATAACACTGGTGGAGCTAATTTTCAGTCAGTATCGCCATTTCTCCAGAACATATCGATTTTGCTGTACCACCACGATGCGCCATCGTCCACTCTTTGGTGTCATCAAATCGCGAGCACCTTGTTAGCCCTCTGGACAGATTTAGTGTGTGAATGTGTCTCACAAGATTTTGTGCAGCCAACGCCGCTGCCGCCATCCTTGCATTTGCGTCGAGGCATTATGCAGGCCAAGTAACAGCCAAGCACTTCCTTCGCCGACATGACCGGGCTGCCACCCATCTGCGCCCGCCCGCTACTGGCACAGACCAAGTGACAATGTTGCCATGATTGCTAGATCTTTAGGCTCCGCTGGTCCGTTGCAGAAAGCAGAGCATGCTGACGAGCAGCGATACGGCAAGGGTGCTGGTCTTCGTGGGATGCCATTTTCACGAGCTGGGGCGGGTATTTAGTCTGATACTTAAGTCATACTGCGCCTTGTGTTCATCGGCCCATTGTAATGTGATGGCCGAAAGATGAACTTTTAGCGTATCATGGATGGGATGGCCTGCTCGTACTCGAGTTTTCACGGGCCGTGAAAAATTCATCTGGCCATGCTTGACGATTCCAGAGCTAGCGAGAAGTGCTGAACACGATTTAGGGCATGGCTAGATAGTGCGGTGGTGATCTGAGCAGTTACCGAAAGCATGCGGCAGCCCTGCAGAAAAACTGAGAGCCTTTTCCGTCTAACCAATGATGCAGGTGCACTTATCGGAGTGCGCGAGTTGATACCACAAAAGGCTACCTTGAGGCTCCTGGTATTGCTCTGGAAGGTGTAGAGACTGTAGTGGATACTTTCAGGGATTCGAGGAGGAATGAGCACTTAGTAAGTGCTGTGATGGTCTGTTTGGATCAGGGGCCCTGACTGCCGTCACTAAACGGAACCAAACAATTACAAACACAACAGCAATCCTGTCTACTATGCGCGAGTCATCAACCTCCCCAGCGCGGAATCGTAGGGCCGTCAGTTCCTTCGGCAGGCACCGGGGAGAGCTATCTGAAGAAAGCCTCAGAACGTTTTGCGGGTCCTTGGCCTCAGATCCTCCCGCCTGCCATTTGACGCCATACCAGAGTAATTGATTGGACAGGGATCGAATGGAATCCTTCAGCGCAGTAGTCCGCAAGATTGCAACAGCCTGCTCTGATTGATAGCTGACGACCTGATCCTGCCGCGGTCCGATGGAAGATGACCCACTATCGTCAAATGACTAGCCCTGAGGGATTGAGGAATGACAGACTGGCGCTCATCGTCGTATATCAGGCCGTTCTGCTCGGCTACGCAAGCCACACCACGCCACTTTCATTGTTCACTAGACAAGTCTGGATTCGCGCGATATTGAGGTCCCATATCCGTGGGCTGTCGTTCACGTTCGAGAGGCCTGATTGCTCACACTCCTGTAGAGAGTGACAAACACGCCGCACTTGAGCTGCCAGCAACAAAAGCCATCCATATATCGCTCCCGAGATACAAAAATCGTTCTCTGAACTATATGCTGCAGCGGGGGCGGCAAAAGTCGACTCAATTGGCTCCTTTGAGATAGGCAGAGATAGCTTAAAAGTCAAATTCGGCTGCACTGTCACGGCGTGGGCCCGCTCGTACCGGATTGTTCTTCGTTCTGTTGGAAACTCAACGCAACTTGCTTCGATAGAAAGCACGAAGTTGGCGTAGTCCGAGGTGACCACACCAAAACGATTTCAGCGAATCGATGACTTAGCGCTGGGCAGTCGCCCGAAGTGGCTTCAACGTGAACAGCGCAGAAATTTGTTTGAACGCATTTCAATACTTGTCACCCGAGGTCCCCTGCTTGTGTAAACACAGGACTTTGCTGCTTGGCGAATTTCTGGTGCTGGATTGCTGTAGCTTTAAGGCTGGCCATATAGCTGGCTCACGGTAGAACCACAACAGTGTGCGCCAACGACGATAAAAGGCGTGGCCTCCAGGTAAAGGCGACAGTCGATCGCCAAAGATGGTGAGTTCGAAGGCATGATGCGGGATTCGGGCGAGGACATTCTGACTTTGATATCGCCGTCGAAGCCGGAATCGGGTGCTGGCGGTCGCTTCTGACGGAGATAGGTTGCAAGCGACATTAGTTCAGGACTAGTCGTCGGATAATAGGCCGGCGCTGGGCGGCAAAGGCGTGGGATGAGACTCATCGGCACGACCTCCCACAGGACATATGCGCGAAATCAGCGTGAAATCGACAACCCGGATTAAGCTGTGATCGGCTGTAGACGGGGCGCTGGCGCTGGCACTGGCAGTCCTGCACCAGAAACGATTGGTCGATTACTCGATGAGACTATGGTCGTGGCCACATGGAGCTGTGAGCTGAGGTCCAACTTGGACGAGGGAAGCACCTCAGTATCCTCCCTTACCATCGGGTATCAAGGCCTTCGAAGCCCTATAGATCTCACCTTTCTGCACTGCGGAGAAGACTGCATGTAAAGGTGTTTGCGCAGCCCCAAAGGTCGTCTCTGCACCGCACGAGGTATCTGTTGTAGGGCCTGGAGTCTTCCAACGGGTTCCCGGCAGGTAGGCTGGGGGCTGTTCTTGTGAGGGTCTTCTCTCGCAAGGCTGACTGGAGTGCGTCGAAGCTTTTATTCCGTCGCGAACCGCCTTGAGGATCCACTCGTTCAAATCCACCCCGTCCTTGCCGACTCAGTTGTGATAGACACAGCTGATATGTCGTTCCGAGGGGCTTTTCGTACGGAATACCCATGGATAGATAGAAATGAGTTACAACATGACCTGTCATGGGCTCGCAACACCACAGGATTCGCTAGCCGCCATACATAACAGCCAGCCCAGCAGCAAGTTGACTGGCTGCCAGGGGGACAGTGTGGAATTGTTTGCATGCAGTTGCCTCACAACATCAATGGATGACAGGACGTCCGATATAGCACGTCCAGCACCGGCCCATGCAGAACGTAGTGCGGTAGTGTATGTACAGGATTGTTGGCCGGGGACAAGCATCCGACCTGGTTGTTTTGTGCGAAAGAGGAGTAAAAGAGCTGTCATGGTCTGTAAGCGTCATGGCTGTAGCGTGCTGTTAGTGTCGTGATAGCCTTGCCGAAGGACGTCGACTTGTCTCGACGAATGACGATAGAGCATGATTTGGCGTGGGTTAGGACTATGATACTGTACTGTGCAGTGCAGCATACCAAGCTGGAAGCGTGGTATTCAATTTTGGGGCCGATGGATGGGATGCAACAAGTTCAATTGACCGAGTTTCGGCCTCGAAAGACAGATCCGGCTCGTCCGCTTTTGTTGGGTCAGAGTCTGCGCAGGAATAATTGTGACGCAGCTGTCTGTGCTTTTGTCAAGACTTGTCGAAACCCCAGCATGGCCGTGTCTAGCGCCGAATTTGAGAAGACACCCTCAAGGTCCCCTTCTCCATCGCCGGAAGCAGCCTCAACTCTCTCCAAGTCCAATTACAGTATGGCTTACCCGTTTCAGTCAGTCGGCCGCCTCAAGCCAAGCGCTATACAGCATCATGTGCTTGCGGGGCAGAAAACTAGTAAGTCACTGCGACTGTGCAAGCGGCTGATCGGCCCCGTCAGCGCATAATTTCATGTGGAGATGATGCCAGGCTTCCTGACCGGCTGTCACAAATTGTGGTTTTTTCCTCAGCAAACGAATGAGTTTGATTGGATCATCAGTAGACTAGCCATAAAATGGTGTCGTGAGCAGCACTTTGCAGAAGGGAAATGGAAGTCGGTGGTTATTTGTAACAGATCCCGACCCTGGGCGCCCTCGGATGCCCCCACAAGTCCATTATTCACCCAGCGGCGTTATTTCTTGACCGCTACAGCGCTACCAGAATTGACCGGAAGATGGTCTGAATCCTTTCGGAAAGTTAGTGCACGACCTTCGGCTCCCGACGACAACTAGATGAACTCCGGTAAGGTGTGAGCATCTGGCCATGACACAAATCTTCAGGGTCCACCATTGGAAGCTGTGTCGTGGTTATTGGTGCTGTCACGGGCGATCGCGCTGGACCAGCCAACGAAGCGATGAATACGACAGCTGTTACGTGGGCGAGTGTGGCATGGCCCTCTGCACTAGTACGTCTGCGCAGAAAAAAGGTTGCCGTCATATTGTGAGTGGTCCAGGGTACATATGTCGGCAACGGAATAGAACAGCACACAGCAGCGCTTCTGAGTGGATGTCTCGATTCTCGGAAGCTCGGACTTGCACCAATGGCATGATGGCACTCAGACACCATCGGTGGTGAAGAAGAAGATGGAGTATCCGGTTCAATGCCAAAGTTCTATTCCCGGCATTGTTGGCGATGCACGCGTGCAGATAAGGTGCTCGACGCAGATGGCGAAATTCCAGGTCAGCAGTTCGACCTGGACAGCGAATAGCTGCACTTGCGAGATTCGGCGATGGCGGCTGCACAAGGGTTGTACAAGTGCCGTAAGCTGAAGACCCGAGCGGCTGGGAGAGACGGATCTCGTAGCGTACATAGTGCGCATGTCAGAACGGAAGCTGACGGCGATTTTTACCGGGCCAGCGTATGATACACGTACCTAGTCTAGCAGGGTGGAGGGAGTGGCAGAGGAGAGAAGTGATGGCCGCAAGCTGCATGGTCGGGCGTGGGTTGGGTTGTAGGTAGGCGAGTATGTGAGTGGCAGACATGTACACCGGGTGTTTGGCACCCGTCTGCATTATCACTTGTGCATCGGCAAAAAGCGCCAGTGCGCCGCCAGAATGAGCGACAGCAAGCTGAAGTCGAGTTGAAGGATCCCAGTGCATACAGAGAGTGAGCTCAAGCCACAGCGAGCCGCAGCAGACTTTTCTTGCTCTTGCCGCCTGCAGCGGTAGACTACTAGTAGGTATCTATCTATCACCAGCAGGTTCGCTCTACGGCGCCCGCCGTTGCATGCTGAGAGGCATCACGAAGAGGAAAGAACGACCATCACTTCCTGAACGCAGGCAGGCGCGAGCTGGGAAGTGGCTACCCGGTCAGAGCCTGAGGAGAGGTGGTTCCAGCAAGCAAGGGAAGGCGCGGACGAGCGTGAGCGCTCAGCAGTCAGAGTGAGTGTCGAGTGTTGCATCGCACCTTCCCTCAGAGTCTGATCTGCCGGTCTCCTTCTTCTGTGCGCTGCTGCCCGCCTGTTTCTCGCTTCTCCCCCAGCAAGTCGCAGGCAGTCACGGCTTTGCCAGCTTTCGTTTCGTTTTGTTTTGTTTCGTCTCGTCTCCTCACTCCTTCTTCTCCTCACCACCACCACGACTACTCTACCACCACCGCAACCCCATCGCCAACCCGCATCCTGCCAGCACGCATCTAACCGTCGACCTGCAGCGGTAGCGCACGTTGCTCGCCTCCCACAACGCCTGGCGATTGCGTCGCCCTGCCAGAGACAAGCATACCAAGCTTTCTCGGCGCCCAGCACGCACGCTTCGATCCGACTTGGCGCCAGGAGCAGTTCGTTTGATAGACAATAACAATCCCCAGACTCGAAGACTCCCTGTCCTGCGCCAAGCGACCGTCGAGCACTAGAAGCCTCGCCTTCTTCATTGCTGCTAGGTGAGCCTCCTCGTGCTGCCGACTCTCCATCGCCCCACGACCTACTCACACATCGCCTGTCGCGTCTCCCCCCGACCTGCATCGCCTCTCAGGCCATGTCTGCCGGGCGTGATGGCTTCGTCGCGGTTGCCGCCAACGGCCTGCGCGTGCACGTTGCATTATTCCACATGCGATCGACGTGTTACCACCGGCATGCGACCGGTTCATGGGCTGCCAGCGAGCCTGCATCCGCGTTCGACTCGCTAAAACCCCGCCCGCCCCTGTCCCAGCAACCTCGTCCTGTCTGCCGTACATGTACATGATGCATTATTTGACCACACCACCATATCTTTCGTACTGACGCATTCTTTTAGCACAGCCTCACGCTTGGGGCGATCCGCGGGCACGTGTCGGGCAAGACCCTCAGCGCTGATGCCCGCAACCCATACGCCCTAGGCCGGCCTATGGGCGTTGACGAAGAAATACGTTGAACCCACCCACCCTTTCCCTCTCCACCAGCGTCGTCCGATGTCCATGTCTGAGACCACCTCCGTGGCCGAGCAACCCCCGGGTCATAAGAGTCCCTTCTCGAAGATATCCAACGCCCTCGGCTTCACACAGAAACCCCGCTGGATATCCGACTTTCGCATCGAACTCGACCACAAAGATCCGAACCACTACTACTATCCAAGCGATGTTATTCGGGGCACCATCTTTTTCACACCTCGGAAAGCCGTCAAGATAACACACATTACCATATCGCTCTACGGCTACGTACATGTCTTCAAGAGTTACAATGCGCCCGGTGACGTGGTCAACAAGGACTCTCTGAACACAGAACCGAGCAAGCTACTCGCAGTTCCAGGCGTCGTACCACTCTTCACTCCAGTGGAAGAGACTCTGTTCGGAGATGTCAGGCTTGAACCATGTCGTGGCCAATTCCAGTTTGCGTTGCGACTCCCCGGACATCGTTTACCCTCAAGCATCGATTTTGAAAGAGGATCGATTCAATACAACCTGGTAGCCACCATCACCCGCCCCCATCTCACCAATCCCGTAATTCGATCCGATCCTAGGAAATTCATGGTCCACGAAAACATCGATTGCGGTAAAATACCAACACCGAAACCACGCGTTGTAACCCTCGAAGCCGTTGAGAAGAAGAAGAGAAGGAAAAAGACGCCCTCTGTGACGATAAGCGCGGACAAATTTGGTGCGATAGCGACGGTCGCCGAAGAAACCGAACCACCTTCGCCTCGCTCAAGCATCGCTCCCAGCACAGATGGATCCCATCACAGCAACGAGGCAATTTCCATGAGCAATTCGAGCTCCAGTGTCGAATTACGCATCGTGCCTCTCACAAGCAATACGGGGAGCACACATTTCAGTGCCAATAACAGTCAAAACGGAAGCCAAAACGGGAGCCAAACAAGCAGCCAGAACGGAAACCACAAGCCGTCTGCGAAGGCTAGCGCGAGTGGCAGGACCATTACAGCTTCGGCAGAAATCGGCAGGGGCGCATACCTACCTGGCGATTCAATACCCGTGCGGATACAGGTAGCTCACATCAAGCCTGTCAAAAGCATGTGTGGCCTTATTGTGACCTTATACCGTAAGACACACATCGAGACCGAGCCTCTTGTTCACCAAAAGGTCAGGGACGAGAACGGCAACATCACCCTGAAACCCATCACCGGAGATGTTTACCCGAAATCGATGAGTGGCTTCGGGGGGCTCTCTATGTCTAATAAGCAGACGAGTCATACATTTCGAATGGATGTCGCCCAGACACATGTCCCGTTGTTCATCGATCCTCATTCATTGAAAGCCGACATCAAGACCAAACTCGAAATTCCCGAAGATCATGTCCATCCTACAATCACACATGTTCGAGGCGACACGCTCGACTTTAGGTACTACGTCGAAGTCTGCCTCGATGTGCAAGGGAAGCTGGAGGAGACCAGATTGTTACCACGGCTGACCAACCAAGCTGTTCACGGACTGGGCAAGCCGAGCGCGCGCAAAAGTCCCAGCGTACCTATGAGCCTCGCAGCTCAAGGACAACAAATGATTGATACGCAGACCATCAAGCGTGAGAGGCCTCAATTGGTGCATTGGACTTTTCACGTAGTGATCGGCACAAGGGATAGCTGCAGAGAACTGCGGTCTGCCAGCAAAACGAACATTTCTGCGGATCCGTGGCGAATGGGAGATTTGAGGATGCAAAAACAGAATTCCATGCAGGGGAGCGAATGCTCGCGAGGCAGCAAGCTAGGTGATGTACCGGAAGAGAGGGGCGAGGACGTACGTGCTTTGAGCAGTCGGGGCACCGGCACCGGCAGCAACGGCACCCGGCATCGATCTCCCCTTTATTACGAATCGAATTCCACACAGGAAAATGCATCATGGGATTATTCAGGTCTACCTCGAGAAGATCCATCGAATTCGCATCGACACACGTCTCCGCCGCCCCCACCACCTCCTCTTGTCATCCCCGGTGAGCCTGTTGACGAAAAAACGAGGCTCAAACAGCAAGCGAACTTCTTGCTTCCGAGCGCCCCCGACGTCAACGACGAAGGGAGTCCATCAACAGCCATCCACATCCCGTCTGTACCGGCTGCAGATGATCTCGATGAGCTAGATAGCGGATCTTGGGACACACCTACCAATGCGCATCGTACCGTTGCACACAGCGAATACAGTTCGGGTTCTGGACACCGGCCAGCATTGCAACGAAGTCAGACCCACAACGGACTTCAAGCTACTGAGCGAAGCGCTATCCCTCTCAACAGACATGCTTCCTCTTCGACACACACATATGGGCCCGGGGATAACGGAACAAGCTTACCGGTCGTCTCGTCTCGACACCTCTCAGACTTCGATTTCCGCTTAGACAGGCATGCTGCTCCTTTACCTGCAACAGAAGATAAACAGGAGCTGGAACGACGGCGCTTACTCGAACAGCAAAGTGCCCCGGAATATGATGACCCGGAGACTCCCGCGGGAGCAGGGCCGCCTGCCGATGTACCTGTTGTGCCCAGCGAAGATGATCACCAGGCGGCATTTGGCGAACTGGCCAACAGCCAAGAAGGTCTTCCCAGATACGAAAATCTAGATCGGTGAACGGCGCAGGGCATGAACAGTCCTACGAGGACGAATAAGCCGGAACCCCCAAATCTTGTTTCTCACCAAGAGCGCATCTTTTTTCACGTCTGCGGAACTCTCGACTAACGACTTCACGAAGGATAAATGTGGCCGGGAGTTCGGTTAAGCAACAATCTGAAGCGATTTTGGGACACATGGCGTGACAGGAATTTACACGGCGGACACGGGAAAATGGGCCCGCGATACACAAAGGGGGAAGACCTTCGACATGATATGTGATTTTGACGACTATGATACCACTGCTCTAAAGCAGCTGCTTGAGCGTTCTTATTGCCATTCTGGACAGCCCCTGTCTCGGCAGTACAAGCCATGCCTTTCGGGTCCTGGGGCCCCATGTCCCAGCTTTGTATTTGTGCTTGTTCGAGATTCCAAGTTAATCAATGGCGACAGCTCGCCTGTTTCCTTGGATCATGTCTTACCTTCATCCGCTCACCATGACTGGCTCGTAACGGTGCTAATTCACTTGATGCTCCATACGACGCTTTGCTGTCTGAAATCATGCAGGCCGTGAAATCGTTCCCTCAACACCGCCCTCAAACCCGAACTTCAAGACACCAAGCCCTCGCCTCACAACTTGCCATTGTTCGAAGTCGCTCATCCTCACAGATCAGTATACCCAATCATCCCACCCGTTCCTGCCCCAGTTCCAGCACCAGCCCAAACCCAAGCCCTCCCGGCCTCCCCCCAAAGCAACCCATACGCATCGCTCCCCGGCACATACCAACCCTCCCCGATGCCCCTCCCCACCAGTTCCGGCGTCGCCATCCTCAACATGCGCTCCCTCCGGACGCGATCCATCGCAAGCGCATTCCCCACGATCCCATGACACAGACACGGTTCCTTGGGCAGCAAGCCGCGATTCCAAACATCGTCCCGCGCCCGCCGGATCGCGTCTTCGATCCGCGTGCGGAGACTCGGAAAGTGCGGGTGCAACGCTTGCAGGGAGAGGATCAGCCCGGGCCCGCCGTGGCAGAACTGGACAAATTCGTCTCCGGGAGGAGATTTCGATTTCGATTTCGAGGCCGAGGCCGAGGTTGAGGTTGAGGAGGGACGTGAGGCGGGCCAGTTTCCCGAGGGGAGTTGCTCGGAGAGGAGAGCGGACAGACGGTCCGTGAGGGTTTCGTCGACGCACGCCGGTGCGCTGAGGACGAGTTGGGTTATTATGCCCACGTCCCCGTGGGCGGCACCGAGGTGCTCTCTGCCGTGCCAGCGCCAGCGCTCGACGGCGCGGTCGTGGTGCAGGACCCGCTTGACAATCTTCTCGATCAGCGCGTCGAGCGAGGTGAGTGCGCTGGAGTCGGAGGTCCACGCTTTCAGCATCCGGAGGAGGTAGAGTGTGCCGCCGCGCCCGTGGAGCCATTCGTTGTCGCCCGCGTCGAGGTCCATTTCCCGGACGAGGGTCAGGGCTCGTTGGGTGTAGGTTGCGTCCCGGGTGTAGCCGGCTTTGACGCATGCGTAGGCGAGATCTTCGTCTTGGATCCCGCCGGAGAGACGCCGGGGGTTCCGAGCGTGTGCGGCGTGTGCGGCGCGGAGGTATTCGCGGCACCATTCAGACGGCGTCCGGGTCCCGACGTCTAATATCGGGTGTGTCCTGCTGAGTTGTAGGAAGAGGTATGCGATCGATGTCGGGCCGGACAGGAGGCCTTTTGTGGGTCCGTTGATGGCTGCCGAAGGCGGATGGTCTGTTGTCAGAATCTGGAGGGATCTCCGGAGATGTGTGGGCGGGTCGATTAGGGGTAACGAGTCGAGGTGTTTGGGATCCGGAGGGATGTAGCGGGATGTAGGGTTGAATGATGAGGAGGAGAAGGACGGATTGTTAAGGGGTTGCTGGTTGGTAGAGGGGCGGTGATGCCGGGGGAGATGAGGTGGGGGATCGGGCTTGTGAGTTCGGGTGGCAGGTAGTCGAAGGAGCGGAATTGTGTGCGAATGCTGAGTTTGGGGAACGAGGACTCGACGGTGTGCGTTTGAGAGGTGGAGTGGGTGCGAGCGTGGCTGCTCATGGTGGGCGACATTGATCCGGGGATTGATTGAGTGAGAATCATATGTGTCGTGAGGGTTTGTACTTGCTTATGTAGCTAAGTAGTCTATGAAGCTGTTGACGGTATCCGAGTACCAAGTCAAAGATAGTCCTTCAAGATTTGTCGTTCAGTCGGTATGATCGTCGTTCGCGTTCTGAGGACATTCCAACCAGAAGGGCAGACTGCTACAGCTGAATATGAGCTGAGTTGCCTGTCAGCGTGGGAAGTTTAAACGGCCACAAGATGAGGTCGATCTGGCACAGCACAACACCACCACGAATTCGACGGACAAACAGAAGAAAGGAACAAGAGACAAGTAAAAGGGCTCGACGCAGAGAATAAAGAGATGCCCGCTTCCTCCGTGCAGAGGAATTTCCCCGATCGGATAGCGGTACTTATCAGATCAGACGAGTCACCAACCAGTGCCAGCGAAGTTCCAACCGAAGGATCGCCCAAACTTCGCAGCATGTTCTCGAATTCAGGCGCATCTCCATCTTGGAAGGGCGGTCACGAGAATGTAGAGGTACAGTACGTGAAGAGCGGATATTATGTCAACGATCCAGCAAGTCCTGAATGCGAATCCGAGGACTAGTGGGCTGGGAATATGTCCTCTGGCAAAGTTCCCACTGGAGCGGGCACTGAACACGACGCATGGCGTCAAGCCCGGTGCATGAACCTCTAAACCCAGAACGGTCGTCTAACACGAGCAATCCGAGCCGCCCGCTGAAAGGAGGCGCCGTGGATGCTTTCGAGGTGGGTGGGTAGGATGTGGTGTTGGTGCTTGTCGGATAGAAGCCGAACCCTTGCCGGCCTTCCCACGTTTCTCTTGGCTGGGAAGGATTCAGGCCGGTGCGAGAACTGAGATCTTTGTGGCTCGTTACACTGCGTCTTTTGCAGGCGTGTACTTCTCGGATCTTCTTGCTCGCTTGTTTGGTCGTGTCGGGAAGGTTGATAGGTAGGGATGTTGTGGATACTGTCGACAGCGTATTGTCTTCCGCTTGACCCGTCGATTTGGCGTGACTACGATCGTCTCTCAACAACTTTGCCAGTCCAATTCAATACGCTAGAGTGTTTATGCCCGTACTGGTATACTTTGAGCTTCCTATTGTCCGAGCTGTTATGACAGGCTCCGCGTCGAGCATCCTCGGGTGTGTGATCATTGGTTCTGCCACGAAAGACCGCTGCGGAGCACGCGTCTACTTGTAGAGTGTCCTATTTTCGACGCGATTTGGACGGCGACATTCGAACACTAATTTCTCCAAACTCTGACGGTCTGAAAGGTATGTACAAGTTTTTTATATGAACCATCTAAATGTGTAGCACTTCGTCACTTGCTATATTAAACACGATGGTAGTTTTCTGTTTCGCACTGTGATTTCGGACACGGTCAATGTTGGCGAGGTCGCTGACCACGGACAGGGCTATTCATGACGAGCGCCGGTATAAAGAGATGCACCAAGCTGACGCAGAACCAGTCCGGTACTGGACAGCAGCGGCTGTCGTTCCGCTTTACCAACAAGTATGCTTTGAGGAGTGCCACCGAGCTGTGAATACGCATTTGCGACGCTTTCGATTGCCATATATCGCAAGCTCGTATGAACGAGAGACTGGCGGCAGGAACTGAAGGGATTTTGAAGGCGAAATTGATGCTGTTCAGCAAGCAAAGCGCACGCAAGCGACTCATCAAAATGTGCTTGAGTGCTTGTGTCTCATGACAGCCGCAAGTCAACAGCGAATGCCTTTCTCTCCTTCATGCTAGACGGGGATCTGGGTTCCAGATCAAACGGTCCTTCCGACGTTTGGTGCAATCGTTCCAACAATGACTTCCTGCACGTAGCATTAGGACGATCTGGTCGGTCTCAGGTTGGCCTTGACACGCTCAATCAGCTGCTCTCTGCTGAGGTTCTCGCTGGGCAGTAAGTTCCTCTGAACAACTACAGTCAGCATCATTATTACGGTCCAAATACGTATGCGATTACGTTTGACAGCCATTTCCTCAGTTCTGAGACCTCCCAGGTTGAAGGATCGCCTGATGGATCTTGTTGGCTGGGAAATAGATCGCTTCCCCAGATGCTGAACAAGGCCGCTGCGCCTACAGCCGCTCCGAATGCAAGAACAGCATTCTGTGCGGGGTCAGATAGATGCTCGTTTATCTCTGAGTAGATTTGTGCAAACCTTGGAATGCATGGCACGATCAAGAGGAGTGGGCATGATGGAGTGAGTCTTGGAAGTTTTGGCAAGTGTGTATCTCAGCTCTGTTCCGTAACGTTGGTGGAATAGATTATTATGGCGGCTGTGGAAGATGCATGAGAGTAGACACTTGTTTTAGCAATGTCGCTGCCTGGTCGAGACGATGGACTCAGGAACAGGACAAGATCGAGACGGATAATGCCGTTTCGCGTTAGTCGCTTCTCCACCAAGCGGAGTTGCTTTCCGTCGAGGGCTTGCCAAGCGTCCCACACATGGGAGGTCATTCCAGAATCGCGAGATCTTTCCCGAGAGAGACGATTGAATTGAATTCCAGTACATTTCACAGCCCTCAAAATGCCTCAAGAAATCTCCGACATCAAGCGCTTCATCGAGGTCTGCCGCCGCAAGGATGCTTCCTGTAAGTCGTACCCAGCCCAATTTTCGCTAGCAGCAACTTTCACACGGATTCTATGGACTTTGTGAAAGATGGAACCAGGAATTGTGAGCTAACACATAGTCACAGCTGCGCGCATCAAGAAGACCCCCAAGAGCAAGGAGATCAAGTTCAAGGTCCGCTGCCAGCGCTACCTGTACTCCCTCACCCTGAGGGATTCCGACAAGGCGGACAAGCTCAAGCAGTCTCTTCCTCCAGGTAACGACAAAATTATAACCACAGACCAGAGAATCGGTGGGCTAACACGAACCGCAGGATTGACCGTCGAGGAGGTTGGCAAGAAGAACAAGAAGAAGTCGACATGAGCATTTTGAGCAATTCCGGGGGGGAAGGGCATTTCGGCGTTCACGGGCGATTGACATGATCTGGCAGCTCGAAAAGAGCACGAAAGCGATACCAATACCAATGAAAACGTCGATTCTGAAGTTCATGACACACTTTTATCCGTGGAGATATTTGTGAATGGAGCATCGGTCGAGGCATGTTTGGTGATGCTGCTTGGCCGGAATCTGAGGCGCGCCCGTTGCGGTATCGAAGGCTGCTATTGGGGGAAGCTGAAAAGACGCCGTGGGTGTTTGTGCATGACTCGCGACGATTTTCGGTATGCGGGATCGATCTCGAGTACATAATACAAGAGCGCCAGGAAGACGACTTCAACCCGTCATCTCCTCATCCGTGGCCTCAGCACTCTCAATCACAACCTCCCTCTCAAAAAGCACCGTATCAACCTTACTCACGCTCCCCGGCCACCTCGCCTCCCATCCCTTCAAAGCCTCCTCCAAACCACCATTCAATCTCAACTCCACCTCCCCAAAAACGTTCGGCTCCTCCCCTGACGCCCCCGTGAAGCCCAAACTCTGAAACAGCCCGATACTCTTCTCATTCCCCTTGCCAATCTTGACCCTCAAATATTCGAACCGCCTCTTCACCTCCACCGCCTCCCTCAACCCCTTCCCACTCGCAAACGCCGCACAAAGCTGCCCCTCGTTCTCGTAGACATACCTCAAGAACGCCAACAACGCAGCCCTACCCCGTCCCTGCCCCGTAGCCCCCGGCTTCGCAATCATGATCTCCACCTCCGCCACGATTCCCGCCCCCGAGCCTTCGGCTTCCGGGTCGTCGCTGAGAAACAGGTTGATGTCGCCGATCATCTGGTCCGCGCTGTCGTCGATGCCGGCGCGCACGCTGTCCGTGGCCTCGGCGAAGGGGAGGCAGATTATGAAGGTGAGCTTGTCCGTGTCGGCGCGCCAGGAGAGTTGCATGGCGTACTCTTCTTCGAGGGAGAGGGGCTCGCTGGCGGTCAGTTCTTGGAGTTCGGGCCGCTGCATCCAGGCGTGGTATTCGGGGACGTGGTGGGGGTCGTAGGGGACCAGGAGGACCTGGGGGGTCGAGAGGGCTGGGTTCGGATTAGCATATCAGTCTTGATGAGATATATGGTGGAGCTGAATTGGGATGTATATAACTGTTGGTAAGGACACAGATGACAATGCGGGCTTGGTTGATATTTCTCGTTGTTATTATTCAGTTTCGGTGCTTGGAAAATTCATTCTCGCTGCGACTGGGGAGATTGCTCGATGATAACATGTAATTTGGATACAGAAAGGAACTCGGACTGTTCTTACCGACATCTTGGTTCAGCAACATCTTGTAGTGCTTGCTCTTTCGCCTGAGTACAGCTTGAGGACAAATGCAGTAGCTGTGGGTCGCCGTGAGGAGATCGATGCGGCACAAAGCCAATCTTGACGCCAATGTTCGAACTTTACTTCTAGCACTCCCGGCTGCTGCTCGAATCTCGAAATGTGAACAGACTTGGTTGGTCGTCTCGCCGTGGAACTATTAAGTGGGGAAGGAAGATACATTTGTTGCGCCTGCCGTTTGTTCGGCCACTGGAAGGTACGCAGTCTTGCGTATCAACCAATTGCTTCGACTCTCAAGGTATTGTGTGCTTGCTTTGAGCTCATGTCTTACGCCCAAGTAATGCCAAAGTGTTCTAAACATCATTGGACACTTCATCATCCAGTCTGAGGGCGCGAATGCGGCCATGCCTCTGTTGTCATTCCAGCAAGTGCCTCAAAGGCGAACTCATCATGTACCTGGGCATCTACCTTACCATCTTCCTCGGTGACTACCTCGGCATCTACCTGAGCATCTGCCGCAGCGAGTACCTCATCATCTACCTTGGCATCTACCCTGCCAACTAGCTCAGCGTCTACCTCAGCAAGTACCTTGGCAGCTACCTCAGCAAGCACCCTGGCAACTACCTCGACATTCACCTCAACAACTACTTCAGCAACTAACCCGGCGACTAACCCAGCAACCATCTCAGCAACCACTGCAGCAACTATCTGGCCAAATAACCAGCCAAGTATCTCGCTCGTTATTCAATCAGCCCACGCACCAAGTACCGGCACAGAGATAACATTCAAACATTCGAATCAGCTCGTAAGCAAGTGGATATCGTACATTGCTGCCTCTACCGACATTCGTACTCTTTTTTCCGATTCTGCTATTTATGGTTGCTGGTTTTAAATTCATATGTCGCCCAAGAAGCTAGAACCTTCCAAGATAATGCCTGATCTCTCAAAAGTACCATTTTCAATCTAATCTCGTACTCATAACTCCCAGGTCCGCAACCTACTCTGACCTTGGCTGTCAATACTCATTCGCAGAGACGACGGTAACAATGGATTTGGGGTCGACGGTGCGACCTGCGCGAAGCTCAACGACTGCTAATCGCTCTCCTTGTTGTTGAGTTGACGCGTGTAGAGCTCTTCGTCGCGGTTCGCCTTAGCAATGTCCTTTTGAGCTTTCTCCTTCTTCGCCATCAGATTCTCATAGCGGCGATCGAGCTCAGTCCGCTTGCGGACCCGTTCTGCGAGCTTCGAGCGTGCAGTATCGGCGCGTCGCTTGTTTTGTGCGGCGACAGCAGAGAGCTCGCGAACCTCCTTTTCGAGGGCATCGATGTCAACCTTGCTTCGCTTGGATGGGGGAGTAAAGTGCATTGACGCAGGCGTCCCATACCGCGGACCGAAGGTAATTGCATCCACTATGTCATCTACCTCGTCGCGGTCGTCGCGTTTGCGCTTCTGCCCAGCGGACGGACTCAATGCCTCCTCTTTCAACGCTGTCACGTCCTCTGGTACTGACTCAGCTCGCGAGGTTGTCCCGGTGAGTAGGAGCTCTGCAAGATGTTAGCCTGTCAGTCTGTTCGAATTACAAAGACGCTCACTATCTTCGCCATCGCTTTCTGCGAACTCGGTGCTGACGGCAGTGCTGATGCGGGTATACTCAATGTCTCCCTCTTCCATGACAGCCTCATCCATGAGACTGTCAGCTGTACGATAAATGAAGCGAAGAGTGGACCAGGCCTCATGGCCCGGGCGCTCGTGAGCGAAGGCTCTGCGATAGCTGATTCGCTTGGACTGATTCAGAATGTCTTCGCCGGCAAGAGTGATGTCACAGTCCGGAGTGACGCCAAAAGCCTTCCATGGCGACGGCAATCCCTTATATGTGTTCATTTGTTCTGGATCAGGAGCATCCTTCTCGGCAGTGACTTCGGATGTGTGGGCGCGGTGCAGTCGGAGCTCAATAGTACCGACTTTGGCTCCGCCGTCCTCACCGAATGATCCAGTGGGAAAGGGGCATGCATGAACCGTGAACTTGCCGCGGCGCAGCGACTTTCCACTTTTATATATGCCAGAGTCGAAGTGGATGGTAACATTGCCGTCCTGTTTCTTCTGATGAAGATAAGTATCACGCAAGATACCATCGACAACGACATCGATCACAGAACCCTTCATGAGTTCATTCGCCTTGCAGATGATTTTGAGGCGTTGACCATCTTGGACAGGCACGAAGGCTTGAATCGTGCGGCTGCATTCTCCAATTTCCTCGGTTCGAAACTCGCCGAGCTTTTTGTTCTTGCCCAAGACAACGAAGGCTTCGAAAAAGGGGCTCGCACCTTGGGTCTGGTATTTCATGATGGCGGTGATCGAATTGTTTGGGGTGGACAGCCGATGTTGAGTATTACTCAAAGCAATGGGGAAGCAGTGCAATTGACCTTGCAGGTGTTGGGGCAGGTAGCTCGAAACGGAGGCTTCGAGGGCAAGGTTGGTGTGAGTGAAGGTGGACAAAGGAACAGCGTAAGAGGTCGAGGTCTTAAGCTAAAGGACTCGTAGGCGGAGAGGTAGAGGTAGGCAGAAGCTTCGATGGGCCGAGAAGGGAGGTGCAGACTACTACTTATGAACAAATGCAGGTGATGACTTCTTCAGGTAGCGGTCAAGGAAGGTGCAGTTGATTGAGTAGTGACGCAGCGCGCTAGCGAAGTAGGCAGGCAGCGACCTTCTTCTGAGCTCGAAGTGAGAATGAGGTTTTCCAAGCAAAGCTCCACGGTGAGGTCGTGCATTGCAATCGCCTTCCATAGCATTGCAGTCTAAATTGTAACTTCGTCAACAGGCACCTCGAACCCTGAGCTGCAGGACCTTTGGATCTGGCAATGTGCGTAACGCCGGGCTCAAGTTCTGAAGAGCTCCTTCAACCTTTACCATCGTGGCTGCCCTTGTGCCTGAACAATAGCCCTTTTTTGTAACTCTCACGAAGCATCTCCCGTGGCTTCCAACTTAGTGCAAAGCCAACAACATGATGATCTGCCGTACTTAACAGGAAGGCAGCAACATTCTAGCTATGCTGAGCAAGGATGTTGGGGCTCGCACACCTCCACGGCATGCTATTTCTCGATGCGAGCAACTCGCAACAGAATTGATGAGCACAATGAAATCAGTACTTCTGAGCCATGGACGAATCGTGCCAGCTCGAGAGGTGATTCCCATCAGTACAGAGCTTTGCTCGACCGACGTAGTCTGTAATGCGCTTAAGGTGTCGATTACGCGCACACGCCGTCTTTGTCTGCTGGAGGAACCTATCCGACCAAGCGACTGTTGTAACCTGAAATCAGCCATTCTTTCTGGCCTCGATCTCGTCGTCCATTTTTCATAGCCGCAGGATTGGGCATCATGATGAAGTTGTCACTGAAAATACGCTGATCTTCATCGTTAGCACTGACATGTCCGGTCACGGTCACGGTAATGACAGCAGCTCTGCCCTTCTTCATATCCTGTTCGTTGAATCCTTCGATGGCGAGCGCCGGATTGATGACTGCCGCACAAAGACTGTCAACTTGGAAGTTCAGCTTTGGGAGGCTTTCGATAAATTTCTGAAAGATGTCCGTGCCTCCGTATTGCGTGCCATTGTAAACGATATGTGGAATCTTGTTGCCGGCACCCATGTCAGTTTTGGCAACAAAGTAGGTAGCAAGAAGTTTTCGCTGCGTGTCAAAGCTCATGGCGCGATAGAAATCTTTCGCGACTGTTTCAGCAACTACTCGAAGGATTAGATTCATTTCGACGCATTGCACAGTCGATGCGAACCTTCTGAGGAAACGCGGCTCGCGACTTCTTGGTTCAAAGGTGCCGCCATGGTGGAGAAATGTGATCAGAGACCAGTGCGTGGAGCGGCGACAAATGTCTGGGGCTTGATGTGAGCTTAAACAGTCCTTCAGGCCGATGCATGGAATGTAGACTGCCTAGGTCATGAGCTGTCTGGAAGTTGACCCCTGCACACAAAGACATCGAAAATAACAAAGGATTTGAGTCGAAGCCGTCTGAGCTTTACTGGTCTTGGCTGGGAAGCTCAGCCGTGACGTTTCCGCCCACAGCTGGCCCAGTCTTGGCATGCGCGTCGACCGAGCTTGAAGCAAAGCTCCAATTCTTTTGACGTGACGAGCTGTGCGTTTTGTCCATTGTCGCCGCCACTGCCATGCCATGCCATGAATCGTGAGCGCTTCTTCAGCCATGTTCGGCGCTTTCAGGCAGTTGCCTGGAGCGATCTCCCAAAGGTCAATTGCAGATATAGCAGACCTACAAGGCGATGGTATTCCTCGGAGACAGCGCCTGAAGAGAAACCATTCTACGTGACCAGTCCAATCTTCTATGTCAACGCCGGTATTGCTACCATTGTGCCGTGTCAGCTATACTTGCTAAGTCTCTGCAGCTCCTCACGTTGGTCATCTATACACACTTGTGCTGACAGACGTATTCAAGCGATGGCATGCGCTCCGCGGCCGAAAAGCGATCCTCTGTACAGGCACGGACGAGCATGGAATGAAAGTGCAGACGGCGGCTAAAAAAGCAGGACAAGATACAAAGGGTTTCTGCGACCACACATCTGAACAATTTGTCCGTCTAGCAAAGGCTGCAAACGTGGAATACGATCGTTTCATCCGGACTACAGACCCCGACCACCACGATGCGGTTCAGAACTTTTGGCTTACGTTGCAATCGAGGGGGCATATATACCAGGCCAAACACGAGGGGTGGTACTCCGTCAGCGATGAGACTTTCTACCCCGAGTCGCAAATCAAACGAGCGCTCGATCCAATGACCGGACGGACCTTCATGGCGTCGAGTGAGACTGGCAAGGAGGTGGAGTGGACTTCTGAAACCAACTATCACTTCAGGCTATCGCAGCTCAAGGACGACCTCTTGAAGTTTTACGAGGAAAACCCCAATTTTATTGTGCCGGAATCCCGCATGAAGGAGGTTGTTGCTGCTGTCTCGAAAGGATTGGACGACCTGTCGATATCAAGGCCCAGGAGCAGGCTCGACTGGGGTATCAAAGTCCCTGACGATGATTCTCAAACCATCTATGTATGGCTGGATGCCCTCATCAACTATCTGACCATGACCAAGTACCCTGTTACAACTGGATCAGAAGGCGGCTGGCCCGCTGATGTCCAGGTCGTCGGCAAAGACATTGTCCGCTTTCACTGCATATATTGGCCCGCATTTCTCCTAGCAGTCGGTCTGGAGCCGCCGAGGCAAGTCTTGACGCACGCGCATTGGACACTTGGTCGGCAGAAAATGGCCAAATCGACAGGCAACGTCGTGGATCCATTTTTCGCGATAGAGCGGTTTAGCACAGATGTCATGCGATATTTCCTCATTCACAACGGTGGGATCAAAGACGATGCAGACTACGAAAACGCCTTCATCATCACGCAGTATAATAAGGGGCTGAAAGGAGGTCTCGGCGGCCTGACCGCCCGCATTCTCCGAGCGAAGACGTGGGATGTCAGAAAGGCTGTACAGGCAGGACACAGCGGATATTCTGGGCAGACAGCAGCAGTAGAGTATCTTAAACAGCTCAACACCTTACAAGATCGTACAGAAGCACCCGCTCACGCTCTCGACATGGGTGCTGCACTCAAGACAATCATGGAAACGATCTACAACGCAAATGCGTTCCTCAACGAAATGGAACCGTGGAGCGAATCCGGCCTATGGAATGTGTCGACACAGGAAGGTGCTCTCGATTTCAAGGAAGTGCGTCTCCACTACACGATCTTCGCCTTTACCGAGACGCTACGCATCTGTGGCTTGCTCTTGCAGCCGTTCATGCCCGAAAGATCCGCTCATTTGCTTGACCTTCTCGGGGTCGACCCCAGCAGACGTATGTGTACCAAGGAGAACCTGACTGTCGGTGCCGACGCAGATTATGGCACTCCTCTGGTCTCCATCAAAGGTCAGAACAGTATACTATTCCCGTCAATTCCCAATGATTAGCTGGGGATCAAGCTGGGGTTGCTCCCGAGACGGCAGCTTCAGCAGCTGCTGAGCGTTGTACAACAGTCTGTAATATACTTTCTTCAACATGTCACGATTGATACTTCACATCGTCATAGCATGCCGCAAGCCATCTTGCTATTTTCAAAGTCGTCGGAAACACGGACCATGCAATCTTCCGCCTCTTTCCGTGGAAGCCGTCCTCGCCCATCAAACCGCCTCAGAACGTGCTCGCAAACCCATGGAACCTCGTCCATTTCAGGAAGCTGAGATGTGATCTGCCGTTGCACTGACACCTCCGCACCGGCATACCCAGCGTGCCGGCTTCTGGAAGATTACCTGCATTTGGCGATCCGTGGGTAGCCGAAGCCGGCCGAATGCAATGTCGTCGACATTGTGATGTTTGAGGTGCTAGCTTGAAGGCGTAGACTGGGTTGCCTAGCTCTGTGATTGTCTCCACAAGATAATGCTATATCGAAATGCGCCTATCCTTGTGTCATCTGAAAAGTTTCGGCGAAATAAAGTCAAGGTAGTTGCCTAGATCTCGGCCCCATCCTGTCTTGAGTCGTGTTCAGAGCTGTCTTTCTTGCTATTCACAGAGAAACGTAGGTAATGATAGATGCCTCAATGCAAGTGATGTATTTGAGAAGCAGATCAAGCAACAGCAAACGTTTGCATGGGTAGAAGACCATCAATTCCTGTCACAACGCATATCACCCCGCCTCGTGTTTACCCATGTTTGGCGACCAGCTGGCGGCCAACCGCTCAATTTGTTACCCGCCGACCTTTAGAAGTCTTGCGAACTTGGTCGCGATCAGAGTCCTACTTGACCTTAGCAGTCCTGAAAATGCCTTACTCATCAAATTCAAGCCCGGAAGCTACGCTTGAACCTTGTATCGTCGCATCCATGAACCATCGGTCGTTATCGCGGTCTAAAGCCTATCTCTGTTGACCACAGTACCCACATCTGACAGCTGAATCATCAGCGACATGTTCACACCATATATGAACCCATGTCCCCAAGGCACCTTTCCCCACCGATGCCACAAGACCCATCCAACGCCACCATCACCATGGCACGAACACACGAACAACAGCAGCCCTCCCAAAGGACACCCCTCCCCAACCCCCCGCCCACCACCGGCAAGACATGGCGCAAAACCCCCCTGATCGAATCCTCCGCCCTCTCCGCCGCCGCCGGCTGCCGCATCTTCCTCAAACTCGAAAACATCCAGCCGTCGGGCTCCTTCAAATCCCGCGGCATCGGCCACTACATCGAAGCCCACCACCGGCTCGCCGCCGGCTCTCCCCTGCATTTCTACTCCTCGTCGGGGGGCAACGCGGGCCTGGCGGCGGTTGTCGCCGCGGGCACGCTGGGCCGGCCGTGTACGGTCGTGGTTCCGTTGTCGACCAAACCGGAGATGATTGCCAAGATCCGCGCCGTCGGGGCGACGGACGTGGTTCAGAGGGGGGCGAGCTGGTTCGAAGCGGACAGCTATCTGAGGACGGAGTTGCTGGCGAACGATCCGCGGGGAGTTTACGTTTCGCCGTTCGATCACCCGTTGATCTGGGAGGGGGCGGAGACGATGGTGAGCGAGATTGCCGAGCAGATGGGGGAGCAGGGGGAGCCGGACGCCATCGCGTGCAGCGTCGGCGGAGGGGGTCTGTTCTGCGGGATCGCGCAGGGCGTGGAGCGGGAGTATGGCTCTCGAACCAAGATCATTGCGGTCGAGACACTGGGCTGCGATTCGCTGAATCGGGCGTTGAAGGCGGGCGAACTGGTTACGTTGCCGAAGATTACGAGCCTGGCTACGAGTTTGGGAGCCGCGAGGGTTGCAGAGCGGGCTTTTGAGCTCGCGAAGCGTGACAATGTCAAGAGTATCACGGTCACGGACGCGCAGGCTGCGTTGGGGTGCTGGAGGTTCGCTGATGACCAACGGGTCTTGACGGAATTGTCGTGTGGCGCGACAATTTCGTTGGCTTATATTGGGAAGCTGCAGAAGCTGGTGCCGAACTTCTCGCCCGAGTCGAAGGTTGTGCTGGTGGTCTGTGGGGGCTCGAACGTGTCTTTGAAGCTGCTTGCGGAGTATCGAGAGATGTTTGGGGAAGAGGCAGAGGGATCGGTTGCGAGGAACTGGGAGGTCCCTAGCTCCTTTACGGCACCACCTTGACATGCCTACGATCAGCGGGATTCGGGGAAACTTCAAAGGTTGATCATTAATGAGAGGCAATTAATTTTCCATGGGTATCCCGACCTGACCATGACCAAACTCCAAGAAATGCAAGGACAAATACAAGCCTTCCCTCACGACGCTGCAGCGGTGGGTAGCTGAGACTTGCGATATTCCCAGTAGTTCTTCCTTATGGGATCATACCTTTCCCCCAGCAAATCCAATGCTTTGATCGCATTCGCGTTGTCGTTCTCTTGCGCCCAGATATCCGCTAGTATGTCGAGCGCATGACTGCTCGTGACCGCTTTCGATCCATCCACGTTCGCATACTGCTGCGCAAACGCCTTCAACTCGCTCGTCGGTCTCTGCGCAAACCTCAAAACACCCTTCAGATAGTTCCAGGCCGACTGATTTTGCGGCGCCAAATTCGCCTTCTCCTGCGCAAACCGAATCTCCCGGTCAACAACCTCGACCGGCATGGTTGTCCGTCCAGGCTTTCTGAAGATTACAAAATACCGATGGTTCCATGCGCTGTTATTCCGCACATCTTGCTTCAGCAGCGTCTCCGTGTAGGCGATTTCCGTTGGTCCGCCCGGGGATTCTGCATCGTCGGCCCAGAGGCCGAAGCTCTTGACGAGCCACTGCCGGTAAGACCAGACGTGATAATTCTTGGCATCCTTGGTGAGAACTTCTTCGAGAAAGCCTGCTTCTTCGGCAGGAACCTTTTCGAGGCGGGACATGATTGTTTGCCGATGTTGCCAGATTTGGTAGTTCTTGGGATTCCGAAGGCAGGCTCCGCGGAGCCATTCGAGTTCCTGCTCGGGAGGAATACCGAGTGCTTCCGTTACTTGTGCTCGGTAGATCCTATGATTATCTGTCAATGCATATTCTTTCATACAAATGGTTGGTAGATCGATCGTACCAGACTGTGTAGTGAGCGGGGTTCAACTTTATCATATGCTCAGTGAGCGCAAGCACCCTTTCCGACTTTTCGTGAGAGGCCATTACGGCGCGAAGATAGTCAGAGACTTGACTGTACTCTGCCGTGTATGCGATGGCGGCGAGAGGGTTGGGACCGCCTTCATTTTGAGGTATGGGAATGACATCTGCCCATTCCTCGGAGTCGTAGTCGGGTCCGATGTACCTGGGCTCTTCCATAACGCTATCTCTCACTTATGAAAAGCGTAACGAGCAAAGGGATTTTTGCAAGATCGCTACGCAGGTTGCTAAGGCACGAATATTTACAAAGCAAGATGGATTGAAAGTTAGTGGCGGACAATATGAAGGATCTCGAGGATGCTGACGGCGCGGATCCGGACTCCGCTCACTGAATGTGCCGCTTTGGGATTAGCGCGTTTGTGGCGAGCGCATTTACTGTGACAACCTGCTTTGGGCGTTTGGCGTACAACACGCATATGTACTGCTTCAGCAGGTATTGGATGTTTCGAAATCTTGTATGACGAACCATCCATTAATTGCGTGTATACTAGATTTTCTGCCAAACCAAGATCGCAATCCGACCAGCAGGTGTCCAGGCAAACTGAAATTAACCACCACCAGAATGGACCGACTAGAAACACAACACCTTGAAAGTGGTCATCAGTGCGCCTTGCATCAAATGGTTCTTCCTTTACTTGCTCACACTCCTTCTCTCTTATTGTTCTCCATGGCGACCGTGCTCGAAGCCTCCAACAATCTCTTCAGTAGCTTCATGGGAAGGACATTGGCAATTGTCGGTTCTGCCCCGGAAGCGCGAAGTCTACGCTCTCATCTGTGTTGGGGGACCATGTGGCCTCCTGACCCTCCGGGTTGCTTCGGGGAGGATTCGGCCAGGAGGCATAACCAGGATGAGGCAGCTCAACTGACTCTGACGTATCTTGGGTCGTTTGATACAAGAAGCTGGAAGCTGGACGTGTTACCGCTGGAGGACCCGGGAGAACTGAATATGCAGGTGATTTCGCTGCTCGGGGATGTTGCTGCAAAAGTGGCCCACGAGTCTGATGGCTAGGAAAGCCAAGCCCTGGAGGTGGACTGACGAACATGGGATCTTGCTGAGGCAAAGGACCGTCAGCGTAACGCACAGGAAAGCCAAATCCTCGGAATCCGCTGACGGGTTCAACGCGACCGGCTCGGTAGAGCACTGGTAGACGAGGCTGTTCGAAAACAACCCGGTCATAATATGTGACGACCATTCCGCCAGGACGCGTGTAGGAATTCCTCCACGAGCCCTCCGCCGTTCTCAGTTGTTCGCCTCGACTCAGCACTGGAACAGGATGAACCAAGCTCGCCGGCTTGAAAGGCTGAGCAAGCGGCGAAAGATCCGAGGGCTGAACAGTCTCCGGTCGAGTGGTCGTTGAGGCACCGTGACCTTGCGGCCGACGCTCGTAACGAATCTCCCCAAAATACCAAACATTCTTGCTGTTGCGGCGGGCTTCATTGCTTGGGGGAGCTCCGCCAGTCGTCGGTAAGTCAATCGAGCCCTTTTCTTTGCCATGCACGAGAGCTTGGCTATCTTTACGATCGTCGCGATTGACAAAGTCTTGTCCCAATGATGGCTTGCTTGGCTGCAATACTTTTCGCTCCCACCTTTGCAGCTCCATCTTCACTTGTCTTCGATTATAGCCAGCCATGGCGGGGTCTGCAGTCTGTTAGACACGGAATACTCTGTTCAAACTGGATCCACTTACAGCCTCGCGCTGGAGGACATGGTTTTTCCGATGTCGTGCCTGTATGGTAGTGCGCATATTGGCATTGAGCCCCAGAGAACCTGGATCTCTTGTTCTCCCAAAACCAGCACGTCATGTGTTTCATCGTTGCCCATTTGCGTGGTCTTGGTGCCGGAGGCACAGGTTTCGAATTCGGTAAGACATTGGCCATCGTAGCTGCTCATTCAAAGTCAGTAACAACCTTTTGAACTTGATTCAACATCTAACTTTGGGTGCAGGATCACTTACTACTATTTACCCTGTCGGGCACAGACTGATCGATCTGACTCTCGTGGGGTGTGATTTCTTCGTCTTCACAAACTACAAGTTCCTCATCCTCCCAGGCTGTGAGCACTTTAACTTCAGCCGACGTCCCTGACGGGAGCGGGCGGAAACGCTCGCCAGTAAGCCTGACCATGATCGGAGGCAAGTTTGCCACACTTTCAAAGCAACGTCAGCGCTATCGTCAACATCTGGTTTGTGTGGGACGACCTACCAAAAACCACCAATACAGTGACGGCCAGATCACAACAGCGCTGAGAGAGCCAGATCCACTAGTCTCTCGTCTGGTGTCGATGGTCCGCGAAACCTGCGCTCTCACGCTTTTTTTTAGTCCGTGTACCGATCAGGAACCGCAGCTTGTATGGTTGACTCCCCCCACTTTGAGCGCTCTAATGAGGGATCTAACAACACGAGACGTAACAGGGATACGAAGAGCTAAGAGTTGTCCTCACGTGGACGAACCTTGCTTTGTACGCGCAGGCACAGCAAAGGCTCCGCGCACATCTAGCGCGAACTTCACGACCCGGCTACGGAGGTGAATTTCTATAATTTAAAGGACTCGCAGCATCAGCCGCGCAAATACAGCGTTTCACTTGCCCAGATTACCGCCATTGCAGCCAATACCACCACATTCTGCCGTGAAGCTCATAAATACCACTGAAAGGTGACCCGCAAGACCGGATCAAGTCAGTGCAGCTCGATTTGGCATCACAGCACAGAAAACCCGATGAGGGAGCGCATGGTGAAAGCGAAATCCCTATTGATTGCAGGCCTGGCTTGGTCACGATCTCCCGGAGGGTGGAGGTGATGAATGATGGAGAGCGCAGTTGCGGCAATGCAATCTACGAGCTGTAGGTGAAGAAGTTCTTCGTGAACGGCAGAAAGGAGTGTGAGAGAGGTTATGACTGGCTACGTGGACTTATGCTCTGTGTGTGTCATTGATGCTTCATTCTCCACCATGTCATCACCAGCACCTGCTTAGCACATGCGGTTGCTGTGCCCTACTTTGAAGTCGACTCTCCGAACGCACGTCATTGCCAACTCTGGGTGTATCTTCTCCAAGATCTCCCCAATGATTTTTGCCTCTCCAACCTTGCAGCTTAGGGCCTTGGTGGGCTGAAAATTTGCGACTGACGCTTGGGTGGACGTGACGGGCTGCTTTCGGCTGCTCGCTTCCTAAGCGTTGCCTGCGAGCCTGACGCCGGAGAGCTGAGACGCCAGGGAGAATTCGGCTGACTCAAACTTCTTGTCTTCCTCTCAAACTCTGCAAAAGGATTGGTCCCACTCGAGCTCCCAAAAGGGCTGAAATCTCGCGACCCGGACTCAAACAACATTCGAGACACTCCACCAGGTCTGGCAGGGCCTTCAGGCTCACTTTCAGCCACCAGCTCGCTCAACGGCGATCGCGAAAACGATGGCACTGACACGGCGCTCTTGTTGTCATGGAAGATCTGAAAGGGGTTATTGTTCTCCTCGGGAGGTGAGCAGCTCTGTTCCGATTCTTCGCTCTCCGTCTGCAGCCCAACCTCTCGAGCCCACGCTTCATATTCTCTTTCTTCCCACTTGTGCTTCCGCGCGCCCGCACCAACGACGTCGGACCTGAAATCCGAATCCGACTCTTCGCTGATGTCTGATAGGTTCGATTCCAGGCTCGGTGCCCGTCGTGCTTTGCGCGTGTTCGGCATGCACAGTGCCGAGAGCATGTCTTTGCGGCTTTGGCAGGTCGTCTGGATCGTTCTGTCGAGGTGACCTCTGTATCGAGTCATCGTTGTTCGTGACCACGTGTATTTAGTTTGAGAAGGAAAAGGTTGTAGTTGACTTTGGGTGGGAAGAGGTAGGAAAGTGGTCGCGACGGGTGGCAACGAGTTTCAATTGCTGGATTTGATGTTCTTGTACAGAGATTAGCGAATTGCAGGTTTACAGTTACGTGACGCATGATGAGGGTTGTGCTTGAAACAAAGGAATTGATGCTGAGCTCTGAGTACGAGTGAATTTGGTTGTGAAGCAGAAGTTATGAACTTCACTCGTCAGACCAGCACGGTCATATCAGCCAACACGGCCCGTTCAAAGGCTTGCGATGCGTTGAGAGATAATATCTATGCATCAATGAACTATAACTTACGAACAAGCTGATTGTTGGTTCACCTGAGAAATCACGAATGCCACCGTTCAACCTGGGCCTTATTGCACATCATCAGGCCCATTTCGATCGTCCTCTCGATGCTGTGAAGCAACAACTATGCTGGAACGAAGGGGTTAGCTCTGGAATACGTGAGAAAAGACTGACAATTTCCATGCAAGTCAACTTGTCTTTAGTGTAGCTGCTGGCATCCACCATAGCATGCAGGACATAGCCTTTGGGACCCTTTCAATGCTGTGTCACTTTTTCATAATGGCAACGAATCATGCATCAAGTTCTTATTACATTACATCTGGTCAATTGAAGCCCAGGCAAATACTAAAATGAAAGGCCATTCTCTGTGCCTGAAAGCCCACTCTCCAGGGTAGTCGCTCGACCCGACGAGTATCATCAACCAAATGATCGGTCAGGATAGTACCCCACTCCAAACCTGAAGATTCCGGTCCCGCATAACTCTCCGAGCGCAACGCTGAGCTCTTCAAATGTCCATGGCCATCCCACCCATCTCATAAGGGAAGATCTCCGCATACGCCTCCGCCGCTAGGCGACAAAGCCTCTCACACCCCTCCCCGGCAATCCCCCACCTCGCCTTCATATCCTTCTTCAACCAAGCCTCCATCTCCTCCATCTGGGCGTCCAAAGTACACAACAACGGCGTCTGCATTTGCGCGTGTGCCTGCGTTCCAAACCCACCCTGCCCAAATCCACCCCGTTCAAATCCACCGTGCATCCCAAGCCCACTCTGTGCAAATCCCCTCTGTTCAGGCTCATCCTCTCCCAGCAGGCTCGAGCCAAGCAGACTCGCTCCACCGGTAGTGCTCTCATCATCGTACAGCGTCGCACTCGCAAAACGTACGCTGGGCGGGACGCGCTCCTCTTTCGGCGGGTAATAACTGCTCAGGCTCGGACCGAATCCGGTAGAGGTGCCAACGGCTCCCACGGGACGGAAGAAGTTGGAGCGGGAGGTTGCGGAGCGGGGAGTGTTCGGCGGCGTGGCGGGCGCCGTCTTCGGGGTTGGGAAACGGTTGGTAGCCGGCGGGGGGGAGGATGCCCCAGGACGGGGGTGGGTGGTAGCCGAGACTGCGTAGTTGGTCTCCGATCGGCTGGGATGCGTTGTCAGTAAG
>UYJD01000006.1:714963-737514 GCA_900618795.1 Cyanodermella asteris
GTTGATGGCTTTGGAAAACGTACTCTGGGAAGCTCAAAGTCGTGGGTTTGGATGTTTTGGTGGTGGTGCTTTCTGCGGTTGCGGGGCCAGCGGTTGGGTTTCTTGTGGTAGAAGAATTGGTTGGGATCCTGTTGTAATACTGTTAGGGACTGCTCGTGAACGGATGAGGATAAAAAGGATGGTTTGGCTTGATACGTACACCGTCAAGAGGTAAGTCGAAGGCGACGCGCTTGGGATTGTTGTGCTTGTTTGGAGAGCGGGTGACTTTATTTGGGCTGTTGGTGTCTGTTCTGCCTCCGGGGCTTCTGGCATTGCCATTTGGAGACTGGGGAGACTTGGGACGATGATATGCTCCGAACGAGCCCGGAACTCTCAGGTGCTTCGTATCCTGCATTGCTGTTAGCCGTCACGTCGCCGAACCGGATATCAAACTCACAGAAAAGGGCGCACTCACAACTTCCTTGTCACCAATGAACATTCGTCCAACCAGGGGATCCTGGTGGCCGAGACGGAAGCCATCAGCTGGTTGTCTCATCTCATGCCGCTGTCCACTGTTCTCATTCAGATTGAGCTTGTTGCTTAGAAGCTCATCCAAATGGTAAGGCATATCCATTTGAAAAGGCCGCTCATACCAAAGCTTCGTCGCGTCGTGCGAGTCCAGGTTGTTAAGCATTTTTTGCCCTTTCTCCTTCAGCTTCTCCTTCTGACGCTTTTTCTGGGCTTCGACCGAGACCGGTTTCAAGAGGATCCTATTCTCCTTTTCCTTCAGGAGCTGCAATTGAGCCTCGACAGGTATTGGTGACCAAGGAATGCGATTTCCATTCTGATCAATTCTGAACCCAAGCTGTTCAACGGTGCCATCCGGTACCAATCTATAGCCCATGCCAGATCCGACTGCGTGGTCTAGATACGGAGTTTCGTCCACCTTGATCTCTGACAAGGCTTTGAGATTGTCGGAAGACTGGTTCAGTCCTGGTGGGTCAGGGGTCCGATCACGGTGTTGGTTTTGGCGGTGATTATTAGCCTGATTCTCATACGGCTCATGAAGGGGGGTTTTGGGATGCCTAATGCGCTGGATTTGCCGCGCTCAGTGGCCGATGGGAAGAGTGAACGCTGTACAGTGTGCGGATTGCGCCTGTTATGATCATCAGGGATGCCGTGGGGGTTGCTGAGATCACCAAGGTCCCTGTAGCGGAACTCATCCAAGTTTGTGAGATCGAACGTTTGGCCTCGATATGCACCACCGTAGTCGCTCTGTCCGTGCAGTGACATTAGTGGGGTTTGCTGCTGATTTGCGTCGTTGAGTGTGTTACGTGACTCGGCCATTGATCCAAACATTTGGGCTGGAGGTGGGCTGCTGGTGCCAAAGCGGTAGGATGGGCCTTGCGGTCCGAGTTGAGCGGACATGATTGAGATGGGAGCAGGCCTCAGTTGAGCGATACCTGGTCTGGGGATAGATTGCGTGTCTTTGTGCGGGAGACGATCCGACGAATGAATCTGTTACTTGTTACGAAGGTGCTGATTTCTGACTCACGACCTGTGGAGGGCAATAAAACGAATGAGTCGACGAGGTTGCGAGTCGGACTTGAGCTAAATGAGCAATGCAAGAATATCTGAGGCAAAGAGCGAAGCCTTGTGAAAAGTAGAAGCTATAGTTGTGAGAAAGCAACGTGTAAAGGAAGCTCACAGGAAGCAGCACAGAGTGCCGGAAATTAGTGAAGAAAACTGGGGGCCTGCCGTTGCTGTGACAAACGGGAGGCTGGAAGGACTGAGGTTTAACATTTCATCGTCACCTGTTCAACCGCCATTGTCTTTATGAAGTGAAGCTTCAGATTTGAAGCATTCGACGATGCTTTCAATTTGATGTATGACAACAACGATGCTTACCAGCCATCTCCACTACCAGCGATGCATTCAGGCTAGAGGTGCGCGGGCTGCACCTTATCTGACGCCGTCAACGTGAAGTGGTGATGAGAATCAGTGAAGCACGTGATCTGAGGTCTCAATGTGGTGGTGAACTTTGGAAGCTAATTGCCAATGTCTATTTGTTTGTAGCGCACTTTCTGCATCACTAAGCAAACATGTCTGCTCAACGGCCTTTCATCTGTCGTGTTCTGGTTGGTCGCAAACTTACTCCGTCCTTCGGTCATGATTGGTAGGAGCTGTGAAAATGTGAACAATTGTCGAGCGATGGCTGTGGTCTTGATGTGTGGGTCTAACCCTGGAGAATGAATAAAGGACTGGCAAGGTCCATCGTACCCAATCTTGTTCTTTGGTTTGCTCACTGTTTGGTTTGGAAAGTTTTATGTCCACCCTGAATTTATTTGTATGACAAAAACAACGGCTTCCACTTACTTTCGTGGTATGACTAAGGAGCAAGCAATGGAAATGATCCAGTCCATGTAATGCTGCCTGACAGGCTCAAACTCCTCCGACCTCGTCATTTAGCAAGGTCTAGTTCGTGTCAAGTGATCAATTTGTGATGCAGCCCGGATAATGCGGGCATGTCTGAAGACATTCCATGCAAGGCCTTTCGAAACACGCTGACGAAAACTGCCACGAGAGACAGATGCAAAATCTTGCATAGTTTTGTCTCATCACCACGCATGGAGTTGTTGTCAAGATCGACATCGACTGAATCTTGAGCTGCCTCACGGTATGTGTCAGTGTCAACCGGACCTGAGCCGGTGAAGTGTGGCGCAAACGAAACGGACCAGGGCGTGATCCCAGCAGCCGCTTCTGCAGTTGCACAACTTCGAACGCCGCAGTGGCACAGCACAGCCGATCCTCAGATCTGACAAAGTGACAGCTTGATCAATGCTCGCCTCGAAACAGCGGAAGCCCGTCGCAGCCAACGGCTGGTGAGGCACTGGTGCCGCATTGGCATCTTCAGGCACAAATCGATCAGCTCAGGCACCGAATGCGAAGATGCCAACCGACGATGCGTCACCTCACACCATCGGGCTGCACGTACAGACTTGTGCAGCTACTTGTTTCTTCTCGTCCCGTGTCCGGAGAGACCGCAGAAAGACGCTCAAGACTTTGGGCTGGCATCAGCCGTCAGCTTACGCTCGAATAATCCTTGCATGATGGGCGTTAATGGGGGCACGTGGACAAGGCCGGCCAACAGCCAGCCGGGCTGATTCCAGTCGTGCCGATGCACGTCAGAGACACACAAGGTTACTAGTAGCTGCAGACGACCAGGATGCAGGTCTCTGGCCGTCCTTGCTTGCTGGTCGGGATCATATGCGCAGCGCGAGAGACATGTTTCGGGGCGCTGCAGAGAGCGGAGGCTGGATCAAGGCTGGAGACTGGCGACCCAATTAGGAGGGCGGGGGAGCCGCATCCAGGTTTTTGTGGGCTGCCAGGAACAGGCGGTCGTGCAGGCGAGAGTTCACAGCAGTTCGATTATTGGTGAGGTGGTTGTCGGCGCGGCCGCTCTGAGGTGGATGCTGTGGAGGCTTCGTCGGCCGGGACGTGCAGCATCGCAATCTCGACATGGCTCCACGAGACTGTCAGCTGTCACTTTTTAACATGACGAAGCTCTCACCGACTTTTGCACTGAGCCGAGAGCCCGTTTACTGGCTGTCGCAGAGCTGCTTGCGGACGGCAGACTGGTGCGTGAATGATATGTCAGGTCGATCATGGAGAAGGCGATTGGAGAAGGGGATGATTTGCGCTGCGTGACCCCTGAAATTGCGGGCTACACCTCCCTCTTTACCATTCTGGGGATAACAGACAGCTTGAACTTTTGGAGGCTAAACTCTATCAGCAGACTGACTTTGAGCAGGCTTAGCAGGGTCCGTCCAAGACTCTCATTACTCAGATGCAGGCATGCCGCTAAACTCCTTACGACGAAGCGAGTCGGCCCTGGGGCAAGCCTGCAGCAAGCAGAGTTCAATATTCGACGGCCATCCTTACGATGTCGTGTCGCCTGCCGCGCTTGTCCCTGATCTTGAGTCCCTGGCGGCCGATGCGTGGTGACATGAAACCTTCGCAGCGGCCGCTCGTATGCAGCATTAAGGGGCTGGAGACTCGGCAACGTCACTCGCGATTGATATGCGGCCGTTAAAGCAGTCCAGCAGTCGAGACAGGAGACTTCACATATGCGCTCGTGTCTCTGTCGGGTCCCTTCTCGCAGCCATCTCGTCCTTCTGGCGGGCGTTCGGGTCGAGTCTGGAAGTGAAATCCGCTCGAGCTGGCTCTGCTCCACAGTCAGACAGAGTTCATGCAGTCGAATTAAGCTGGCGCCGGCCAATCGTTCGCCAGCGAGCTAGGACTCAACGGCCCGACAGCTGCCCTGGTCGACCTGCTGCACGGCGGCCAGGGATCCAGATATCTGCCAGCTGTGCCCGACAGTTCTGCTCTGCGCTGCTTGAACTCCGTACTCCACAGTCTCACCAAAGCAGCGGGCCAATCCCCGTGCTGCAACCTCGATGAGCGCCAGAGAGGCTGATGTCTCATTCGCTGCGGGTTGCTGCTTTTTTTTTGCCAGAGATGCGCCGAGAACTTGGGCGCCCGCAGAAACGACTCCCAGATTGTGTGACGATAATAGGATTATGGGATGATGCCCGCTGAACGGCTTCGCGTCTTCTGGTTCGCAGCATGTCGTGATGATTCTGACACCGTCTCGCCACCTTCAAGGACTTATGCTGATGCCGCCACCAATGGTTGGCAACGGCTACAGTAGCAGTGCGATGTGCGCGATGCCTCGTATATTGTATCTCCCAGGAGTCGTAATTTCACGCTCTCCGCCGCCGTTGCCCGCACGCTTGCTTGTCGGGGGGTTGCGTCAGGGAACAGAGTAGCAGAGGATGTATACCGTACATGCAAGTGTAGCAGAGCAGAGCAAAGCAAACGGCAGCGCAGCACGAAACCAACACAGACATGTAGACTTGACGGAGAAGGGGAATTGGAGTGTTCGCAGCCGCGGTGGCTTTCCTTTTCCCATGCCAAAGACAGTGTAGACAAGGTCGCTTCTGTCCCATCTGCTGCCGGCCTCTGCGACTGCAGTTCGACTCCACTCCTGGACGGGTTGCTGTCTGCTGTCTGCTGTCTGCTCCGTACGTACTCAACCTGCTGAACCGATCTATATCCCGTTCACCTACTCCATCTGCCATTTCTCCCCCTGGTTCCGCTCCCCCCTGCCCATCCCAGCAGCGGATGCCTGCAGAACGCATCACATTCCTTTAATCCCTGTTTCCGCACTACACTATTCTTCGCCGTCTTCCGCCCGAGGTTCGTCGTTCGTGTGCTGGCGCCGGCAGAAGAAAGTCGCTGGTTCGTGGAGCCCCTCGGGAGTCGCAGCCGCCGCGGAATTCAGCAATCAGTATCACCACCTCGCTTGCTCAAGCGCGTGCAAGCACCTAATCGCCTCATTAATGCGATCCACCCATCTATGACACTTTCACATTGCTCGACAGGAGCTTGACGACCCCCAAGCCGCCTGCTCCGAGGGCGCAGGGCCGGCTACCGTCTCGTCTACTTGCTATACTCTGGGTCCTGGCGGCTCGGCAGTCTGCAGTGCAGGAGCTTCAATACCATCAAAACACCAATAATTCGCAGCGGCCTGTGCTGCAGACGAGAGCATGGATGCGGCTGCTCACAGACAGATCTTTACTCGCTCCCATGTGTCCCAGTCACCCGGCGCAATGAGCCACTCCTCCAACACCAGTCCCATCGAAGGGCCGCCCCGAGGCGTTCTGTCTCAGGCCTCGCACGCCAGTCGCTCCATACAAGGCAGCCCGGTAATCGCATCTGGTGCCTTTGCTCGCGGGAGCGACTCTCCACGGTCGATGCAAGGCGCAATGTCTGCCCTGGGCACTGCAGGCGGCGCTGCTCGGGACAGTCCTTTGACAACCCCCCGGAATCAGCACCCCGGTCCACTCGTCAGAACGAACTCTACACCTCAAGTCGCTTCCTCCAAAGACTCTCCGCCCAATTCAGCTGCTGCACTGGCCATGGAGAAGAGGAGGAATGCCGCGAACAAAGCGGATGAGGCACATATGTTCAGAACGTCCTCCATGGACTCCACACACTCTTCAATGTCTTCCGCGACGACATTCTCGCAGACCTCCTCTTCCGCCGATGGAACGTCTTCTGCAGAGATTGCTAGCATGATTCAGGCAGCTGGGTCAGCAGAGAACGTCATCAGGCAACTGCTCAAAGAGAAGCGCAGCCAGGCAGCACAGAACAATCAGCTGTTCAAGCTATTGAACAAGCAGAAGAGCATGATGCAGGGTATGCACGTAGACTTGGAGAAGGCAATGGTGGATCGCGAGAGGTACAAGAAAATCGCCGAGCAGTTGACAACGCTTCCCGTCACATCAGACGCTCCCTGGCAGGCCCGCAAGGCATCTCCAGCCATCAGCAATATATCAGCGCTCAGCAGCGGCTCGGGCGATCAGCTGCCCATTCAGCGCTTCCCCGACGCAGAGGTCGTAACAAACGGAGTCGGCACGACTCACAAGGGCGACGCTGACGCAGGCTCTTCGAACAAGCAACAACCAACGCCAAGAACACTGTCAGACGCAACTTTACGTGGAGAAGAGAGGGAATCAAAGAGAGATACAGCGATACAAGACAAGCCGGCAGCTCCGAAGATTTACAAGACAGGTCAGGCATCACACGGGCCCGTTTCTCCTCAGTCCCCAAAAACACCCAAGACGCCCGATGCACCAGACTCGACACACTCTAGCTTCACCGCCAGAAGATCGATGACACAACGAAAGGACGGAGGACAGCAGTCCGTCCCTGGATCGCCAACAGAAATAATAGCTGGCTCTCCCTCGACAAGAAAAGCACCGCCGGCACCCTTGAATCTGGGGAAACCGCCTCAAGCGCCGCCACCGCCCCCACCCATGCAAGATCTTGGTCCTGGCGACCACACAGAGTCCGATTATACGGACACGGATCTCGACATGGACGATTTGCCGACGTTTGACCGTGGTCGCAAAAAGACTCGCGAGGAGGACGATCAGGAACGGGAAGTTATCATGATACGGGCTCAGCGAGCAAGCCAAAGTGCGGCAAAGGAGAAATCGCGATCAAAGAGCTCGAAGAAGTCCACCAAAGGACAAGTATCGCCTCCAGTTGAAGAACTGCCAAAGTCGCCGAGCTTCAAATCCTTCGGTCCGCCCGAGTCCCCTGGAACTTTTGGCAAAAGTCAGCCAGCGTCTTTAGTTGGGATGCTAAGTGCCGGGTCGAGCAGCAGCGGGAATACTTCGATCCAAGAACGGACAGTCTCGCCTCCATTGAAGAGTCCTGGCCTGCCATTAAGTCCGCGGCCGCAAGATAGACCAGTGAATGCGCCTCTACCCCGTGCAGCTAACGAGGCTATTACTGCCGCATCGATCACCGTTCCCGGAGCTGGCTTGCAGCCCGGTGGCGCAGCACCTCCTCTTTCTCCTCGCCCTCCCAGACATCCGATACCTTTGCCTGCAAATGCACCGGCCGGCCCTCTTCCCCAACCACCGATGAGTGCTCCACTCCAACCTCGAAACGGCCCAGCTCACGGCCTCCCAATTCCCCAGTCCGCAGCGCTACAAGCCCCAAGGCACGCACATGAGCCAGTCGCTCACGAGGGACTGGACTCGTCTGGGCCGCAGCCAGGCACCATCTACCTTGGCCTGAAGTCCGATTCACATCCCGACCTGCTCCTCCCTCCTAATGCGCTTCCCTCGATTCTCATCAAGGTCACGTCTTCCCGCTTGCGCCCATCGCGTCAGAGTACTTTGGGTCTTCGAAACTCGAATGATGAATCTGTCTTTACACTGGGCGTGTTCGCTCGATCGAATAACAAACAGCTGTGGCGAGTCGAAAAGGCGGCTGTATCCCTCGTTCAGCTTGAGCATCTACTCAAGCAGACACAGCCATTTGACGTCAAGGTACCCGATCGATCGCTTTTCACGGGTCATGCTCCTGCGCGGATAGATGCTCGGCGAACTGCTCTGGAATCGTTCTTCGAGAATGTGTTAGATACACCAATGAACGAGAAGGCTGGCTTGATACTTTGCAAATACTTTTCAACGCAGACCATTGCAGCAGAAGAGCCTCTCCATGAGCGGGGCCAGCCATCGTTGAGTAGCATTCAGGACCGTGATTCGCCTGATAGAATCGTGAAGGAGGGCTATCTCACGAAAAAGGGCAAGAATTTCGGTGGCTGGAAGGCGCGATACTTTGTGCTTAACGAGCCAGTTTTGCGCTACTACGAATCCCCTGGGGGATCTCTGCTTGGTGCGATCAAGCTGACAAACGCGCAGATTGGGCGTCAATCGGGCCAGAAGCGATCGCCTTCCAGGGGTACGGGCGAGCCGGAAGAAGACACGTCGTTTCGACATGCCTTCCTCATCATGGAGCCGAAGCGAAACAACTCGAGCAGCCAACTGCAGCACGTCCTGTGCGCAGAAAGCGACGCAGAGCGAGATGAATGGGTCGAAGCGCTAATGTTCTACCTGGGCAAGCAGCCGGAGCAGACCGAGTCGAAGGACAAGGCAAAGCCACCAACCCGAGAAGGCTCGGGCCGCGATAAGTCAAAGCTCCTGCAGACGATGATGAAAGAGCGCGAGAAACGCGATCGCCCTTCTGACGCGTCCGACAACCCGCCCGAAGACGCCCTTCGAGGCTTCAGCTACTCGGACAGCACACCAGGACAAGCCCCAGTGATGAAAGGCCCCAATTCACGCAACATGGCCACTCCTCCGCCCATTACGACACCCGCACAGTCCAGCCCTGTTCAGCGCAACATCTCTGGGCCGAGGGGAGGCGCACCGATCGAGGACGCCAGCACGTGGGGCAACAAAGACCCAATGTCTACCACCAGAGATATGATCTCTAGGCCTCAGAACGCCGTTCCCATCACCGACGCCTCCGTCTGGGGCAATAAGGATGCCATCTCTGGCCCACGCAATGCGCAGCCCATTACCGATGCCAGCGCATGGGGTAACAAGGCGGACAAACTGAAAGCGGACGACAGCACAAACTCTCCACAAAGTCCACGCGGCCTGCATGTCGACAAGGCCGAGAAGGAGATTCGCAAGCGTTCGTTCTGGGGAGGGTTCCGCGGTCATAGTACTTCTGACTCGGCGACTGGGTTGTCTTCTTCCGTTGAATCGGACAGTGCCATGGGCAAACGGCTGGCTGCCAGGCCAGTCTTTGGCATTCCACTGCAGGAAGCTGTACAATATTGCATGAGCCCCGGCTCGCCGTATCCTTTGCCAAGTCCTGCATTCCGATGTCTTGAGTACCTCGAGCAAAGGGGAGGCGAAATGGAGGAGGGACTCTTCCGTATTAGTGGCAGCCAGATCACCATCAACAAGCTGAAAGAACGCTTCAACGTTGAAGGTGACGTTGACCTCATCCACGAGAGCGAACACGGCAAAGGTGGATTCGACGTTCACGCGATTGCCAGTCTGCTCAAGATGTACCTTCGTGAGCTGCCGGAACGTGTACTCACCAACGCCATGTACCCGGCATTCCTCAAGGCACAAGAGCTTGATACAGAAGCGGGCCGCATTGCTGCTCTGAATCGACTGGTCCACAAATTGCCTTTGCCTAACTGGACACTCATCTTCCACCTGATCAAGTTCCTTGTTCAGGTCGATGGTGCGAGCGAGTTGAGCAAGATGACTGTGCGCAACATTGGCATCGTTTTCGCGCCAACGCTCAACCTCAGTAATCCGATCATCGCACAATTCATCAAAAATTTCCACGCCATCTTTGAGACTACGCCGCCCGAGGAAGACGGTGAGGACAACGTCGGCATCGAAGTCACCGCCCCAAGCCCTCGCAATCTTGGCGGCGCCCCAAGTCACGTGGACGGGGCACCGCCTATGATCCCAGGACTCGACAGCGACGCGGCAAACGGCCTCGGTCTGCAATATGATGATGTTCTGCAACTTGCTCATGGCCTGCAGCTTGACGATGCAAGCAGTCTTGGCAGTGACAGCACCCGCATGACCAACTCGAGCAGTGCGAGAGGCACTCCTGTCAGTGGTCTCGGCCCGGCACCCGCGGGAGAATATGGTAGCTCCACCATGCCGTCGGGTGGTGCATTGGGTGTACCTGGTGGCTCGAACGACACCAGGACATCGCGACAGAAAAAGAGGGAGAGCAATATTCAAATGCTCATGGGTGGCTTTCCTGGCCCGGGCACCACCATGCATGGATCAGGAGGCGCACAGCGAAGAGGCAACATGCCAACAACGAGAGAGGAGTAAGAAACAACAGAAAATGGGGTCGTCGTGGCTGAGGCCCGCTCGCTGGGCGATGGTCAAAATGCGTGAGTTCGCTTCGTCGCCAGACCTGGACATGTTACTGACCCTTTCCAGCTATGCTCATATCGATTTCATCAACGCGCTTATGGCTTCGCTGCCATCATGAATGCACCACGCTCCCGACATGTATAGACGACTTTGCACGTCCGACTGAGCGTTCACGTTTTGAGCCTTCATCTTCCACCGTCGGCTGGCTTTGATACCCATCAACACTCTTGGACTTTCGACAGACGCATCGCATTTATGATACCACAATTCGTTCTCTTTTCTTGTTCTTTTTCACCACAAGAGGGGAGTTTAGCCCCTTCACAGTCTGATATTAATGCAGCGGAAACACAGCAAACCGGAGTTTTTCATCGATCTTGGGTTGGATCAGTCGATCAGGGAACTGGGACACTGGGCATATAGCGGCTTACGAGCACACAACTACGTTCTTTGGACTCGGACAGATGACTTTTCTTCACTTAATTGCTAGTTTTGGTTCGACGCAGCGAATGTTCCAGGATACGCACTCTCCTGTTCTGTTCTTATTGGAGAGAAAGAGAATCCCACCACTGTTATCGTCACTTGGACGCTGAGATTCCCCATTTTGTTTATGTGCGGATATAAGAGAGACGAAGCTTGGAAGAGAGGAAGGGAGGATAGTATGTTTGGCGAAAAATAGTCCGGCGGCTCGAAAAGGAAGAGCGAAATTGATATGAGATGAATATGATACATACTGGTGTTCTCTGGAATTATTTTGCATCGGTCATGTTCACAAATTTGCGTTCGTCTGTCTCTGATTTCTATTGATGTTCGGCCGCTGCCCTTCCAACATTTGCCCAGAATCGAACTCGCTCGTCACTTGCTCACTCACCCTTCAGCCCAATGACGAGAATATGATTCATACCCGGCACCGGCTGCGCACAGCTCAGGAGCTCCAGCCTCGGGTCCGCCGCACTCAGCAACGCCTTCCAATCCCCCTCATCCCGTTCCCGCGACCCAAAATACGCCATCATCTTCAAATCACCACACCTGGAAGCACACACCCCGCGTTAGCCGGCATTCTTTCAGATACACCGCATTCCTATATGATTAAGGGAACCCCACAAAATAAACATAATCAAAAGAAATCAAAAAGGACCAAAAAAAAACCACCAGAAAGTGGGAAAAAAGGGGGGAAAACAAGGCTTATCGGTGTCGGTTACCTTCGACTCCTCTCATGCGCACCACCCAACGTCCCCGGCCCATGCAACAACCTCTCACAGACCACGACCCGACTGCCCCTCCCCATCGCCGCGCCCAGCTTCCCGAACGCGCTCACGCACTGCGCGTCGGGATAGTTGTGAAACACGGCGCGGAGGAAGTATACCGCCGCGTTGCGGTACTCCTCCGGCTGGGGGTCCAGGAAGTCGTGGGCGACGAAGTCGATCCTGTCGGAAATCGAGGGGTCGAGGGGTGGCGCGGAGGCGATTACGTCGGGTAGGTCTTGCACGGTGAAGTACAGGTGGGGGAAGAGGTGGGCGAGGGAGGTGGAGACGGGGCCGTGGCCGCCGCCGAGGTCGATTATGTGGGCTTTGCCGAGGCTGGTCTGGGATTGAGGGTTAGGGTGATGGATGAAAGGAATGAAAATATGGGGGGTTATGGGACTTGAGACGCGTGGGAGATTGCTTCTTGTTTCAGACGAGAATGGGAATCGAGAGGGGAGGGGGATTGGGGAGAGAGGACGGGACGACGTACCCAGTCGAAGCCTTGTATTATTGGATCCAGAGGCACGCGGGTTGCGAAGTGGCTCATTGCGTTGGACCAGCGGCGGGCCCGGTCGGGATGGTCGAGGAACCAGGCGTACATGCCTTTGTCGGTGCCGTGAGCGAGACTGAAGCCCTGTCGTGAGAGAAGTACAGGTTAGCTGGAAGGATTCTGTCTGTTCTGCGTGTGTGGCTAGGTCTTACGCTTTGAGAGGGACTTTGCGACGAGTTCCATTTCGCAAGCGCGTCCGCCGTCTGTGCATTCAGAAGTCAGTTATCTCCCTCTCCCTCACACACAAACACACATTATTGCGAGATTCAACGACCCTGATACACGATTTCCGAACGATCCGTGGTGTGAGCGAGACGTATGAAAGCGGCGGCCTTGAACCGTTCTTCGGTGCCGGTGCCGACGAAATCTCGAATCAGTGCGTTTTCGGCGAGGACTTTCGATGCAGCCGTGTGAGCTACGATGCCGATGGTGGGCTCATGGAAGGTGTGTCGGGTCATTGCTTGACGCAGGATGCGTTGGAGGTCGATCACGTTGAGGCCGCATTTGGTGGATAGGTCTTCGAAACTGATTGTGCCGGCGATCGGGACGAGTCGGGCAATGTCGAAGCGGGTGATTGTGTTTAGACTGACGAAGTCGTCCAGAGGCTAGGGGAAGCTGGTTAACACAGGTCTTCGTTAAGTGAACAAGTCGGGTGGTTTACGTCGGTGTCCATTAGCATGGCTGTTGGACCCCTTGCAAGGTCGTGCAATGTTCGTGTATTTTGCAATAGTGAGGCGTGAGCCACTGCTGCCGGGTCCTTGGGTGGAATGTTGAAGTTGGCTGGGCCATCGGCATCGAAAGAGGGCGGGCTGACATTGTTCTGTTTGCAGTACTCGTCGAGCTTGGTCGCGTCGTCCAGAATCTGCTGAGCGAGTTGCACGAGCTGCGAGGGTGTAGCCATCTTCAATATTTAGGGAGTGCTAGGTACAGGAATTTCAGAAATTATTACATGGATCTTTCAATAATTACAGTTGATGTGTTTTCTCAGATGGCGGTCATCAATGCGGTCAACAACTGCCCCTCGGGCAGACGTCAGTCCTCAGCTGAAACCCAAAGTTGGTATCAGCTAAACCTTAAGTGATCCCCCATCCGTCCAAACCTCTTGTACAGACTTCTCGCGCAAACAAAACGGAGTCACATCGATCAGATAAATGCCTTCTCAATAGTCTCAGCCTCCTTCGGCTTTGATCCGCCGTTCTCGTATTTCTCCCACCCAACCACCTTCGCCTGAACTTTCCTCGGACTTTTATCATTCCTCTTCTCCAATCCATCTTTCCAGCTTAGAACTGTTTGTAATAGATTCTCTACCTCTTCGACTGTGCCTTCCACCTGCCGTGACAGTAAATCCCTGTGTGAACCGCCAGTTCTTTCATCCAAAGCTTTGAGACGATCTGCTACCATTTTCATTCCTCTCAACCAACGAGCATGCTGTGCGAGCTCCGCAATGACCGTTCGGTCGTACTCGGCTTGCTCTACAGCTGTTGTGTTCGATGGAGGTGGCAGGCCGGCAGGAGGTGCAATGACTGGCTTCGGACGTGAAGCGGGCGTCTTTTGCGTAATGGGGGATTTTGGACGAGTTTCGATCTCCGGCTGATGGTTGCTCAGGAACGAAGCATCGGCTGGAGAGAAATTCAGGTGTAGGTCGGCCGGAACAGCTGATTTGGGCGGTGGGCGGGGCTTATTGAGCTTTTGTCGCTTGCCGTCGTCGCCGTCAGTTTCGTGAGTTTGTACGGAGAGATTTGGAGAATCTGGGTGGTGTGGAGCCACAGGATTGTGAGATGGACCTGCAGCCGCAGTCGATGGTGACGACAGCTGTTGGCGAGTAGGATCTGCAGACACGCGCTTGAGAGCCCGAGAAGCTTTGCGGGAACCAGTCACGCGTGGGGAGGGCATTGTGTTGGTGTTGTAGCGCGAGTCTCCTGACAAATATGTGCTAGCTTCGGGAGTTCCGTGGAGGTGCGAAAGGTCTAGGTGTATGCCTGGAGTCGCGCCGATCTGGTCTGATTCCAGCTCTTGAGGAGATGGTGGGCCGACAGGTCTCCGGGTATGGTAGTCGTGTTCAGCTTGCACCTGCGGTTGCTGATAAACCTGGTTGACAACGTTCTGCTGTTGGTGCCAGATGTAAGGATTTTGGGTTGAAGCTGCAGATGGATACTGTCGATATTCTCCGTAGTCATACAGCCGCGCGTTGGGGTGGCCTTGAAGAGCGTTCTCAGATGTGACCTGACCTATGTAGTACTGACCAGCTTCACTCACTTGAGGACCTGCAAGCTGCGGATGAAATAGATTTGCGGGTGCTTGCTGCCTTTCTGGAGGAACGTAACCAGAATCTGCTGCTTGTGCTGTTTCAATTCCAGCGTACGGCAATGATACGAGGAACAAAGAGGAAGGCGACTGTGATGAGTTGCTCTCCAAGTGCTGACTGTCGTGGCCACGACCTTTGGTAGTAGAATAACTTGGCGACAAAGACGGAGGCGTCACTGACGAAGTGCTCGAAGCAGGCTTCTCAAGAACGTACTTGTGGAGCAGTTGACCCTGGTACCAATGCGTCTGGAGCTCTGGTGATGCAATAGCAGTATGATATCCAGCTTGGTGATGCGTAGGGGGTCCTAAAGACTGCTCAACGACTGGATAATAGCCACCACTCAGGGGACGAACGACAGCCTGATTCTGGGGGCCGTAGTTATAAGCGTGGCTGATTGGTGCCTGAATGTTTGCGCCAGCATCCGAAGAAGATATGTAGGCTTCGCCCGGATTGTTTGCTTGTGCTTCAGCGAACTGACGTTGCCTCCACTCGCCGTAAGTCGATGTCGTGCTCTTGTGCTTTCCCGCGTCGTTGACCTGTTGATGGATGACCGCTGGATTGCGAAGGTGTGGCTCGCTCGATTGAGGGGGACTCAGCTCTGTTGCTGCGCGACCTTTAATTCTGAAATGCGACTCATGGCTATGTTCAGGGTTAGTAGGCTGTGTAGAGGGCTGAACGGGACCGATCCGATGTTCAATAGCAGGCGACTGGACGGAAGGAGGCTCGTAGACCTCGGGCTTCTTGACCCCTGAGATCTAGTCAGCGCGATGAGCTTGCACGAGGGATAGATGTGGCCGACTCATACCTTGCCATTTGGTGTAGACCTTGTGATTCCCTCTAGCGTTCCTGCCAGCAGTAGTTCCAACGCCTGAACCTCTGTTAGTCTTCGAGTCTGTTACTTAGCGCAGTGAGATGGCATTGCTTGAGCCCCTACTCGACGTGGCAATGCTGCTTGCTGGCTCAGCGCTTGCCTTCCCAGCTTGCAGTTTCGATCAAACGAGGTTTATAGTAGCTATGAACTTACCATCTGGTACCGGTCGCTCAGCCTGACGTCCGGTCGGCATGTGAGAGTACTTGCACCGGTCACCCCAGCGGCATGAGCCTTTGTTGAAAAAGTACCAGCATTCCAAGCCTTTGACGCCATTGCCATCGCCAAAGAAGCCCTTTCTGGCTCTGCGCTTGCGATCTCGCTCGTCCGACTCCTCGTCAAAACGTCGTTTAGCGGGCATCGTGGGCGCCATAGTTCAAGCTCGGCTGTTGAGAGGCGTTGAAAGAGGACAGCTGGGTGAGGTAGAAGTGAGGGAACCTCTCGCGGGTCCGCGAATCATGCCCCAGTAGCGTCAACAGCACTAGGCTATTCAGACAAGCAGTTGTCAAATCTTTGTCAGTAGCCCAGACAGTGATATTCCTGATAGCGCCGTCGGGTTTGGTAGAGTTGTTCCGCTTATGCGCCAAACGCGAGGTGGGATGGCAATGCAAAAGCGTCGCCCGAGGGTGATTCATAGATAATACGATCATTCTCGCACTCAACAGCGCAATAGAAAAGGGCTTTGCAATTTCCACGTCGCTGGTGCAAACCATGTACGCGCAAACAGGTACCACCACCGATTGCTTGATTGTGTTACCTTGTTCTTCGTACATGAGGGATAAAGAGGACAGGGAGAGGCGATGTACTGCTGCACCATAGCGTCGTCTCAATGCGTGCATCATTGCTGGTCCTCTTCCAGTAGGCATGTCTTCTCGTCAGCTGGATGTTTCAAATCAACTGTCGACCGGCTCAAATAATGGCTTGCATAGTCTCCACTTACACAGACGAAACATGCCAGTATTATAGAACGCTCGTTGTGTCAAGAACGCAAGGCCGGATCGAAGTCTCGTTGCGAGGCTTCGTGCAGGCGGTTTGAGCTGGTGGAAATTAAGCGTCCCTGGATATCGTTGGAGCTCATCGAAACTGGTGTCCAGGCGTTCCTCGCTCAGTAATTCACGGCAAAGGCAAGACGAAACCATCCTTCGTACGCCCGGAATTCGAAACTTGGTTGTTCGATGACCGAGCAAGGTTGTAGGTTGTGGTTTCCTGACCAGCCTTGCTACAAACACGAACGTCGTAGAGACAAGAATGCGGTAATTCATCAATTGATCCTACTTCATAATGGAGCATCGGGACGAAAGGCAGATAAAGGGCAAAAAGAAATGCAACAGTGTTCCCCTGTTTTCGAGACCAGAGGGCCCTGCGTTAAGGCCATTCCGTCTGGAGATCTCCCCCCATCTATCCTTTATCGTATAATGTACACGCCCGGATCTCCACTGCGATCCGAGACTTCGGGGCTGCGGCGTCCCGTGATATCTCCGTGAGCAAATCACTGTTGCTTCTGTTGAGGGAATACCGTTCCGTGGTTGTAAAGCCTTAATGCGTAAGTCCGGATCGCTTCTTCAACATCCGTCGCTTCAGAATCTTCAATCCCGTCCTCGACCTTTTCCTGGCGAGAAACCCTGCCCTCCTCTTCCTCTTGAAGTGTGTCATGTTCGCGGTCGTGATTCTCGGCCCATTTCGAACCTGGATTCCTGCCAACGCCGGGTGTGTAGAGATCTTTGGTAGCAGGTCCAACGTCGCCCCCGTTGTGCTGTCTGTAACCGCGTCGGCTGAAGATACTGATGGTGTCGCGTGCGAAGGAGCGCTATATGATTGTAGTGTGAGGGAGGGTCGCTTGAATGTGGTGGTCATGAATGTTCTGCGCTCCGGGTCAGCTTGTTGCGGATTCGCTATGATGCGTTAGAGCCAGCCTCTGGGGTCGCTCACCTTCGCGCTGTGGTGGATGCATTTGGTGTAGGGCGCGTCAATCGCCTGAGCAGACAGAAGCCGGCTTGTGATATCCGCATCGGCATGGTGGAGTGCTGTGTATGGTGCAGGGAGTGGGATTGATCGTGTGAGCTCCGGTTCGTGATAATCGAGCTCAAACTTCAGAGGTTCGCCGCAAGCGTTATTCTGTGGTCGCGCTAGCACGTTCTACGCACCGCTCTCGAACTTGCGGCATCACCACCTACTAGGTACTTAAGTACAATCTTTTGCTTTTTCGTAGAGAAGCTCGCAGTATACTCCGCTGATGTGCAATATCAAGCACAGTTTATCGCACCGGCAGTTCCTATATATCACCCAGGATGCCATTCCCTGAGCCCTTACTGCGGACTGTTACTATTACATGGGTCTCTGCGCGACCCTGGATTCCGAGCGTCAGAATTCGGCGCTGATTGGAGAATGTATCTGGGTCTCGCATGCTTTGAATATGCCTTGAGTATGTACCAGAGTGCCGTAGCTAACCCTCGTTTCATCATCTCTCCGAGACTTTTCTAAGCGGTCCTCTGGATCGCCAGCTCAAGCATCCGTACAAGCCCGCAGCCGAGATGTGGCTAGACGAATTTGTTTACACAAGAGTCTGCCAACGTGGCCGTTTGCTTTGGTTTCTCGAACGGTGGTGAACGTGCAGGCTCGCTAGGATGGCACTGTCTCAAACATAAGACCCAAAAGTACATGTACACGAAGACTGAGCAGTACTACCGTGATCTACAAAGTTTCCGATTCATGAAAGCTGCCATGTTCGAAATCAGGATGCCTTGAATTCACGTATTGATCTATCTTACAGCATGTTTTCATCCATGGATGAGCTCCATCACCATGTAGTAGATGAGACCGGCATGAGACTCCTCCCCTGACTTGGGCTTTTTGCTGCCCGGCTTTGGCTTTTTGTTGTCCGGCTTGGGCTTTTTGCTGCCTGGCTTGGGCTTTTTACTACCTGACTTGGGCTTTTCGCTATCCGACTTGGGTCTTTTGCTGCCTGACTTCGGCTTTGTGCTGGTTCCTCTCTTCGAGTTCTTGTTCTTGCCAGTCTTCAATCTTTTTGCGCTCGGCTTCTCATCAGCCGAATCAGAGTCAGAGCCAAAGTCGTCCTGCCTCACGTCCTTCCTGACCCAAACCTTGCCAATGCTTCCGGATTTGAATGTTGCCATGTTGGTGCCGAGGAACTTGGGTGCAAGCGAACCGTTGTTCGATGCGATCAGAGCCTTCCAGAACTTGGAGTTTGTGCCCACATCGTGAAATGCGTTGCCTGGGGTCAAATTCTTTTCCTGGAAGAATTCATCAATGACGTCCACCGTCTGCTTGTTGACAATATCCATTCTTCCAATCTTGTGGACCTTCTTGGCTGCTGCCGCGACATCGGCGGTGCCCTTCCGGAAAGCTGATTTTTGCTCAGCATACGCTAGCATGTACGTGATCAGATCCTCGAAGGCAATCGTGCCTGCCCTTGGGTCACGATCGCTGTATGCCTGGCCAATGACGACCGAAGCGCCGTTGGAGCTGACTGCGATCTCGTAAGGGTGCCTCGTCTTTTGCCCATGCTTTGACTGGACTTGAATTATCGATGATTTGGCTTCAGGATTGCCGAAGCCCAATTGGCTTGCAAAGGAAGCATCAAAGTGTTTGTTCAGGTGATCGGCAGTGCTTCCCGAGACGAGGCTGACCTTATTTGGACCTTTCAGGTAATGTTGAACGAAGGCGGCTTGGTCGTTTGGGGCGGTCGGTGGCTTAGCCTCAGTTTCTTTTAGAGCCTGAAGCCATTTCTCACCGTTCGACTCGAGAGCTGTAACAACGTTCCCACCGAGTTGCTTTGTCGATGTAAGATCGGCGACCTTTGGGAAGCTTCTGCGAGAAAATGTGTGGGCGCTGTCGACTCGGCTTGTCGTAGTTTCATTCACAGGTAGAGCCGAGACGGTGCTGAGATTCGCAGCTGCAAGCAATAGGGTAATGTACTGTAGTGGACCCTTCATGTTTACGGGGTTTCGAAAGAACGAATTGAAGTTGGATTAGCAGTAAAGACAGTGAAAGAGAGAACTTGAAATGACAATGGCACCTGGCCGTGAAAGTAATGAGACCCGGGATAGATACCCTAGAACGAAATGAAAAAAGGAACGGAGTGTGTCCGAGAAACCGAACGGACAAGAAGTGCTAGCTTAAATGTACTTATAGAGCTTGCAGTCGACCGAGAGGCTCAGTCCGCCTACAGTGGCTCTGCTCAGAGGCTCGCAATTCCCCCATTCCCGACATCGCCCATCAAAGGTGCCAAAATTAAAGGCCCGCCAGCTCGGCCATAGTAATACGCCCGTTTGAGTCTAGAAATTGGTCAAAGGTTCGGATTCCCACTGCCCAGCGGTAAGACGCTGTGAACATGAAATCACAAGCCACGACGGACTGGGGACTAGTCGGCACGCGCGACACGGTCGTCTGCCGGAAAATAACGAACTCGCTTGTCCTAGAGTTGTTCGTACCATTACATGCGTGTTATAGCTGAGCCGTGCTTGGGCGTGTCGGCCCACTGCTTCTCGCTTGCAGCACAGCTGAACCAACCGGCGTGGGGAACAGCCATCTTCCAACGTAACATGATGAGTCCAAGCCTCACCATCGAATCAGCTCCACGTCTAGCTGACCGGCGCTGTGCTCCAAGAAAAGCCGAGCCGTCAGCAGTCTCATATCGCTAGTGGTAGAGGCGATGCACTTAGGCCTGGCGAGCGCGACGATTGGCGTAATGATACTGTCTGTACATGGCCAAGACGTCGAGACAGACTAGTTCGGTTCGACGGACTTAATAGCCCGTCATTCGACAACAACGCGGAGTCCAGGCAACTCATCCTGATTCTCTACACCGAAGGCTCAAATCTGCATCGAGTCCTCGCTCCTGCTTCACAACCCATCGGCAACTCGTGCCTCCCCAAGTAACCAACTGCAAATCGTCATGATTTGCCCAGATCCTGTCGACGAAGACGAGCGTGCTCGCATGCTGGAAATCGAAAGAGTCAGGGCAGCGGCTCGTCGTGGGATACCAGGCTGCTTTTGTGGCAAGCCCAAGAGAACGCACTTCATTCCAACCAAAAACTACATGAGGCGCAGAATTGATCCAGCATTTGGACCCGTGTGGGCGTCAGAGGACCAACGCATCGGTTACCTACGAAACGCCGACACAGTGATCTCTACAACAGAGCCGCTGTCGCGCCTTTTTACAGACAGCCCTGGCTATCGGGATCTTATCCCCCGGCTCACCAACAGGCACGGTGTGCTTTATTTTGTCAATCCAGGAGAAGACGCTCGAGGAATCTATCATACTCCGGACTGGTTGTTTGACAAGTGCTTTGCAGCATGGTTCCATCATGGGAAAAAGACCAGGTCGTGTGAGCTCCTCACTCGTTCGTTTGACTTGACAGGCATTGAGAAGTTCAAGGACCTAGGCCTTGGGCTGAGCTCAGATTCGACCGCGCGCTCGCTGGGCGAGCTGGTTGGCCTCCATCGTGAGCTATGCTCTCTCGTTCGTCATCAAGTTCTCGGGCATGGCTCGGCCAGCTCTGCCAGCTCCGATACCAATCCGTCCCTTGGGCTCTTTCCGTCTTTCGAGAAGTATTTTCTTGTCTCGAACGTGGACTATAAGCAAGACGAGGGCATAGTAGTGTCACTAGCTGCCGATGCGATGGTCGGTCCAGGTTGGAACTTTGATGAAGGGATTGGGTTCAGCTGGTGGCGGGGCTCAATTGGGCAAGTACTGGAGAAGTTCTTGCACCTGGCTGACTTGCCGCCGTCAGCCCATTCAGCGATCATGCACCATGGTATAGTAAGTGAAGAGGATTGGTCGTCATCAGAGTCCGACTACTGAGAGATGCTGGCTGCTGGGCATGCTGCGACTGCCGCCGGCCGGCTGAGCGCTTTGCCGATGGAGGGCCCTGAGTCATTGTACCACTTCGAGATTCAGTTGTGACATGTCACAGCAGCATCTTCGCAATGAAACAAAGTTGCCGCTAGGCTAAACGTATCTTTGCCGGTTGCAGGAGGTGTTTCGACGACGACCGAAACAGGAGGTCTGGAATTGGAACTCCGAGTTGAAATGCCACACGATACAAAGGGAGGCTATTAAACCAGTAGGATTACCATTGCCGTTGTATGCATTTGTGCTTCTTTCAGGGATTGCAGTGAGACCATGTAATATGGCCCAATGCTTCCCAAAATTGCAAATACCGCACTTCAGCCCCATCTGAGAATCTGCCCGTGACTTACCAGTTTCAGAGTTCCAATAGTCCGTCCCCAAGTCCCGTTCTTCTTCAAGAGCACAAGAAAGCACGCTCGCCATTACTCGATAAAAGACGTTCTATGATACATTCTCAAACTAAAAGCACGGCAGTGTCTGATATAAAGTTTGTTTGCTATTGGTACAGAGAGTCAAAAGATGACTATGGTGCGTCGACCGGAGCCTTATACTCCACGGTCACAGATCAATCTATACGATCATGAAGAGCCTCCATCACCGGCTTCCCTCTTCTCAAATTCAACCGCGGGAGTCGAGAGCATTCTGGATATCCTGAATGTCTGCATCCGACAAGCCAGCGAACTGAGCAGAATCAGTTCCCATCGAAACACGGTTGCCCTCGTTGAACTGGCCAGTAAGACTCGTCAAAGGAGTCATGCAAGCAGAAGGAATGTGCTTGACGAGGACGACTAGATCAAAGTCTGCAAAATGCAAAATTCAACCGGACGGTGTCGACGGAAGCCAGGAACTGTACTTACCTCCAGCGCTTGGAGAAGACAAGTCGAGAGTGGCACCGCAGAGCTGGGCGTGTTAGTCGTCCCAAGCCTGCGAAGTGTCATAGTTCTGTCGCTTGATGCGGCTCATCAACGTGTTCGAGACGGCGGCCCCGTGTCTGCTGTTGACGCCGGCGATGACGGCGCCAGAGACTGCACCTGCGGCTCCGACCACACCGCTGGCCGCTCCGATGCCGACACTGACGGTTGGGGAGATGGCGGCGAGGAAGGGAGCTGGGATGAGCTGGACTGCATCCAGGAGGGCGATAGCTACATACTAGCCGGAAAGTCCCCATCCGCGGCTTATATAAGCAATTAACATGATCATTTCTTCGCGAACACGTCCACTTTAACACGTAATTGTGAGCCAAATATGGCGCCGGGACGCGGTCTGGAGCCTCATATACGTTTAGAGATTATAGGCGTAAAAAGGTATCGTATTCCTTTAACCGAGATTAGCGCTAATATGGGTATACCCTACGGTATAGTGAAAAATACCTAGAAGAAGCGCGATCTCCGTGGTCTAACTTAACGCGACTCTCTACGTTCCGGACGCCTACGAAAAGCCTCTAAAGTATAGA
>UYJD01000006.1:738193-809540 GCA_900618795.1 Cyanodermella asteris
CAGGTACGTCCCCGACGTTCCTCGTGCTAGTTGATTGGCCACCATGCGTCTGGGACGCATGGGCTCCCTCATGTCCGTGACACCAGACCGCGTCCCGGCGCCATATTTGGCTCACAATTACGTGTTAAAGTGGACGTGTTCGCGAAGAAATGATCATGTTAATTGCTTATATAAGCCGCGGATGGGGACTTTCCGGCTAGTATGTAGAATCGAATCGCTTCTGAATTCGGCGTGTCTGCTGAGTCGAAGTGCGGAGGAGCGCCAAGCCCGACGAGTCGGGATGTTTGTTTACCTACCTTCGTAACCACATCGCACACGGACAGCAAGCCTCAGCACTCTGCAGCAAGGACCAACGCCATCCTACCCCTGCTCGTACGGAAATAGCGACTAATACATATGAGGGCGCATCGCAACTCGTTCACTCACTGACAACCATGCCACGCGTCGCGCGCCGAAAAGAGGCGAAGACCGCTGCCTCGCCCTTCAAATCCCCCGTCAAGTGAGTGAATAGTGAACAAGCCCGCTGCGGCTGGCTCCTCCTTCCTTTGCACGACGAAAGCGTGACTCGATGGCTGACAGACCTGTGCGCGCAGGATCCCGCTCAATGACGATACTCAGGAAAAGGCGGCGCGATTACAGTCCCGACAAGCCCTTCAAGAGATCCAGTACAATTCGATCAGAGCCGCCGCATCACCGGCGCGGAGAATGGCGCAGTATGAAAAGGGCGTGGGCACGCCCGATGGTCGACGCGGCGGAGGCGACGAGAACGATGATGGATGGGCTGCGGTGACCGGTGGAGATAAGATGACGCCCATGAAGCGTGTGCCCATCCTGGCGAACTTCGAGGAGTGGATGAAAATGGCGACGGACAATAAGATCAACGCGACAAATTCGTGGAATTTCGCACTCATCGACTATTTCCATGATATGTCGCTACTCAAGGAGGGCGACAGCGTTAACTTTCAGAAAGCGAGTTGTACATTGGATGGGTGCGTCAAGATTTACACCAGCAGAGTTGACAGCGTTGCGACGGAGACGGGCAAACTACTCAGCGGGTTGGCCGACAGTCGGAACTCGAACAAAAAGGGTGGAGACGCGGACGGCGAAGAGGGAGAGGACGAAGAGGACGACGATGGCGAAGACGGAGAGGGCCGCAAGAAGCCCAGGAAGAAGACACAACGGTCGTCAGAAGCCACACTCGCGACCTCCTTTGCCCAACTTCAGCTCAAGAAGTTCGAGCTAGAGTTTGCCGTTGATCCTCTGTTCAAGAAAGCTTCTGCCGACTTCGATGAAGGTGGTGCGAAAGGTCTTCTCCTGAACCACCTCTGCATCGACAGCACGGGCCGAATAGTGTTCGACAGCAGCGACGATACTGATGAAGGGACCCAAGCCGCCAGCATCCCAACAGATAGCCAAGAGGAGCGGACAGAACAAGGCGAGATCGAGGAGCCGTCAGTACTCGAGGATGAAGTTGCGGAGGACGAGATTGAGCTTGGTGACTTGGCCGCCAAGTTCTTCCCCGACCTGACTCTGTTGGACGAACAAGACATTTGCCCCTCGTTGAAGAATCTAGACCTTGGCGAGACTATGGATCTGGCCAGCCTACCAATGCTACAAGACCAGAAAAATAAGGACGACAAGAAGAACGACTCACAACTAAACACCGACGATGACCCTGGCCTTTTCGCGCTCGGAGACGATGATGTGGACGAGCCGGAATTCGGGATGGGTGGTGATGCCTGGGCCCAGCAAGCCGGGCTCGAGCCCACCTTCGGCATGCCAGCTGACGGACCAGACTCAGGAGAAACACAAGGCGAAGGCGAGGAAGGCAACTACGACGCAGACTCATCTTTTGCCATCAGGATGCAGTTTAACAACCGGGACAACGGACACGCCGACATTCTTGGCTATTTCGACAACACATTGAAATCGAACTGGGCTGGGCCCGAGCATTGGCGAATAAAGAAGATGAAACAAGACACTGGGCCCCGCGAAGTCACGAAGCGGAAACCCAAAGAACCGTTTGAGATTGACTTCCAGTCCACTCTTCCTCAGAAGCTCGTCGAGCAAATATACACACCCGCGAGCAGCAGCTCAGTCATTTCATTACCGAAAGCTCAATGGCGGTCACGAACCCGCCATCTCCTCCCTGACGACAAACACTTCAACTCCACCCACCTCCTCCGCCTCTTCCTCAAACCCAAAGCCCGCATCGGCCGCCGCGGGACCCGACGACCGCTACGGAATGCACCCACAGACGGATCCGAACCCCGACATCTCGACGACGCGTACTGGGCGAAAGCCCAAGAACAAGCCGAAGAGCCACCTAAGAACGAATACGATGCAGACTTCTTCCAGGAAGACGATGGCGGATTCCCGCTGGCAATGTTCGACGAAGAAGACGCCTTCGAGGATGCGAGGGAGACATTCACACCCGCGTTTGGTGAGGATCAAGGCGCGGCTGTGAATGGTGAAGGTGTGCCCGCAGGTGCCGAGGCGGGTGGACTCAACAACTTGGGGTACGGATCTTCTCTTGTCACGCAGAGTAGGAGGTTACGACCCGAGTACGTATCATATGCGAAGGTCGCAAAGAAAGTCGACGTTCGAATGCTCAAGGAGAAGATGTGGAAAGGAATAGGATTCCAAGACGTAAGTATCTCGTCCAGCACGACGACAGATCGTGCGCCCCACGAAATGAAGACCTCCGCTGACATTAACATGCAGATTATCGAACCTCCAAAGACGTCCGAGCCAGAAGCAGAAACCGAGACCGGGCCGCAACTCCAATTCACGTCCGTCATGAACAACCTACAGAGCGCATATTCGGCAGAAGCGATGGCCGACATCTCCACGTCATACTGCTTCATCAGCTTGCTACATCTGGCGAACGAGAAGGGCTTGATATTGAGTAACGACCAAGGGCTGGAGGAGTTGAGTATTCGACGAGATATGACGGCGGACATGAGTGCCGCAGCTTGATGATGAGATACATAACCGCATGATGGAGTTACGGCGTCAGAGCGATTCGAAGGCGCTTCTCTAGGTATTTGGGCAATATTCGAATTCTAGCATATCGTATGGGCAAACCTGATTCTCTACAATGCTCGACTCTGCGCTTCTCGGGGTCCTGTTTTTTTTTTTCCCAGTGAGCAGAGCTTCGTGTATGCGAACCCCCCCCCCCCCTTCGCCCTGGACCTCGGACGTCTTGGGTATCCCGCGTTACCGTTACCGTTCCCGCTCGGATCAAGCCCGCCCCTTACTGCCGGCAGATAGCAACCCTGGACACTTTGACCTCAGAAGCACGGCATCGTATCAGTACCTTGCCAGTGCAAAGACCATCCACACACCACCAGCCATCACATGATCACAAGTCTTTCCCTCCGATACGAGGCCGGGGCCTGGCGCCAGGATTCGCATCTGGGGTTGGAAGGTGAGGGGTGAAAGATGAGAGGTGGTAGAGGGTAAGATGAGAGAACGGATCCCCCTGCTCGTCCATGCCCGGTCGGGTGAGCTCCCTGACGAGGATTGGAGTGCGTCTGGAATGTTGAGCGAGGGAATGGGGAAGTCTGGGCTAGAAGAGGAAGTTTTTGTCAGTGCCATGTGAAGTGAGGCCTTTAATTTGTTGGGGTCGAAGGGTGAGAAATTGAGTCTTTGCGTCCAGGTTTGCTGAGGGCTGGCTGTAGCGCTTATTGGCGGCTCGAAGTGATTGATGGTGTTCACTTTGCGGCAATGTTGTAGTGAACCTCCTTCGGATCGTCATGTCAAACAGGAAAATCACGATCACCCAGGAACATGGTGTCTGTGAATCTTAGGCGAAGACACAAAACACAAATAGCGTTCAAACTCTGTACCATGTCTTGTAAAGCAAACGCCTGAAGCGCCATCGCTAAGGACCATCCCCAAAGTCTTCACAACAATCACCGCAAATTCAACCCCATTGGTACAAAGTCTGTTGCTTCCCCTTCCTGCCCTTCCTCTTCCCAGCATTGACCGGCTCCTCCTCTTCAGCAGGAGTCGCACTACTACTCCCCACTCCCCCAGCACCCCAAGCATTCACCGGGACCTGCGCACCAGTATCCCAATTTGCAGCCCCGCGGTGACGTCCCGCCGTCAAAAGATTCGGCTTGGGAGCAGTCGGTAAGCTAGGAAATGCATCCGCAGCCGGCAATGCTCGTCTCGCCCGCGGTGTCGATGTCCCGCTGGCAGGTCGCGACGTCACGGGTGTAGCCCTGGCACTGCTGGCGGTAGAGGCGCCGCCCCAGGGTACTGCGGTGGCTGCTGAAGGCCTCGGACCTGCTGGACGAGGTACTGCGAGAGAAGAGCTGGCACCAACGCTTGGAGTTGAGCCCCAGCCGCGAGGTTGGTTCCCGGCTGCGAATGCACGCTGGCTTTGTGACGTCGAGCTTTTGAGCTTTAGTATACGGTGGCCGGCAGGAGTGGTGTTCTGATTTGGCAGAGCACCGCTGGGCCCTGGCAGTGTTGGGTAGTCCTCGTTGATGGCGCGCCAGTCGTTCCAGGCTTTCAACAAAGCAGTACGCTTGGCTTCGCTATCGTATAGATCTGCAAGTTCCTTGACCAATTTACCGAGATCGGATGCTGAGACGTCGAAAAGAGCCAAGAGTGCATCAATCATTTGCGTAGCATTCAAAGCACTGGTGCGAAATTGTGAGACGCGATTTCGGAAGCTCGTGATCTTTCCCGCATCGTGGGCTAGTAATTGTGCTGCTCGATCGACGACGGCATTGTGCTGAATCATTCGTGCTTGCTCTTGTGGGGTCTGTGCGTGGCCTGAAGTCTGAGGTCCGGCTCCAGAATTGGCAGAGTTTAGCGACAGGTTTTGTATGCGAGGAAATTCATTAGGAGCTGTAGCCGAACGAGGAACATTGACGGTCGTAGGGGCTGCCTGTTCACCACCAGGTCTAGCAGCATAGGCATTGCCAGTGGTAAGCTGACCTCCGAATGTCCTAGTTGTGACCGACTGCGCGGACCGAATTTCCCTCTCTCGCTGAAACGCAAGTTCAGCCCGAGAAAGAGGCTGCGCGGTGGACACTGGCAAAGGTTCTGTGTTCGGGTCCCGGCCCCTAGCCTGAGCTCCTCCCCGGCCTCGTCTCCTCGGTTGCTGCTCTTCAGCTTGTCGCATATTTTCGAATGCAGACATGTCGACACGTCTGGCGTCTCGCTTCGCATCCTTGGACAGACCATTGGGATGCTCTTCCAACTGATGGGCCTTCAGATCCATCTCAGATCCAAAGACAATGAACTTCTTCGCCAAGCATTCGGTGTCAGGACACTGAAAGTGGTCCTTGCGGAAGTGCTGCTCCAGAGCGGCGTAGTCTTTATAGTACTGATGCTGGCGTTGCGGATTCTGTCTTTCGCAAACATGACACTTTTCGTGCTTCTCTCTGCAATGCAAAAACAGCTCGTCATCGCCGTAAAACCGCTTTGAGCAAAATCCGCATTCGGGATGGCCCTTGAATCCTGTGGTGTCCGCCTCGCCGGGCTTCCTATCGCCGTGCCTTTCGTGTTTGCGCAAATCGTCCTTTGTAAACAGTGTATGCTCGTGTGGGAAGACCTTCTTGAAGCGCGTACATATATCGCACATCTGCTTATGATGTAGAGTCCTGACATGTCGATGCAAATCAGGCCAGCCAAGGCAGGCAATCTCGCATTCGGGATCTGGGCAGTTGTATCGCAGCAGCAGTATCGTATCATCTTGAATCTCCCTCGACTCGTAGCTGATGCCCAAATTATCGTCCGTGGTAACGAAATCGGCATCCGTGAAGTCCTCAAACCTCTTGTCCCCGCTGTCCGTGAAGATGACTCTCGGAGATTCCGTCCTGCAATGCAAACACAGCCGACTCTTATACAGCGCGCGATTCCTCAACGAGCACTCATGACACGTCCTGTGGTTGCACGGGGTGACCGCCTGGTGGACGATGTCCGAAGCACAGATGAAGCACACCTCCGCCTCGACATCGTCCCCTGCTAGTCCTCCTGCGCCCTCTGTTGTTCCTGCGGCAGCTCCGGTCGGGCGTTCACCGGAGCCGCCGCCGGAATCGTGATCACCCGGCGGGGGTCTTGAGAGAGAGTTCTGTGGCATTTTCCCGGCTGCGTTCGATGCCTGTTCAGGTCGGTAGTTGTCGTTGCGTCCCCCTCTTCCGCCGCGCCGTGCACTGCTTCCTCGGCCTGGATTGCCGTCGCCTCTGCCTTGTCCGCCTCTTCGACCTCCGCGTCTACCTCCACGGGAGTCGTTTGACGGGCCCGATGGAACTTCTGTGGTACTGGATGTAGCCTGCGTGGAAGTCGAAGCAGAAGCCATTGTATCTGTGGCTGTACAGGTGGTATTTGCTTTGTGGAGAGAGACCTGATTTGTAATCGGGTAAAGTGGTGCGCACAGAAGCTTCTATAGTGATCGTGTAAGCTTATGAAGGGTTTGATTAAGGTCAATGGCTCATGTATGCGATGAGAGTAACGGTAAGAGGTGTCTGTGGTGACAGGGCAGAAGAATATTTTAGTGGGGGAAACGGTGACGTTCGGACTGGGATGCCAAATATGCGTGTCAAGAAATGCATCCGTGCGCTGACAGCCGTGACTCTTCAAGCCGCCACCGGCCAATTGGCAATGCAACGTTTACTAAATCAGCCTTACAATGCAGCCTTCAACCATGCATGGACCCTTTAATGGCTCATCATGTTTAACCTGACTCATCGCAGTCCATAGAATGTGAAGGACCTTGCGTTTGGTGCTGCCTTATCTCATCTGTTGGGCAGACCTCTGCCTCATCGCAGAGATCCCTCCACGAGAATGCGCATTCGCCCGATATGAACAGCATGGAGTGTACTTGAGTATGGCAGTAATGTCGGTGACTTTCGTCCATGTCATGGAACCACCAGAGTAAACTTATCCAAGCGCCAGCTTGTTTGTTTTGGCGCTGCCAGACCCTCGGACCGCGTTGTTCACCCACACACCTGCTCCCGTTTCCTTATTGATATCAATCGCTGAAGTATGGTGAACCGCTCGTTCCATGATCGTACATTCCCCTCCATCGCGTGCTGGACCAGTTGCCAAACAGTGTATCATTACTGAAATCCTCAAGCACCCCGTCCCGGAAAGCCCAATAGAAGCTGGCACACTCATGCTCCGCCATGAAAGACATGGCCTCTTTTAACGTATCATATATCCCATGGAAAGCAGTATTGACGCGAGGACGCAGGTAAATCTGAAACGCACGACTGTGAACGATAAAAACATCAAAAGTCAGCTACGTCATTGATGTTGAAATCCGTCTCGTGGGCGGATGAGGCTTTCTTTGCTTACTGTTCGGTGAATATGGCTCCAAAAAGTGTGCCATCCGGATCCCTCGACACCAGTGCGAAATAGCCGGTCCTAAACCCTGAAGGCGACGTCGGAGCCGTCGTCAACGATGACGTGCCCGCATTTGCCAGAAAGGCCATGGCAGGTCAAGCATCGATCGACTTTTCAGATCCGATTTTGCCAAGTAGATCACCTCAGGTCATGACGAAAATGCAAAGGAGGCAAAGGCAAATAATATGAAACAAGAAAAGACCGGCTTCCTTCACGGCTTTAATAACTCTCCGCTCACAATTACCCTTTTCTATTCCTGAAGGAAGGGATGAACCACCAATGAGTCCTACGGCTTATCCGCCGGGAGCAGTCCGGAGTGAACGTTCCGTGATCCACTTTTCGCGAGAATAGGTAAGAAGGGGTTTTGGTGGGTGCGAGACCTACCTACCTACCTGGTTTTCCGTCCGGATCGGAAGATGTACAGTAGTTCAAGCTGTCAACTCATGGCGGAGAAGGCAAACAAGCACGTAAGCAGCTCGTGCCGGATTCCGGGAGTGTGTGACGGAGCCTCTCGTCCTTTCGGGTGGCGGATCAAGTCCACCAGCGGAGACGTATACCGTAGTGGAAAACAAGACAACGAAACGTAGTCAAGGAGCACGATCAGGACAGCTGAAAAATGATTTCTCCTTTCCTGGCTCGAGCTTCAAGCTTCAGGGAGTAGCCCTGCGAGTCGGCCGCCGCTCAGCCGCCTCAGGGTCAGGGAGGATGTTCGTGCCTCTCGAGCATCGTCATCATCGTGAAAATCGTTTTTGATGATTTATTCCTCACTGTTTTTGCGTTCGTTTGCTTTTCTGATTTTCACCATTACACCCTGATTGAAGGTAGAGACGCCGGAGTGCGGGTCTTGGTTCTCAGCCTCCGCCTGTAGCTCCAGGATATTGCTAAGCCAGGAGGTGGCGAACCCCGGTCAGCTGCCGAACACGCGGATGACCTCATACGGGGCCCGGGCTAAGATTTGGAGCTAGATAAAGCGGTGTCAAGAAGCCTCGTGGCGTCGAGTGTGAAAGGTGATGGATGGAAAAAATAATGTTCGGGATATTTGCCCAGTTGCGCGAGACGGGCTGAGAGTGGTGGAGGATGGGTCCAGCTGGAGATCCGAGTGGAGACACGGATTGCGCATGGCTTGCGTAACCGAACTTTTCCTGCGTCAGTGCTTTTCGAGGATTTCGGTTTTTAGTTCTGAAGGTCATAAGGATGACTTGGAGTCCGGCGAGAATCGTGGAAGAAAAAAAGCTTGCGGCCTGAAAAATGTTTCATGGCTTGGAGTCACGGTCGGACAGGATGTCGGCCAAGACATTACGAGATCTTGAGGATTCGATATCTGAACAACAGACATGGCTTCCATCTCCAATTTCTCCGATGGTTTGTAGCGCTTCGCGTCACTACTAAATCAAGTCTTGCACGGCGAACAAATTCGCCACTCAAGGCGTGCGTGCACAGTCAGCTCACGAAGAAGCCATTGAAGCAAGCCATAAAAGTCGTTAATTTGGGTAGCTAAGGCATTGAGCCATTCCCTCCAGTACCATCGTCACAGTCAATCCCCAAACTCAAATTCGTATCTCTTCGTAACCTTGCCACCGCTTGGTCCAGCCGGAGGCTTCGGGGGCCAGTTTTTCAATGCCTCCCATCGTTCCCACGGCTCGACATCGCGGGATTTGAAGTTTTCAAAGCTCTTCGTCGTCATCTTCTGCCTCTTTTCATCCATGTCTGCTAACAACGATCCATTTCTCGCCATTGCCTCCACGGAATGTGATCGTCGCGACTGCATTTCGAATTGCGTGCCGTCGCGATCTAGTTGCGGTAACGCGGTAACGCTCGATCTGCGCGAGTTCGGCTGGCCGATTTTGGAGAAGGGATGTGCCATGCTTTCGCTGATGGTTGCCACGCCGTCGCTGAGAACGCTAGCTTTGCGTTTGAGGTATTGTCGCCTGCCTCGATCGGCGGTCGACACGATCGTGTTGCCCGATGTGTATGCGAGAGCGAAGCTCTGGCTGGCAGACCCCGATCCATAGCGTTTGAGTTGAGATTTGTGTCGGATGTGGTTGTATAGTACGACGAGGCTGGGTAGGCTGGCAGCGATGCAGCCCGAGGAGAGTTCGATAAAAGTACAAAGAATCGTGGGCATGCTGTAAAACATAAAGTCGCTGTCCCAGCTCATGTTGCTTCTGACCCGGTATACCACCGACAAGCACGATGCCAGGATCGCAACGAGGCCGACGAAGAAGATGCATCCCAGGCCGCATGTCTTTCGCCCCGAGGACTGGATTTGGGTGATTGCCACCATCGGCAGTGTCCAAATAGCCAGACCCAGGACGAGACCGCCGCATGCCATTGCGAACATCATCACGTTCATTGCCCATGCCTTCCCTGCGGGAATGGCAAGTGGCATTGGCTCGCCTGGTTGACGAACCCAAATGCAGAGCTCTCCAACGACAATCGCTGTGTAGAAAAGACAAGTAACGGCCATACCGGTGACAGTCGATATGCGGAGCCACCGGTAGGAGTAGAAAGTCTGAAACAAATAAGTGAAGAAGGTCAGCTTGACGAAAAGCATCGTCAGCGGAACCAGTGTGTCGAAGCAGTCGTTTTCCGAAGTCCAAGTTGTCGAATAAACCAACCCAAGCGGCACGTTCCAAACATGACTGCCGACTTTGCTGACCACGCCGAAGATACAGGTCAGGATGTAGACGCCGATCGTACCAACGAAACCGAAGGCCAGAGTCAAATCATCCCAAGCCCACGCCCGTACTACTCTCATCTTGGTGAAGAATCGTAAACCCACAACGACCAGCATTGCAGTCAGAAAGACGGTAGCGAGGCCTATCATGATACCAATCTGGTTGCCCGGATTGCCTTGAAAGTCTGTGTGTTGTCCAGCGGGGGCTTTGGCGAGGGGTATTCGTTCGATGTCAGCATCGTCGGCCTGTCCATAGTTGAACTGCAAGGCCATGCTCGCCTATGCAGGGCTAGCAGTACTATCTGTCCAGGAAGAGAGGGAAATGTGTTGCCGTCATTGCTAGTCGTAGGGGCAGACACGGCACGCAGCGGAGCGATCGATGTCAAGAGCGACTGGTGGAGTGTCGGGGATCGGTAGGGTACATGGGGTACTGTACAAGGTCGCTAGGATGAACGAGTGGAGGGCAGACTAGTCTTGAGGCTCGGAATAGGGCAGGATGGTGTGACAGCAAAGACAGCGGGAAGTGGAGCTTGAAGGTTGCGGGTGCTGGTGTCATATACAACGCTCCACGAGATGACAGTCAGACGGAGAAGAGTTCTCGGCTTTGAGATTTGTTAGACATTTGGGGGCGATCGGGGGGAAGGGCTAGCGTGGTACGAAGAAGATACAATCGGCACGCTGCTCATCAGCGGTCAAGGGGGATCATCGTTATCGAAGCCTCGTACAGGCTCTCACAGATCTTGGGCGCTTTCTGGTTAGAAGCATACCGACTCATGCGACGCCCAAGCTGACCAACCGGCAGCTCACGTTTGATCGGCTACCAAGGCTGCCAGGCTGCCCGAGTGCATGGAGCCCGTACAATGATGCACCCTGGCCGTGCTGAAACACGCCATGACAGGCGAACCATGTGCAGAAACGGGGGACGACTGTCGTATTGGTTCAAGCACAGACCGAGCAGGCTGACCAGTAGCCGGTGCCCGACGGTAGTTAGTGTAAGGCGATCACTTTTTCTTGCGCTCCAGCAGACAGCCCTGTACCAGAGTTTCGACGACCGGAGGATTATGTGAAGCAGAGTTTCGAAGGAGTCGTCACAGTGTGTGCTGCCACCCAGCTCGCGGCATATCTCGTTTCGAAGTTGCGCAAATCGCGGCATCCATCGTCTCGCAGCAGCCTGTCACGCACGGGCGAAGGATGAAGGTTTCGGTGCTGCATCTGTTTCTCAGAAGAGCGTGCTTGCTTGAGACGGCCAGCACGTTCTTCTGCTGCTTGCTGCTTTGGGCATCGCGGAAATCCTTCGATCCTTCGCCATGCGGACTCCGTGATGCTGTCCGTCCTCATTCGACCACGCCCTGGCTTCTTCCCATCTTCGAATGTCGATCCCTCTTGCAGAAATTTCCATTCCACGTTGCTGCTTACCATTGCTGCATCAGCCGTGTCTTGGAACTTGAACCTTCGGCCCAAAGCGGGAATTTTCTCTGCTCATCATCGCGTGTAGCTCTGCCTGCTGCTTTCCGTGCCTCGCCAGCTGATGAAGTATCATATCCCATTCCAGCCACTCTCCCTTGCCAACCACCGAAGTGTCGGTTTGCTGTCTCACTCGTTAGAGCTCCGGAGACAGACAATTGAGCTGAGGGCATAATGCCATCAAGACAGGTCAGCTTGAGCACGGTGCATTAGTAAGCATTCCACATTCGACAACATCTACACACTTCCACAAAACTGTACGTAAACGGCAAGCACATGTTTTACATTTGCCTACTGGTTTCTGTGTTGCCTCTATTTAGTCAAGGGACCCTTGGCACGCATCGTCGGCTCAGCCTGCCTACAAGTATGTACTAGTATTGGCACGCGACCCCGACGTTGCACGGGCGCATTATTATGCCTTTTGTGCCCGCTATGGAACCAGCATCTGCGTACACAACTAAATCCGATGCGTCTCTCTCTGGTCGCATCCCGTCCATCTCGAAAGAAGCTTCGAAGTTAATAATCCTCGTGGCGCACATAGTTGTGCATTCCAAAGTACGCGTTGCATAGGAAAAGTGAATCTCCTGAGGACTTTCCACAAAGGCTTAATTTCGATAAGTGAAAGTTTGTCACTCTTGGCAGTGGCTTTGCATGGCTTGCAAACTTCGTCAGCGTCGGCAAATATAGATCATGATAGAATCCTGTGCATCTACATACGCCGTCCCTCGCCGGCTCATCAACCGGTCAGCATACATACCCTTGCGACGGTCGGGACTTGTAGGCTAGCTCATCAGCGAGCAAAACTCAAAACACGAGGAGGCTGCATAGAACCCCTGCCGAATATCAGCCAAAGTCGTAGCTATGCGTTCGCATCATCTTTCTCGTCTCATCATTCCCGACGCAGCTGTTACAGCACTGTTTACGAACAACTCATCTTCCCTGTTGACGACTCTTCCTGCTTACCCATCCTGACCTCCGACTCGTGACTTTAACACTCGTACGAGGCACGAACAAATTCCCCTTAATGCCAGCGGATGAAAGTCTTGTTGCATCCGATTCTTGGCGCCCGTTTACCGAGCGGGTGACCCTTTTTACCGGCGCTATTGCTCACTTATTTCATAGCGCAATTGAATATTTTAAATTTGTCAGTTATTATCAATCAAGGAGTTATCTTAGCCTATCTTTTGCTGCCTTAGAAGACCTATTCTGAGTGTGCCGAGCGCGTCCGGCGATAGCATCATGACTTTCGTTTAGCTGGCCTTACATAGCCTGACAGCTGCAGGTCTCTCAATCTTTCCCGCTCCTTTCGCAAGGCTGCGTGCGTCGTGCAAACTCAATAATCCAAATCCCGGCATTATTTGTGCTCCCAGATGATTTCAAATTGACGGACCGGGAACCCCCTTAGCCTCAGGCTGAGATCGTGTCACACAAGCCTTCATGTTTTCCCCTGTTTTCGAGACCCAAACGTGCCACGTGTCGCACGCTTCTTTGCACGATTTTGGCTTATAAACTTTTCTCATTTCTTGCTTGCAGCCCCTGTCGTGCCAAATGTGGAGCGAGCGATTTGTGATGACAAGGGGACTTTTTTTTTTTATCTGGCGAGGTACGTGCATGGCCGGCTACAGCAGGAACCCGTTTCTGGGGTGTGTGACGACAAAAAAAGCTAAACCAGGGTTTTGTCGCATGGTTTGTGTCGGGGATGTGTCTTGCTGTGGTCCGTCTAGATGTGTCGAATGAAGCCTGGCTTGAGGGAATTGAGGAGAATTTTTGTGTTGTGTCGCACTTGTGTTTCTTTGCCTGCTCTGCTATTGTACCGATTGCGAGACCCGGGTCATCCGTGCAACAGTCGACTCGAGAAAATAGCTCAACAAGCATCAGAGCTTTCAGAAGCGTGATGAGACCGCACGTGCTTGGCTCAAATGTGTATGTTGCCCCTAGGAAAATCGTATCTCGTAAAGTGAGAAAGTATTGTCCAGGCACAACGTCTCTCCATTCAGATGAATACTCGAAGTTGATACCCCAAATGCTGCGTCAGCCTTCTATAAATACAATTCTCTATTCTACAAGCTCAAACCCCACCCCTGGACGTTCATCGCACAGTCTCTTTGCCCTCAAGCTACTGCTCCTGCTTCCCCAACACCTCCCTCGCCCTCCTCTCAAAGGCCTCCACAATCTTACCCGCCACACTCGGCGCCAACGCCTGACTCGCCGCAGCATAAATCGGATTCTTCCAATCCACCTCAATCACAAGACTGACATCAGTGCGTGGTAAACTCGGAATCTCTCCTTCACCCAAATTCGGTTGCCCGTGCTTCTCGACGCTGACCTCGCTCGGGTGCGTCTGCCCCGATGCGACCTCTGGGTGCTTCTCCGCCGGCTTGTAGTCGTACGCCTTGAGCGACCAGCGGGTGCGCAGGCTCTTGAACAGATCGTTGCTCGTCTGCCCGGTTCGTGAGCTGTCGCTGCTGTAGTGTGCTAGATCCGATGCGGGGATGCTGGTGTTGGCGTCCCCCGAGACGGCTTCGACGAGGGTTTCGGGGACGCAGTAGACGCGGGAGAGGAAGCTTTCGGAGAACCCACCGTAGCCGATGCTGAGGGTTGCGGTCGAAGGCCATTTTTGGCCGTTTTGGTCCGGGGCGGACCAGGTTTGCACGGCGGCGGAGCTGCAGTAGGGGATGTAGTTGGGGTACTCTGAGATGTCGGAGATGAGCTTGTAGAGGTCAGATGTCCGGTATGGGAGCGTTCGGGTTGCGTGGAGGGTCAGAGGTGCGGATGCGTTTTGAAAGAACGTGCGTCGGTGAGGGAGCGTGAAGCCAATGCAATTGTCATGAAAAAGGTGGGTTGTGGGACGGATGAGAAGCCTTGGTTGAGCCATGACAATGGAGCAAATGTTGTATCAAAATGCCTTCCTGATAATGCAGTCTGCCAGTTGAGTTGGAGAATGTAGATCAATCAGATGTGGACGCCAGATTGCTGATGCGGAGGTGCAATAATGATTGAGCGCAAATGATCTGATTTTAGCAAAGTAGTGACTGAACCAATAATTTAGAGCGAGGGTCGATTGAGCATCGCAATGATGGACGGGCAAAGTCAACATCGAAGGCGCCATGACCTGAACTTTATTCTTTTTCCTCTTTTGGCTTAGTGCCTTGTCCAACTTCACGACCACGCCATGAATCTGAAGGTCTCCATGTTAACGCGGAATTTGCAAGTTGATGAGATATCTTTCTCTGCAATGTTGTCAGTCAGCTTATATGTCACATGTCGCTGTTCACAGCTTTGCGAGCTCAGCATCTGTACAAGTGAGCTCGAAGCCAAGACCAAGCATGATCAATCTCTCATGTCATCTCGCAATGCTCTTATAGACTCCACAAAGCCAATATCTACCAATAATCAACTGATTATCCACACATTGTCTTTCCAGTCATGTCATAGCTTCGAGATCTTTTTCGTGTGGCGCGAGTTACGCGCTTCTACCTTCGTCATGGCTCTCAAGCCGCACCACTATGCTCGTGCCTTCCCCATCTCCAACCCACCCACATTCAGTCCGGAGCGCTTTCCTCCCATAGTAATTGCACAGTTACCGCCGTTCCCGATCCCCACATCCGCTGGTCTGGCCGAACAAAGGAATGCAAAAGAAGATTGCAGCTCTATGCCCTGAATGACTCAGGCCGAACCGTGGATCGACCAACGGTGGAAAAAAGACCTATAAAAGAGAAAATTGGCCCCCAGCAGGAATCGAACCGCAAACTCAGCAGCAAACGCGCGTCTCGGTCATACTGTCTTTCAAGTAATACCCTTTGTGACATGTGACGATGTTATCATCGCAAGCGATTCTTCGTGCGTCCTCGAGGCACGAACACGGTGCAACTTGTTCTTCAATATATACCTTGGATATCCAGGCGGTCCAAGTCCTGAGCAATTACGCAATGATGGAGAAACAAGTGCACAGAGGGAATTGAAGCAGGCGCGCAAGAGGAGACCGATGATGAAAAGGCGGCTGGTACAGTACTTCGCTGTCTCTGATGGCTTGCAGACTGCTGCCGGACGTCACACTCTGATGGTCGCACACCGAAGTCTCGAGGGAAAGGAGGGTTGTATACTATGAACATGAGCAGACATCGCAGACTACAGCTATACACGCTGTGCATGCCCCTGGGCGCTGGCAGGTTTAATTTGCGACTCACGGGCATGCTGCCAACCATGTTGGAGCCCTCGACGCGACACGCAGGGCTCCGCCACCCAAATATGTAAGTTCAACTGCAATTCAGGACAACATCTTTTACCTTAAGGAACAGATACCGTTAGAGTCTCTATCATAACGTCCCATGGGCTATACTACTCGCCATATAGGCCCTTGTCGCCGCTCCATACGAACCCGAATTCACCGCGGCAGCAACTTGCAAATCCCCTCCCCCATTCGAAATATAGTTCGTCCCCTCAATCAACGTCGTCCCAATCGTCCCCGCAAGCACATACGGGTTCGTGCCCAAAGCTTGCTGTTGCTGTGTCGAGGCCCCGGCCGAACTCTGCGAAGCTGACCGCCCATGGTTTCCGTTCGCGCCTCCCGCAACTCGCGCGTCGGCGGCTTGTATTCCGTTCCGGGCGAGGAAGTTATAGCGATCGCTGCGGGAGCTGCTCTGGCTTCTTCGGGGCGATGAGGACGATGCGGGTCGAAGGCCTCGGGGTGAGGGCGTGCGGAGAGCGGAGTCAGAGGCGGTGTCTCCCGTGGGAAGGTTGATTACCGGGTGAGCGTTGCTCGGTTTCCGGCGACCTGTAGTTGGGGCGCTGCTTGATTGAGGAGTTGACGGTGTATGAGTATTTGAATTGGATTCATTCGCGTCCGGATCGAAAGAATCGACTCGTTTCGTTTTGGACAAGGTAGCGCCCATGTCTCCTGATGATTACACGAGGGAGAAACGGATGAAAAGTGTGAGAAATGGATGCGCACAACGACAGATTCGAGACAAAATCTTCGTAAAGTGAGAAGAGATGGATGGGGCAAGTTCATAACATTCTGCAGCCTAGGTCAGCTGCACTTGGGCTGCGCCATAGCTATTTGGGGGCGCCTTGGGGGCTGAGTCTGCCGTGGCAAGGCCCGGAGGCGGCGTAGCTTCGTGTAGGGTCACATAAAGACGGAATGACCAATTGAAAGCTCTTTGCAGCAGCGCTCGTAATCCAAACTCGAGGATCCGTTGAAATTGCTTGGTGCATAGCTAGCTGTCTTGGATTCGTAAATGGGGATTGCCTACTTACCGTCGACTGAGCATCAAAAGTCGACACGCGATATCAAACTTATGTCAGCCTTCCTGAACCATGACTATTCAAGTGATTGTCAAAGACAACTCAGACGGTCATTGAGCTGTTTGATTTTAATATCGGGCAAGTTCTCGCAGACCACTTACTCGTGCCGTCAATCAAGACTTCGGCCGGGCGTCCGAACGGGGGACTTGTTAATAGTTGAGTCGTGGACTAGCAGGTCGCCGTGAGCCATGAAGGGGAGAATTCATATTCACGCGCTGCGCTGTTAATTTTCTCTAAGCAATGCTATGCCAACATACTTGCCTTGTTCAATAAGAATTGGTCTCGATAGACCTCAATATTCGCCGCGAAGCGTTAGTTCTAATGTACAGCGTATACGAAACGTTCATCGCCAATACTTCCAATCCTCCCTCTTCTCTCTAACGCCCACGCCAACAAGTCTATCCAGTTCTGTCACGCCCTCTGCCTTGAGGAACTTGTCTTGATCAATCTCCTCGCCACCTTCCTCGTCAGTGCCATTATGTAGGACAGCCGGCCAGAGGATGCCAACGCCGTCGCCTCCCAGCACAGTGTCGAAAATCTCGAATCCCTCAGCTTCGAGATTCTTCTGCAGTGTCTTCAGTTCGGTTCTGGAGTGCCCGGGCCTCAGCAGAGTAATCGCGCAGCCTCCGCCACCCGCCCCTGTAAGCTTCGTCCATCCCAGGCCGGATTCGTTGACGAGATCCTTTACACGTTCCAGCTTCGGGTGACTGACGCCAAGTGACGAAAGCAGACCATGATTCAGGTCAAATAGCTGCCCAAGAGACTGGACACTTTCGGGTTCCTCCTCGTCAAAGTTCTCCTGCCGCACAATGCTAACAGCAGATTCCGTCACTTTGTCAATTGCGTCCAACACACAGTTCGTCACCGCTGGCTGACTCTTTTTCAAAGCGCCAACTTTGGCAACCTCCGCTGCAGTGATTTTTGGCTGTTTTGTGTCAACCAGAAGAAGCTGGAGCTCCGGAAAGTCGCGCATGCGATGCACGGTCGGCGGCTTGGCATAGTCTTCGCGCTTGAAGATGACTGCCTTGCCCCCTGAGGCAACCGTATTGTCCACGCCAGATGGATTACCATGAAGTATCATCTCGAAGACAAACGCCCAGCGGTTAATTCTCTCGACCTGTATCGCTGCTTCCTCCTCCGGTTGATCGGGATGTGGTCCAGAAAGAGCATGCAACTGCTTCAGAAGGGCGGAACTCACACAGACGGCGATGCTTGCAGAAGACCCGAGTCCAGCTCCGATCGGTATTGTTGACCGCAAAGTGTAGGAGCAGCCGGGAAAATTAGGTGTTCCGAGGGAACAGAACAAGTAGAGGAAGCCAGATGCAGCGTTCTGGTGGACCTTGCGCTGTCCTTCTGGCGCGGAGGGAGAGATATTCGCGAGATGGGGGTCCAATGACTTGACGAGGTCATCGTCGAGCGCAGTCACGAGATCATAGTAGGAGCGCTTCTTGCCCGCAGCCTGGAATACAGACCAAGGGAGGTCACTGATCTTCCACGTATGATCGAGTCCAACGTCAGGAAATCGGAGAGTAATTGTTCGTCGAGATTTTGACAATGCTGTCACCAAGAGATATGACCGTAATGATATTGATGCTGCCATTGCAGCCTTGCCGTGCACAACCGCATGCTCCCCAAAGACAATGACCTTGCCGGGCGCCGATGTCATAAATGCCGGCATCATTGGTGACGATTGCCTTCGTTCAGGGTTGCCCGGTCTCAGAGAGAGGCCATTGACACGCTTGTGGACTCTATTGCCGTTCATGTATGGCTCGGCGTCTGAATCCACCGCCGTCGTCTCTGAGCCTTGTCTAGACCTCCCAGGCATTGTTGAAAGCCTCCTCAGATTGTCGCCAGCTCCACCTTCTGAATTTGTAACAGCACGGTCGTTGACGAAGTGAGACTGATGTAGTGGACTTGGGGACCGGCCAAATCACTGTCGGAGTTCCAGAGGTCTCAATTGAAGCTCCAATCAGGCTGCGTTGAGGTATTATGCAGGGGCAGCGGTACTATTTGCGGAAGCTGCTCCTTGCAGAACGTTGGTCAGAGTTGAGGGCGATCGTCAGCTCGCGCTTTGTGATGCGATTGTTTCACTACCGAATATGAACTCCCTGCTCTTGACTCTATCTTCCAATTGCATTTCAGTGTGAATCAGGAACATGGCGGGGAGGAGGGGAGCTCGTGCTTCAAGAAACAATGGAACGGCTCTGGCGGAGTTGGCGGCCGTCTGACCGGAAGCAAAACAGCAATGATCAGGCAACTTGAATCGTCCAAACGTGGCCGCTTTCACCTTCGTCATCAGCCGCACTTGAACCCGCGGCATTTCACCCTCCCACACCACCATGGATTTCCTACAGGTACGTGTATTTCCATCTCCCACACAAATACTCCATCCGTGATGCTAACAGAGCCTCACAGCGCCTCGCGCGCTTTCTGGACCGCCCACTCTTTCCATGGAAGAAGCTGATTGTCGGCTTCTCCCTCGGCCACTTTCTCTTTGAGAACTTCCTTTCATTCCGCCAGTACAGCGTCCTCCAGCGGACGAAGCCTCCAAAGACGCTCGAGAACGAGATCGATCAAGCTACATTCGACAAGTCACAGGCCTACGGCCGCGCAAAGTCTCAGTTCGGCTTCGTCTCCGGCCTCTACAATCAGATTCAAAACCTCGGTATCGTCTATTACGATGTTCTCCCCAAGCTCTGGGCTGTCTCCGGCGTCTGGCTGACGAAGCTCCTGCCTGAGAAATGGCAGGGTGAAATCACCCACACGCTGCTCTTCATCTTTGCCTTCAACGTCGCCTCAACCCTCCTTAGCCTACCGGTGTCCTACTACAGCACATTCGTCTTGGAAGAGAAGTTTGGCTTCAACAAGCAGACGGTTAAGCTTTGGCTCGCAGACAAGCTCAAGACACAGGCTCTGATGATTGTCTTCGGTGCTCCCATCTTGAGCGCTTTCCTATGGATCATACAAAAGACGGGCAACCAATTCTTCTACTACCTTTGGCTGTTCGTCATGGGTGTACAGGCTTTCATGATCACCATCTACCCTATCGCCATCCTGCCACTGTTCAACAAGCTCACCCCGCTGGAGGCTGGTCCTCTCAAGACCGGTGTGGAGGACCTGGCAAAGCGTTTGAACTTTCCTCTCAACGAGATGTACGTCATCGATGGCAGCAAACGCTCGGCTCACAGCAACGCTTATTTCTATGGTCTTCCCTGGAAGAAGCATATTGTGATCTACGACACCTTGATCGAGAAGAGCACGACCGAAGAGGTGGTTGCCGTTCTGGGACACGAGCTTGGTCATTGGAAGCTGGGTCACACGACCAAGCTGTTTGGCATCGGCCAGTTCCAGATCTTCTACATCTTCGCTCTCTTTTCCGTTTTCATCAACAACAGATCTTTGTACAACGACTTTGGTTTCCACACGGAGTTCCCGATCATGATTGGTTTCATTCTTTTCGGGGATGCTCAGGCGCCTTTGGACACTGTTGTCCAGCTGCTGATGAATATCCTCAGCCGCCGATTCGAGTTCCAGGCGGATGACTTCGCTCGGGGTCTCGGATATTCTACAGACCTCGCCAAGTCTCTGATCAAGCTTCAAGTGCAGAATCTTAGTACAATGGACGCCGACTGGATGTATGCGTCCTACCATTACTCTCACCCGATTCTTCCGGAACGACTTGGCGCACTGGGCTGGAAGGGAACACAAAAAGTCACCTCAGGCAAGGAGGCTGACTCCACGAAAGCTGTGAAAGCCGCGGACCGTGAGCTTTGAGCTGACTATCATGGCTCTGATGAGGTAATCCACAATAAAAGTTATCCGAGTGTTCATACTGTCGTACGATCCGTATAAGCGAGTTTTTGCAGGTTTTTTCGATTCTTCAACCCCTAACAATCCGCCAGAGGCCGTCGGACCGTCCTCAGGGCATGATTGCATAGCCCGTGTTGAAATCACCTGACCATAATTGATGGTACGTGACGAGACGGTCTTCACTGGCTATTTCGCGGTATAGCTTTACTGTACTCCTGCCAAGCTTGACGCGGGGCCAGTACTAGCGCCTGCAGCCTTACATACCCGCGAGGCTGACAGCCTACGCGGCCTTGTGTTATCATGATACTATCGACTACCCACGGACAATACATGACGATATCTCCTGATACATAACTATCGTTGTGGAACAATCTCATCATCTATAACCACCATGGGCTTCGATCAGTTATGTGACCATTGTGAACGATTGACCAGTGCTACTTTGGTGAAAGCAGTCGGAACGAATCACTCCTATCATTTTTTCATTGAAGATGCCAATAAGGTGAGCAAGCTGAGTGCTGATGAGCAGGAATTCAGACGCAAGTGGACCACGACGGAAATCGTAAATTACTTGGAAGAAAGGCACAATTCAAGGTACCGGGCCCCGGAGCCGACAACACGAATTCTTTTGCATAAAAGCGTCGAGAATTTGCGCAGTAACGCTCTTGCAACTGCTTGCCACCTGTGCTATCACATTTACCAGACGGTGGTGAGGCGCCTCGATGATCGCACGTCTAAGTCCAGATATTGATCTATCTTCCTTTTGCCGCTTCTGACCGGATCAAGAGCTCAGCAGCTCTCAAGCTTGCTATTCTATCCCCTCCCGGAACGGGTTGGCCCTGGAGGACAGAGACTCCCGAGCAGTTTACTCAAGCTGCACGGACATTACAATCCAATCTCGCCTGGTCCGAGTCAAGTTGCGAAGACCACGCAAAGATTGCAAAGGTGGCTGCAGGACTGCAGGTCCCACCATGAAGCATGTCGGAAGAGGAGAGACAGGCTTCCGCGATCGACACCTTCGCGACTCTTGGAAATAAATCACGCCGACGGAGATCTACGAGTGAGACTTGTGGAAAGTCGAAGCATGCGACAAACGCCAGAATACGCCACATTAAGCCATTGCTGGGGCCCAGATGGCCTCGCAGTAAAGCTACTCCATGACAATAGACAAGAGTGGCTGGCGGAAGTCCCATACCCTGATTTGTCGAGAACGTTCCAAGAGGCGATCAGTTTCGCTCATAAATTAATGTTCCGCTATATTTGGGTCGACGCCTTGTGCATAATCCAAGACTCCGTTGCTGACTGGGAGAGGGAAGCCTGCCAAATGGCATCAATATATTCAGGAAGTCAGGTCACAATTGCGGCTACAGCTTCTATGAGCGGCGACGGCGGTCTGTTTGTGCAAAACTATTACGAAGCCCCTTCCATAGTTCGGGTCAGATGGTCTGGCTCACTGTCTTACAGTGGGCTTGTTGCGTTAACGCCGTATCGGGACCCATTGCTCTACGAGCGGTGGGTATCTCGAGCACCTCTCAATCGACGAGTCTGGGCTTTTCAGGAACGCCTCCTTTCTCTCCGCATCATACATTTCACAAATACACAGATCCTTTGGGAGTGTTGCGCCAGATGTTCAGGAGAATGTTCCTCTGAAGGCGAATACATTGATGTCATCGCTGAATCGAGCAATTTGGAGCACAAGCATCTCAGCAAGACCGCTACATGGGGCCACCTGATTCCGACATATTCGGAAACTAAGTCGACCAAGCCAGAGGACAGGCTAATAGCTTTCTCCGGAGTTGCCGAGGCCTTCGCTCATTTACACGAGTATAGACCCGAGGACTACCTTGCGGGACTCTGGCGCGAGGATCTCGATATTTATCTATTGTGGACGGCATATGGGCCTTTGGTAGCAAACGCGTCTGCAGTGACAGATTACATAGCGCCGACTTGGTCCTGGGCCTCGACAGCTGCGCCGGTGGCGTGGTTCGATCACCAATTCGAGATGACATGGTCTCCAGGTTTCGAGCTCAGGTATGCTGGTGTAGAATTGAAAACTGAGAGTCATTTTGGTCCACTCAAAGGTGGCCAATTGTGCGTCCGCTCCAGGTTGTTTCTCTGTGCCCGGGCAGAAAGTGGCAAGGTCGTATTCAACGTCAAGGGGAGGATGTTTGAGTTGCCGATGGACTACCAAGATTGGGACGATATTTCAGGAACATCGGTAAACTCGCTACCACCGCGAGCGGTGTTCATGCCCACGGCCATTCAGGGAGAAAACGAGTTCTCCTTTTTCAATCTTCGCCTGCTTGATGGGAGAAAGGGTACCTACCAGAGACATCCTGTTATGCCAGTACATGTGCTGGATCTTGATGATACACCACCTCCGCATACACCATATCCAGAGCGAGCGAATCCCTGGTGGTGGACAGCCAACAGCGAACTGGAAGAGTCCATGTATAGACAGAGACTGCCTGATGGACGCTACGAGATATTGATAGTCTAGTCACACAATTCACCATCTACAGCGATATACACAGACCACGCAGCCATCTCTGTGATTCACGTGCTCGAACAGGTTGGTTAGATCGCCTTGCAGCCAATGTCGCCGGGACGCGGCACGGATCGTCAACGGCACATACGAGGAATAGTTTTGTAGGACCACGTAGCTACCTACTTCCCGAAGATGGACTCTCACTCGCAGATAGATCAGGCCCGAGGCGGATAGGCGAAAGTCGTGGCCCATGCACGCATAAGCACCCCTCTCGGCGTACTTTAGCGACGACCTCGTTAGCAACTTGGTATAGTGCCTCGTAAAGTACGCTATCTGGGAGTTCTATAGATATATGCAGTGATAGCCCTTGATGAAGACATAGAGGTCTCTGAATAAGGGAGCTGTGGCAGGATGTTTGCAACGAGTTTTGCCTACCCGCCTTGGGCCATAGGTTCCGGAGCACAAGCTCTGATTGCAGCTGGGCTAGTTGCGCTATCAATGTCTCCTTCGCCCTGGTATTTCCCCTTCGCGACCATGGTGGGGCCGCGTGACTGATTTACCAGCACCGAGACTCTGATGATATCACAAAAGTTTTCTCGGTCATTCCCGGATGGCAGGTGAGCTCTCGACGTTGATCCACCACATAAGCATTCGAGACTGCCTTGAAGCCGGGGATATGCGCTTCATGACCTTGACTCTTGGCCTCTATCTTTAAGACAAATTGGCCCAAGGTACACGCTTGGCTCATGCCTCAGCCAACTCTGCTGCAGCTCGTCCGTCACCACGACCCCGACCCTGATGAATCTGACTGGATGCACGCTGTCTTTTGAGACAACGGTGCCGCAGAGATATTCTTTGCCGAAAGCCGACGCATGCTCGTGCGTGAGAGGCGAAGTCTATGCGAAACGCTTCATGATCGCTTCTCGCTGGGATGCGCGTCCTCTTCGTGCGAGAACAAGCTTGTGCCTTGGATCGCTTGAAAAGACATCCACCGATCGCTCATAAGACATGAACAGCGGGGCGCCCAGTCAATCTCAATCATCTTTCTCAACCCGCCGTTTCTTCTCCCGATCCAACTTCTCCGCCTTCGCCCTCTCCTTCTTCGCCTTCTTCCTCGCCTCCTTGTCCGCTTTCGAGTTCGCCCCCGCCGCATCCCGAACCTCCTCCCTCCTCATCTTCGCCTTCACCCCACCCTCATTCCCCTGAACCCGATCCCCCAAATCCCCCTCCTGCACGTTATCCTCCTCCTCCCTCTCCCGGTCGTACGTCTCCCTATCAACCCACCCTTCCGCCCCCATCGCCACTTCCGCCGCCTCACTCCTTCTCCTCTTCTTCTCCCTCTTCGCCTCTTTCCTCCCCTCGTCGTCGCCGTCTCCCATCAGTAAGCCTGGCATCCCTTCGCCGCCGTACTTTTCGAACGTGAGGTCGGCGCCGAGTTGTTCGCCTTTGAGACCGGCTTCGACGCGTTTTAGGTTGTGGATTGTGAGGCCGGCGCCGGAACCGGAGGCGGAGGATTGGGGTCCTGATTCGGTTAGGATTGCGTTGGGTTGGAGGGAGGCGTCGGTGGAGGCGGCGTTTATGTAGATGGAGAGGAGGGAAAGGGCGTCGTTGGGGGAGATGCGGTGGGAGGTGTGGAGGCGATGGGGCGGGAGGGAGGTGTAGATGTTTGCCATGGTAGTGTGCGCCGAGCTAGAGTTGTGGCCGATGGCGAGATTTTGAGAGCACCAGGCTTGAGCGCAGAGTGTGATAGGGCCCCACGCGAGATTACAAGAGAGTACGAGTCGAATTGCGACAATTTGAGCGTGGATGATGTGTAGCTCGAAACTGAGAAACTCCGCAGAAAAGTTACAGTTTGGGCCGGAGTTCACTCCTTGGGAGCGATGCGAAGCTTTTCCCTGGCATGACAGGCGGGAGCTAATTACCCGCCGAAGTATTCATCTAGATACCTAGCTAGGTGTCTGGATACATAACTTGCCTAAATACCTAGTTGACGGCCTGGCTGACTACTCAGCCAAGTGCCTTGCCACCTTACGTATCCAGCCAAGTCCCAGGCTGATTACCGACGAAAGAGGACGCCAGCGGAGACTTCTTTCCAACCGCATTGCACGCGAGGGTTCTCTTCTTCGTCTGCGAGGTATATTGGACGAACAGGATGACGAAACCACTATCCTGATGTCTATATTAAGGCGGGCTTTCTGATTGAGATGCGGATACTGTCAAGACGACATGCAACGACGGATAGCGGTCAAATGCGTTGGTTAATATTATTTCCTTACCTAATCATATTCTACGTGATAGATGTAGTAATGGTGTAGCCTTACTAGGCTCTAGAATATCAGCAGGCCTCCGCTCTGGCCGGAGACTGTAAGGTGAAGCGTCGACGGTGGCAGGGATATACGATCAGTTGTACGAGTGTTGCGATGCCTCGTCTTACGCCAGTAATGGTTTGACACGATCTCGCGACCACTGAATGGTTGCTGCCTGCTTTTAAGCATGTACTTGGCTGCGAAGGGAACTTTTGCCCATTCGTGGTTGGGTTGGGAGGCAGGTTGCGCCAAGGTCGCTCCCAACTTTAGGTTACACTCTGAGGCCAGCCCCTTTTGACCTGCTTTTCATTCGTTTTACGCGGTCCAGGAGGCCTTTTGGGGAGGCCTAATGTACCGCCATAGGTCCCGCTAACCGTCGGCCTCTCTCCACCCTTACCGACGACGCTTCGGTAATTCTAGTCTCGTCCAGACCCCAGGCGGCTTTTCTTACGACTCCAGGATACTTCGAGCAGCACCGTCACCTCGCCCGTGGAGGCCCATACTGTCCACACTGCCCTATGTGAAGGCGTAAACAATGTTGGGCTGGTTGGCGAGGCCGACAGTCCTCCTCAAGACAGTGCCCTTGCTTACCTTCTTTATCTGTCTCCTCATATTCCGCGAGCATATACCCAAGTCGCTCGGCTTCCATCTCAGGACGAGAATACACGGCCACGACCTCCTACGCAAGAACTTGACACTCGCCAACGCGACACTCGGGGTAAGTGGGAATGGCGGCAGAAAAGAGCGATCCCTGATGATTTGGAAACAGTTCTCCTCCATTGTTGCGATATCGACAGAAAATCAGACCACGCCCCATGCATGGCGACAAAAAGGCCTTGCCGACGCGGCAAACTTGACCGGCCTCCAGATCAACATTCACCAGTCCGAACAGGACTCCGTACCTCTCACCTGGTACGCGGGTCTGCCGCTCACGAAGAATGGCCGCAGGCTTGGGATGGGGTACGCATTGAGCGCGAAATCACACCTAGACACATTGCAAGAGTAAGGACACAACGCATGTTTGTGCGACGCGCAGGCTCACATCCCTCAGAATAATAGACAGCGGACGAGAGACGGTGCTCATAATGGAAGACGACGCAGACTGGGACGTGAGGATACGAGAACAACTAAGTCCGGAAGGGGGCATCTCTTTACTCCTTCGAAGCTTCGATAACACGCCAGAAGAGAAGGCTTTCGAGACGCCTTACGGTCTCAACTGGGATGTGCTGTTCCTCGGTCACTGCGGCCACGAGACCGGCGCGGGAACGAAACACCAGGAATCCTTCAAAGATATGACGGTGCCGGATCTGAACCGGGTACGAAGTCACTGGAATTATAAACACTACGCCTCATTTTCACAGCACCAGCGAACGATCCTGGACGGCGGTACTGCTCTTTGCACGTTTGGCTACGCAGTAACACAAAAGGGTGCGAGGCGGTTAATGGAATTGAACAAGTGGGAGGATCCCTGGGATGGAATGATCTTGTACGAATGCAAGAAGGGGAACCTGCATTGCAACATCGTTGCGCCGGAGTTGATCCACCATCAGCGCTCGTCGCAGGTCAGTCCGCTGAATTATTTCAACGGCGACCTTGACGTGGCTCCTGCCGAGCATTTCTTCACGATGAATATCGAATACAGCGCGCGCTGTAACGCGCACAGAGGGGAAGATGACGGTGCTTCGTCCGAGGTCCCTTGGATAACCTGTCCACCGACAAAAGAACAGTTCGTCAACTACAACAGTTGAGACGCTCATGGGACGACGCACACATACCCTCGTTCTAGGGACGCCCATATGCGAATGGAACACAAGCCCCGGGGCTTGTGTTCACCAATGAGAAGATACCCCCGTCGAGGCTACATGTTTGCCAACAAAGGTCACACGCACGAGCTACCACGCTGTGGACTGGCTTCCATCACCAAACGGACATACTCGGGTCCGCAATCGAGAGGCTGGCCGATGCGGGCACCCTTCCGTGGACTCAATTTCTGCTTCGCCCTGTTGGAATGCCTCAATTCTGTAACATAGCTTTTCACGAGCGCCACGATGCGCAGAGTACAAACGCAGAGCGCAAATTGATGACTGATTGACACGATTGTTCATTTAAAGACTTTTCCTTTGAAAATCGTCGATTGTGCTTGCAGACAGCTGGACACAACTTCTGTCCCGCATACTAACCCAGACCGCTCGCTCGTAGAGCAGGTATCGCATAGATACTGGAAAAGGCGCTCGTGGATCTTGGGAAACGATCATCAGTCTCCAAACCAGGCTCCGATCCCCCGCATCGATGGCCTGAAGAAGACAAGTGTGCGCCCGCTCAGCACTACTAGTAGTAGCGTAGACTTTAACCAAGTCGCCACCTAGCAAAATCCACGCCCACGAACGATGGCCTTGCCTATCGATCAACGCCGTCGTAACCAGCTACGGCACATGCCAATCAGGGTCCAAAGACCACATGCCGGGCTCAAGCTGGCGACGTACGAAGACACTTTAACGTTATAGCTGCTTCAATCTTATATGGGCAGACACACTCGCTCACCTTCTGACTAGGATTTCGACCTCGCTTCTCACCATAATTCTCGAAGCCCTCAAACCAACCATGGCCTCCCCCACAGTCCACACGACCGGCCACGACGCCCAGAACCGATCCGTTTTCATCGACGATCTGAAGCCAAAAAACGTAGCCGACAAAGTCACCTTCCTCTACGGCGCCTTCGCCGATGGCGCAATCGATTTAAACTCCAACGCCGACATTGACGCCTTCCACGTGGGCAACAGCCACGCCATTCCAAAAGCGGGCCCTTCCGTCGCCGTCTTCACGCTTCAGCCGGGGACGGATACCAAGCATTTCACGCATCGGACGTTGAGTGTCGATATCTGTGCTGTGTTGGAAGGGAAGGTTGAATGTCACCTGGATAGTGGAGAGAAGAAGACGATTAAGCAGGGCGAGGTTCTTCTTCAGAGGGGGACGATGCACTATTGGGCGAATACCGGGACAGTGCCGGTCAGGATGTTGAGTGTTTTGGTGCCGGCGAAGGAGATTGAGGGTGCGACTGATAATATTATTGGTAACTGAGAAAGTGATCCGAAGGTATTGAGACTGTGTCTGGAAATATATAGTGGTGCTCATCGAACTATGTCAGTATTGGAAATGAGCTCTTGAAGCTTTCACCTGAAGCATCGTGTGCAGCTGTACCGACCAAGAGTAGATGATCCGGAGTCGGGCCAGAGATGAAGGAGACGAGACCATTGTATTGCGCTCCGGCTCGTCGTCGGCGGTCGGCCTACCCATGCCAGTGCCCAACGTGAAACCGCATTTCCGTAGTTTGTCCTCGAATCAGACATGGGTCAAAGAGCCGTAAGCGCACATCTGCGACGATTCGGGCTCTGCACGTTTGGATTGGGAAGAACTCGAGCACAGACGTCGCGTTGATACCGGCATCATCCCAGTTCGCGCGTGGATATTCTCCACGACCTCGAAATCGGGCGAACATGGAAACCAAACTGTGAGGTCATGCAGCCTAACGCTTCTCCGACATTCCGAGAAGCGTTGGTAAGTGTACGGTATGCTGGTTGTACGACGTCGGCTGTTGGGCCGTTTCGTCGAACAAACATCAGGCGTGTTCATCTGCCGAAACAAAAAACCCAGCCCCGAAGCCTCAATCGAGTCACAGCTGCAACCTTATCGTTGATCAGCGGCAGATTTTCCGGGGTCGAAGCCCTCCGTTCTGGGCTCCTTCGCGGATTCGAGTATTCCCACTGGTCACTTATTTGGACCGAGGTTAAAGTTACACCCCAGCACACGCGACATCACACATCACGGCGGCGCAGCCAACGATGCCGGAGACGATCTCGCTGGCTTGGAGAGGTTCTTGATTCCGCCATTTCCGTGAAGGAGCGGCCGATTACTCTTGAGCTCCTCAATCGTGTACTCCTGCTTCCTCGCGACTTGTTTGTGCCATTCCAATTGTCTCGGTTGGACCGTTTGAGCTTGTCGATTGCTACTTAGGTCTGCTGCCCCGCGTCGAGAAGTGTAGGACAACGCTATCAAGGGAGCTCGAGACGTACACACCGATATAATGCCGGTTCATTCGTCGTATCCGGATATTCAGATCCCGGACACTGATCTCTGGGGCTTCTTGTTTGAGAGGAAGGATAAACCATATCCAGATGACAAAGGTACGCCATCCGCCCTTCTTGATCGCACGACATTTGCTCTGCATTGAAGACTCACTCGTTTATGATACACCAACGAGAGAGAGCAGTGATTACGCCTTTAGGATGCCGTTCCCAATTGTCGAACGCCAGCTAACGTCGTCATCCCAGTCCTCCTAGTCGACTCGGAGACCGGCCGATCCTATACCTACGCCCAAACCAAGCAAGCCGCCCTCGACTTCGGCAAAGGCCTCAAAGCAGCCTGGGAATGGAAAAAGAACGATGTCCTGGCACTCTACACGCCCAACAACATCGACGTCGCCCCCATCGTCTGGGGCGGGCACTGGGCCGGTGCGATTCTCACTCCCGCGAACCCCACATACAACGTCGAGGAACTGTCTTTCCAACTCAAGAACTCCGAAGCAAAGGCGCTGGTCACGCAGAAGCCGCTCCTTCCGGTCGCCCTGCAAGCCGCGAAGAATGCCGGGATACCAGAGGATCGGGTCATATTGATTGGCGACGGGCGGGATGAGACGGCCAAGTTTAAGCATTTTACGAGTATACGGAATATGGCGGGGACGAGTCGGTTCAGGCGGAGCAAAGTAAAGAACCCGGATACCGAGCTGGCATTCATCGTTTATAGTTCCGGAACGACTGGCTTGCCCAAGGGCGTGATGCTCTCGCACCGCAACATTGTCGCCAACGTGCTCCAACTGGAAGTCGGCGAGGGCAATAACCTGAAATGGGACGGCGGAGATAAAGTTCTCGCTTCCCTGCCCTTCTTCCACATCTACGGCCTGTCGTGCATCCTGCATTTCAGCGTACACATGGGCATCGAAATGCACGTCATGGCGCGCTTCGACCTCGAGCGTTTTTGCCAAATCATCCAGCAGCAGAAGATCACATTCAGCTTCGTCGCGCCACCAATCGTCCTGCAGCTCGCCAAAAATCCCGTCGTGGGCAAATACGACATCAGCTCTCTCCGTATGATCAATTCCGGCGCGGCGCCGTTGACCAAGGAGCTCGTAGACGCGTTCCACGAGCGTCTGAAGTTGCCCGTCAAGCAAGGCTACGGCCTCAGCGAAACAAGCCCCACGACACACACCCAGCCGTGGGGCGACTGGTATAAATACCTCGGCTCCGTGGGTAAGCTGCTCCCGAACCAGACCGCCAAGTACATGGACCAGGACGGCAACGAGGTTCCCGCCGGCCAACCCGGCGAACTCTGGATTTCCGGTCCGAACATCTTCAAGGGATACCTCAAGAACCCCGAGGGGACCGCGTCCTGCATGATGCCCGACGGATACTTCAAGACCGGCGACGTCGGGTTCGTGGACAAGGATGGAAACTTCTTCATCACCGACCGCGTCAAGGAACTGATCAAGTACAAGGGCTTCCAGGTCCCGCCCGCGGAGCTGGAGGGTCTGCTGGGCAGTCATCCGAAGATATACGACGTCGCGGTGTTGGGAATCTGGGACAAGGAACAGGCCACGGAGGTGCCGCGGGCGTACGTGACCCTGAAGCCGGGGAACGACAAGAGCGATGCCACGGCAAAGGAGATTGTGGCGTGGTTGGGCGAGCGGGTGGCGCCGCACAAGAAGTTGAGGGGCGGGGTGAAGTTCATCGACGCGGTTCCGAAGACGGTCACGGGCAAGATTCTCAGGAGGGTTCTGAAGGACATGGCCGCGAAGGAAGATGCGGCGCCAAAGGCCAAGTTGTAAGGCAGCAAATACATCTCGAACGACCGGTCGATCTTGCGGTTCGTAATTTTTTTAATTTTTTTTTTGCGTAATGGCATTTGGTATGGCGTCGTTGGGATTTGTGTGTCGGCACCGATGACTTGCTTTTTTTCTTCTTCTTTGCTTGGGGGGAAAGGTGGGAAGCATCCTTGCTTTATCTAGTGTTCGCAATCTACTTTGCATCCATCCATCCCGTTTCGCTGGGGAAAAAAATGAACAACGAGTTCCGCATCCACTTTGTGCAGGAAATGCATACTGACTGGAGTCGTCGCTCACATCATGGAACCTCCTCGTCAATGGGCTCAAGATGACTGCTTTGTTACTTGTGGTTGTGCAAGTGCATGAAGATCTGAGAATAGACGTCGTAACAAACAGACCAGAGCATGTTTGTTCATCACCAGCAAAAGGTTTCTATTGCTTTGGCAGCAGCTTTCGGAAATGGCCTAGTCTAGGATGTGTGGTAGCACGGCTATCAGCCTCGGTGCCAGGATAAGATAAGAGTGGAATAGTACGATCTGCTCGCAGCTTATTAAATGCCCGCTTCAGCTCAAGGACGACCTCTGCAGCTGCGCAGGATTAATTAGACAAGCTCACGCAGGGCACGAAAAGTCTTCGAGTTTCCTACACTTACATCCTAGGGAGAACAGCGCTCACGTGCATGAGAATGAAAGCCCAGGTCCTTTGCTTAGTGCGCATCAGTATACCTAGTAGGTGCATAGCAGCGTGACGTGTCGAGCCAGTTATTCCGTAGTCCATCCGAATAACGTTGCTTCATGGTCCGCTCCATCCGTCGCAATGCCTAAATTTTCCTTCATATGCAAAAATTCGCCTCAAATCGAAATTGTCAACCTCCTTCCACCGCGAGTCGCTTCTTTGGGTATCAGACACCACTCTCTTACGCCCACTTGCCGAGCAAGGCCATAATGCCGGCACCCAGGCACATGACGAAGAAGGCCAACAGCATCACGCTGGTCTTGGCACGCTGCATGGTTTGGCTGAACATGAACTCGTGAGCCATGAGCTCGACCAGACCGGTGTACAGCAAGATACCAGCAGAGACGGAGTCGAAAATGCCGTTGACGACCAGGCCCGTGTAGCTCTCCGGCTGGAATGTGGTCCTGACACCGAGACCAGCAGCGATTGCGATAGGGGTGCTGAGCGAGTATCCGACGGCAAGCAGGTACGGGGTCATGCGGCCCTTGAAGTCCTTCGCCCAGGGTGTGATTGCTAGACGGGTTCCCAGACCAAGACCCTCGAAAGTCTGGTGGAAAACAAGGACGACGTAGAGGATGTTGAACTCTGCACCGGGGGCGGTGACTGCCAAAGTGAGACCGATGAAGATGCTGTGGAAGATGACACCGAACTCGAGGATGAAAATGGCAGTCATCTGAGCCGCATAATCGTCGTAGCTACCGTGGATGACATCGTGAGTGTGGCCGTGACCGTCTTCAACAGTCGCGAGCTTGTCGTTGTTGATCGGGGCTACGGCGCCGCCGTCGGTGGGTGCATTAACCTCGGTGTGGTCGTGCTGGTGGCTCAAGTGATCCTCTCCTCGTTGTGGTGTGGCAATGCTGCTCTTACGCGCGGTTTGCTGGAAAGTCGGGTCGGTCAAACCATCAATATCGTCCGAGTAGCCGCCGTTGGACTTTGTCTGGGTAATCACGCCGTCGGTCTCATGGCCCTGGTTCGTGAACATGCCGCTGCGCATGACGATCAGCTCGATAAAGAAGAGGAGAAAGACCGTCATCAAGGCAATGCCCTCTGGCCAGGGGTAATCGGAGAAGATGCCATCGCCAAGACAAGGACTGCCGAGAGCTTCATTCGCAGGAGCGAGCAAGTGGATGAACGCGGTGGCAACGATGACACCGGAGCCGAAGTATTTTGCGATGAAAAAGACGATGGGTGGCATGAGCGACGTCTTGGAACGCTGCGAAATGATGGGGAAAATGCCGCCGAGCAAGCTGCCGAGCAAGATGACGAAGATGGCCGAGATGCGGACGCCCAAATCTTCGTCGCCATACTCGTTTCCTCCGTCGCAGGCGGTCGTGACGTTGAAGCTGTCCGAGTCGGGCATGCCGGTTCCGGTTGCCATAGCGGCCATGGACGTGACCGAGGTCATGAGTCCGTCAACCCCAGCCATTTTAAGCTATTTAGACGATCTGTGTCTGGTCAGTACGGGAGCTCGCGCGGTAGAGAGATGCGCGCAGGAGAACAAGGACGCAAAAATAGCCACGAAAGATAAAAGATGTAGATGCGGGAGTCTTGATGTATTGCAGGCAAGACACCCTTGGTTGACTGCAACGCTATTCCTCCTTATCATATAGCAGATCTTGGCCCGCAGTTGTCGCGGGAGATGGACACGTGAGGAATGCAGAAGAACATACTTGCGAGCTAATTTTGACCGGCGTTTTTGAGGTGGCTGCTGTTGGGCAAGGCCGAGCTGTCGCAATCACGCGCGTCTGATCGTCTGGGATGTAATAATGGCTGGCAAGCAGCGAAGGTTGTGGGAGCACGGCTGATTCCGTTTTGGGTTTCTGAGCTGGGAGGGTGAGCAATTGCGCCCACCACGAGGGGTCTAACCACTTGAACTCACGCTAATGCAGGTCTCCGACCGAGGATGAAGGTGTGAGAAAGCGAAAAGCCAGTAAGAATGGCGAGAAGGGGGGTTATAAGCGGTTGAGCAAGTTTCTCCAGGTTAGACTCAGGATCTGTCTGCAACACCGACCAGCGACCACGGCAACACTTCACAGCCACTGCAATGACAACAGCACATGATGCGATGAGGAGAAGGAAGAGACTCTAGGAAACGGGGAGATGGGGCTCAATATGAACGGTAGAAGGTTTGGTCGACGAGAAAACGAGAGAGTGGCAGACAAAAAGCTGGGAGCTTGGTGGGTCCTGATTGGCGGCGTGCTGTTCTACGGGGAGCGGCCTGCGTGCGCTGCGACTCGACTGCGCTGAGCGGGTTTCTGCGCCGCGCTAGCAGACTAAAACAATGTACAGGCGTCAGAGATGGCGAGTCTGCAGCATACTTGGTACCAGTAGAGCAGCTTGTGAACTCTTTCGAAGGAAGGCGCGCCCCGCTTGGACTAGCTGAGGCGACTCGAGGGGAAGGTGAGGTTGGTGTCGCTCCTTCCACTTCCACCCAGCATCGCGAGTCGTGACTTCCCTCTGACTTTGTTCTCTGCCGCGTCGGGAGAACATGACGACTTCGGCGGCGCAAGGAAGATCTGGAAGCCCTGGAAGCCTAATCTGCCGAGCACGGCTTTTCTCCTCCCTCTCGTCCTCGTCTCTGCTGCTCCAAGGCCGTTTTACCTTTTCAGATCCCAGGATAGCTCACGAGGCTGCCGACGGCCCGTTTGAAGCTCCACGCAGCCACGAAAATCAGCAGCCTCTGATTTGCCCACTTACACGTCACGTTCCGCCCAAGACGAAACGCCTGGGCCCTGCAACTTCGGCCGGCCCACTCAGGCGCACCGCGCACGACGAGCTCCATGTCTTGCATCGTGAGCAAGTTTTGATTTGACACAGAACTCTAGCTCTCCGTCTTTGCATGCTGCTCATTTGCGGTCCACGCCGCCCAGTGTGCTTCGATTGAGTGGGTTATGATCTTGGGCCGTTCCAGTCTCTACCTTATCGAGAAAAGACGCACAAATCTCTCATACTCGGTGACCCTTGTTCCCGTTGACCTCGTGGCTTCGTTCATGCGAGTGAGTTTCTAGCCTTGTTCTGCGTCGTTTGGTCGTTTTTACTGTACGAAGCGAGGTGGCGTGAAAGCAATCTCGCATATTGATCCCGTCGCACCATCGACAAACATGTACAAACAGAGACAAGTTGGTGGTCGTAGCCACGTTTGGGTGCGCCCGCTGCGGTTGACCGTGCTGTATCAGGCTTGACTCTGTTTTGCCAAGCTGAATGTCACCTGACTTGCTCGAGATCAGAGTTCATCGGCGCTGTTAGCTAGTCTGACAATGCACTCAAATAATGGCATTTACTACTCTTGCTGACAGCTCGAAATGTTTCCGTGCAGCTGTCGCTGTGCAATGATCCCAGGGAAGCTTGACATCATTGGCTCTGACACCATCTAAACACACACGGGAAAATGGCATGCGAGGAATCTACACCAATGCGCCAGTACCAAGTCCTCGCCAAAACTGTCAAGATGGCCAAGGAGCACCTTTAGAGAGATACAGCAGGCTGGACAGAGTCCTCGGTGCAAAAGTGCCTACAGTTCGCCGCAATGCCATCGCAAAGGTCTTTTTGCGGGCCTTGATCCTGGCGGTGTTTTATGAGCATATTGAGAAAGAGAGTTCGGTTCAGACGATCGGTTGTCTGTCGCTCAGTCTGCTTCTCGCCGACGCCCTCGACAAATCATCTCCCGTAAACCGAACACTTCTTGACTCCTTAAGAAACTCTCTGTGGTCAAACAAGTCCAAGTGGGCCTCAAAATATGCTCGTGGGCTGCCGTCTCGGTAATTAGCAGTGCTTCTTAAAGAGCAAGTTCTCGCGCTGCTTGCCACGGACTGACGCACCAAATGCGACAAGACTCGATGGATACGACGGAAGACAGTGGGTGTCCGCCACGAAGGATGTCCTTTTGCGTGCGTTTTCAAGTGATGTGCAGTTCTTGAGGGCGCAGCACACACGCGTACCTCCACACTCTCCATGGACCACAAACTAGTCGCAGCCCTTGTCCCTGCAGACCATTCTAACTGCATGTGTCAGTCGGACGTTACACCATAGAATGTCAAACTGCACGCTTGGCGATCTCCCAGGATCCACCTGTTCGGTGTCTTTTCGAACCACGGGCTGATGGAATCACCTCGTGCAGACCCCACTATCACCGAAGGCTTCCAGAAACTTGCTCAAGATAATATCCCTTCAATAGCCAGCCCTGCTGCGACAAGCTCTGCGTGTTCGGAGGGCGGCGACACCGATGGCGGTGGCCCCTGGACTCTGGACATCCCTGAAACGTGCGCTTCTCCGGTTTGAGAGACTGCGAAACCTTGTCTCGCAGCAAGACTGGCTGATCATCATTACCACTTGACGTCCATTGGATCTGTTGTGACTCGTAAGCGAGCTCGAATTACCGTGGTCTTTCTCTCATGAGCAGGTTCTTCTATCCTTGGACGTACCTGGTTTCTGGCGACGTTGTATAGCCTCGATCCGCACAGTGGGAACGGGCCACGCAATGTCTCAAGGAGGGACATCAGGTAAAAAGTGCACGGGTGAACTGCCCTCTCCGGAAGGTGGATGCGAAGCATATTGATGCTGGGTCTACGAGCATGTTCCCACGACCAGAGACAGTATCTGTTCATCATACCGGCGTGGAGTTTCAACGGCACAAGAATTTTCATTGTCACGGAGGCTATTATCGGACACTGGAACGGGCTTGACCCTTTGGCAAGAGCTCATCTCGGCCATTTGAAGTAGTCGCTGCCTGTCAAAACCTTGTTCATCGATACCCATGCCGGAATAGTGGAAATAGCCCACAAATTGTGACTTTGGAGACAAAGCGAAGCTCTTCCGGCCGACCCTTTGCTAGCACAATTACAGTCTTTTCCAACATGCAGGAATATGAAAGTGAGGTTCACGTAGCGATGGATGCCCCGAAGTCGAAGTTGAAGCCGTCATGTGCGCTCGACATGTGAAGACTACTGCAAGAGCTGGAATACCACAGTCACAACGAGGATATGGTTTGGCATTGTCGCAGGGCTGGCGACATCGCCTGTTTGTTTCCATTCCAGCGATCCATGAAATCTGCATTGCAACCAGTTGCCGTATGTTCGATGTCTGTTGCGGGTCCCAGTCAGGTGTCCGACTCTCCTCTCATGGCAGTCGTTGTCCTGATAATCTCACAGTCGCGTTGATGACTGCTTGCATATCGACCGACGAGGCTCCTCAGCAATGTCTTCCTCCGAGACCGCTGCTGGAAGCGCCATGTCTGCCAGCAACGCGTGCCATAGCGCTTGTGTCCGCAATCACTTCGCGCTTCTGGAGCCTCGAACGTGCACCGGCAATGTTGTGCATCACGTCGTGGATGCTTCCTATCGGACGACCGCGATTCGCTTTTCGAGGCCGAACTTACCTGTGGAGCGGATTCGCAGCCGAAAGCGTTTTGCAGGCATCAGCCCTACCTGTTTATTCCCAGCAATACTCCCATCTGCTTCTCGAACGCGTTGTCCGGGGCCGCCTTCTGCATGTGTGTTGTAGTGAGTCCGACTTTTGCGTTTGCGGCGACAAACATCGAGCGACCACGGGGGCATTTGACCGCAAGTCTACCACCGACATCGCCCCCGAAGCGTCGAAATCGCAACCACTCGGCCAACATGACTGGAAATCTACACATCGACACCGCCGTTGATCGCCACCATGTCCAAGACTCGCGTTCCCGGCCTTCGCTCGCAGATACGCGGTCTCAGTGCACCGTTCTCGCACTCTCCCAATGCACATAAATAGGCCCTTCCCTTCTCTCTTCCTCTGTCTTTTTTCCTGTGTGCTCAACATCTCAAGCTGCAAGAAGTAGCTCGCAGAGCAGCATTCACGCTGACGTGGCTGGTACCTTGGTCTCGAACGCTTTGGTGGCTCTGGGATCTTGGTTGAGTACCTGCTTATCTGCTCCCGGCTTGTGGGGGTTTTATATATGAGACTCTTTTTGTTGCCGAAGAAGTTGCTTGCGATCTCTGTCAAAAACGGTCTTTCGAATGCAGAACATGCATGGAACGTATCCGTTTCGTGTCCTCTTTGAGCAAAAGATCAACACGCTGCTTGTTCGTGGAGACTGCTTCAAGATACGTTTGAGGAGGGGGTCGCGGGACTAGCTGGACGCGTTTTTTCTATTCATACCAGAGGAAGACGTTTGTTCCGTTGCTGTATTTGATACAGCTTCCACGTTGTGTGGTGGGTGTTGCGAGGAGACATCGACATACTTCTTCCGCAAATCTTCGGAGATGACGAACATGACGGTCCAGCAAAGCGGAGATATGGCGCCATGTTTGCCTCTTTCACCAAGATAGTCCATACCAGGAGCTGGTCTGTGCCGACAAAAGCCTCACGTTCTCGTTCCGTCCTGTCCTCAGAACTGGCAAAAAGTGCGATGAATTTCGCACATGACATCCACGAACGTTCGCGCCTTGTCAACAAACACAAGAACGACGCTGTTGGTGCGCTCTACGACATTCGAATGATTGCATCAAGCTACGTCCGGTGCTGTGCCTGTGTACGACGAAAGAAAAGTGCTCAGATGTCGATGCCACTAGGCAGAAAACTTTTGTGCTTTGCATGTTCGTGCATCGACCTCGGTCAGTATGACGGGTGGGAACAAGTCGAAGACGGCCCATTACACGGAGGCTGTCTGGTGGCGAAGATCAAGCACAGAAATTCAAAAGTCGATAAACGGCTACAGAGTCGCTGCTCTTCTGGAAGCGACTTGAAGGTGCGCAGGGTGTTCTTGTCGCGGCGAATGGATTTCATTCTCGACAACGATCCACGCGCCTGGTGGCCTCCGCGAATCTGTCATGGAGACGCATCCACGTCGTGCGTCAGTCGGCTGGCTGTTCATGACATATCGGATCTCACTACATGCGCCGTGGTCCGGCCGCGTCCGGCGAAAGTCGAATCGTCATCCTGCTTCGGGAACGCCCTGTCTCGCCGAGCCGGACCTTCAAAGTGTCCCTTTGTTTGGTGCATCCTGAGGAGAAACGCCTGTTGAAGGATCCACGTGGTGGGACTCTTGCTCGGCTCGTCTGATCGGCTGAAGTGGGAAGATGTGACGAAATAACGCCGCTGCTGAACCCGCTGCGCGCAACCACATTCTGAATGCTGGTATCAGAGTATTGTACGTCTGCGGTGCTGGTCGGTTTGCGCTGGTCGATTTGAAAATCTTGTCAACCTTCGGCCGCTGGTCCTTTGCGAAAGTTGGGCACCGTGAACTTCCACGGGGTCGTGCAATAATCTTCGCAGCGCCAGAGACGGTGCGGAATTTTCCAGCAGCGCCAAGAGGGAAAAAATATCAAGAAAAAATCCGGCAATCCATGCTCTTGGGTTCGCTTTGGCCTGAGTATTGAGGTGGGTGTTCGAGAACACTTCATACGTGGCTGCGCCGGTTGTCAGGAGATCGACAAGTCTCACGGCTGTGCTTTTGCTTGCCTGTGTGTAACTGAACGCGGTCAAGAGGAACAAACGTGTGGTGTGCTCTCGTCCTCGGTGATTCACGGTCATCGGTCTGACGCCTTGCGGCTTTGAGCACTCATTTGAGTTGACGGAGCCTGCGTTTGGGAGAACCGCAACGGGCTGATTAGATGATTGCGCGGCGAAGCGACGAGCCCGTTGATAGATCACTTCTTCCCCATCTAACGCTGAAATGGGATGCGTCATGTTTTTTCGAGGCGTGTGCGCATATATATGTTTATATATATATATGAGCGAATCTTTGACAGTTCTGGCCCGCTAAGCATTTTACGGAGATGTGGGCTGATCGATAACCAGATTCCGAAGAAATACTCAACCTCACCGAGTCAAATTGCTGACAAAATCTCCCGCGGCACGCATCTGTACCCCAGTTTTCGCAAGCAATGGAGCAGAAATTTGAGAAGTGGGTACTGCACGTGGTTTCTGGCCCGCGTGTCGGTGGCTGGCATGTACATGCATACCTGGCTAAACACCATCATTGCAGCGATTACGGGCCTGGCTCTGGAGTGTCCTGAGAAATCAAGCTGCAGCATAAGGCACGAGCGCGCTCGTGGTTGAAAAAGACGAGTCAGCATCGATGCATTCCAGCTCATATCGAACGGTCCGAGCCGTGGAGAACATTCTGCTCGATATGCCTCGCTCACTTCAGAACGTGCACATGGCATGCTACGGTTTTGTCTAGTCTTTGTTCGACTCTTGCTTCTCCTGAACATACGTCTGCGAACATTGGCGGGAAGAAAACTTGTTCGCGAGCTCGTGGGCGCATTTACAGACGTCACGAAGACATCCTCGTCGGCTTCGGACTCATTCCCAACACCTTCCGACGCAGACGTGCTTGCCTGGTGGCTCTTAAAACAAGGAAGTCGCACATACTACGCTTGCTGGTGAGAATACGTTGCGAAGGGAGATACGTTGCGGTGTCGTTGGGAAACATTCGCCATATAACTGCAGAGACGCTGCTGACCTCGGAGTGCGATGGAAAGCCAATTTCGACGCTCTCCCGTTCGAGCTTTTTCTACGGTTACAATGACGTGGATCCTCAGCTACGGAGTGTGTGTGTGGACCAGGTGACGAGCCAGAACATCTCACGCGTTGCAGGTCTGCGCAACAGGCCTTTGCATGCAGCTTTTCCGGCAGTGGCCCTTGCAGGAGACACGCGGTGATGTTCGTGCGACTTGGTTCCGAAAACTCGGTTACACAGGAGTTTTTGTTACGAAGGATGATTTCCATCGTGAATCAGTTGAACACTCGTGAAACACAAAACACGGCTGGTGTCGCTGATGGTGGAGAACCTCGATACGTGCGGGCTTCCTCAACGCAATGTGGCCACCGCGCCCGGGCTGCGTCTGGCTCTGCTGTTCACTTCAGACACATCGGCATCTTCCCTCGCTCTAAAACTCACCACGGGCTCGGTGCTGTATGTGGAAACTCTTATTAGCTTCCGGAACATGGAATTCCGGCAAAAGTTCGGGTACGCCCTCTGCGTGACCACCCTGGAGCATGCCCAGAAAGTGTGCGCGCTGCACACGGCTGGAGGGAGTTTCATACACTGTGACGACTTGGGTGAGAAGCTTCAGTGAATCAATTTCCACCGTCACGTTTTCGACATTGAAGCAAGCTGACGTGGTTTCCTGTAAGCCAGGAGACGCTCCCTCGATTGGAAGAACACGATGATTTGACGTTACTTGCTTCCTGTCGAAGAAGTCAAGGGTCTTCGACGCTGTGGGCGTGGTGATATATAAAGCGAACATCGGGATCTGCATGTTGAATGCAGAGTCACACGTTCGGTCTGTTTTCCCCTGCGCCAAAAGGCGGTCTCGAAGATTGGGATCGAAGACCAAACCGCAAGCGCCTTGCCTCGAACCTCACGCGTGGTAGTCAACGAAACATTTCTTGGATTGCTGTCGGTCTGAAGTGGACAAGCCGTATAGACGCTTGCGGTGCGAGGGTCCGAAGACGAACATGGCAGTACATTGACAAAGCTCACGCGCGTTTTTCCGTTGTTTCGAAACCATGTCGACTGTGTCGGTCCACCCGCACTGCCACAAAATTCCGCCGGCTTTCGTGTACGGCTGGTTGCCTTGCTGGAGCAGATTTGAGATTGCGGCTATGATGACGGCGTGTCAAGTATGTGTGGGCATACATATTTCTGGCCGATATCTCCAGGTACTGACGATCATGTCGGGTTTGGCGACCACGTTCGACGACCTCGAGACAGATCAAGATTATGGGCGAGTGAACAGGTGCAGTAACAGATACGTCTGCCGGCTCTGTCGAGCTTTGAAGTCGGGGTGACATCACGGCATTGTAACCCCTATTGCCCATATTCTCCGCTCACATCGGCTGCCATATATCACTATGTCAATTGACACCGTGCCGGGCCCGGTGCGGTGATGCACATTGAAAGATGTAATCATTCACGTGCTTGCGTTTCCTGGTGTCTTCACCATTCAGAGGTCAGAGAGAGCAAACATCGCCGGTCTTCTTTTTACGTTCGCCCCCAGTCGTTCGTCTCAGAATAAGTCTGGCCGTCGCAAGGCTCATATACAACTCTGAAGGTTCAGCGATGATCCGGTAGACGCTCCTGCGCTCCGACATACCATCGCTGAGTCCAACGATATCGTGCTCATTGTAGCTACCGACGATGCAGCAAATGGCACTCTTCCCGATATTGAATTGTGAAGACACACTATATATGAGATCTTGAGCATGGGCTCAAAAACTACCAGGAGTTCACGACACGCTTTGTCAAGTCCGGCTTCAGTAAGCATCAGGCTAGGGGCAAGGTTCGATATGTTGAGGCGCAGATTGGGCCATCTTGGGAATAGCAAGAGCGGCTTGAGACCGATATCAACCCTGACAGCCTGGATTGTGGGCAGTAGTGAAGCGCGAAGCTCTGCTGCTTTCCCTGAAGGAGTCCGAAGATCTGGCAATGGCTCATGTTTGGTCCTTGGTCCAAAACGGCCGCGTCAGATGTTTCAAGATCAGTCACAGAACGTGCTCTGGGCTCTGCTGATCTTGCTGAACAAAGTTGATGCTCAATGAGCATATACACTACCGCCGTCTCGGGTTGATTGGTACAAAAACAACACCATGCAGTATGTCACGGTGCCGCTGGTTCTCCTCGCTCATGGATCCGCAGTTCGGAAAGTTACTGAAATGTTGCTTACTACCTCAGGCCCTTTTGTCGGATGACAAGTGGGAGAACGTGCCCGTGAGTCTTGCAAAAATCAGTCAAGCTCTCGAAACAGTCCTTCACAGCACTACACATCCCAGACGGATGCAATGAATTGCTGACGCGCTGGCTCCTTTGGTAAACTTCCGCAAGTCGCCGAAACGTTCGGTTTCAAGTGAATGATCGGACCAACTATCGTAAGGCTTGGGCTCGCTTGTCGCATTATTCCAGCTTACATCGAAACAAGCCCAGAAATTCTCTCCAAGATAGGTGGTGGCGTCTGGAGAAGTTTCTTAAATGAGCTATTGTGTTCTTGCTACCAAACTTTGCGTCCTTCATGTCGGACTGAGCTCTTGAATTAAGCTGGAGTCGTTTATGACACGGACCGAGTGGGTGGTGTCCCGTCGTGGACTTTGACGGAATGAAGTTGGCGCTTCTGGCGGCTCACGCCGGTGCATTGGCTGTCATCCAGCATTCGAGCTGTCAAATGTCAATAAAGTGGATGCAGGAACAACTTGCCTCCAATTTCCTGCTGGAAGTCCCTGCGCGATGATGTTGTCGCTGTTCGCTTATCATGAGGCTCACCACGATGATGTACGATCCTCTCGTGGTCTCTTCACGGTGGGTATCTAAGCCCTGATTGTATCATACTCGACCACAGTCAGGAGTCGGCTTAGTTCTCCGAGCAGAGTGGAGATCAATCTTGCACACGAGAATACAGCGCGTACACCGTCCGCGGGTGTCCCCGGTCTGCAGCTTCGATACTCGGTTCGGGGACAAAGCTCACCACGTGGTGCGGAACACAGACAAGACATGGACACGCTGCGCGGTGAGCGGCGACAATTCCTTATACATCGCCTGTTGCCTTTGCGGCTGTCGATTTACCTCATGTCTTTCGTGCTGAAATCACGCTCGGATGGCCGGATTCTGCCGTGGATGAGGAAGAGGATTTACGTGCTCATCATGCAAGGTGGTGTATTGGACACACCTGACACTCGTCATCGATCCACACCGACTGAGCCTGCTTTTATACACGATTGCCAGAAGCACGTGCGAGATACCTTGCACGGCGAGCGCCTTCTCTGTCCTTGCGAGCATTTACTCTCCAGGCAGACTGAAAGAAGCCCGTGACTGAAAAGTTAACCATCGTCCGGCGAGACCTGATCTCTATCGTCCGTGACGAGACATTATATATGAGAACTCATGACTAGTACAAACTGGCCTCCACGGCGTGCCATCGAAGGACACCATCCACGCGAGCGGTCTGCGCGCTTGACAGGAAAAAGTTCAGATTCACGTCTGGACTCCTGCGTCGTCTTCATGCACAAAGCGGTGGCAGCAAACGCTAAAGGCAAAACACCTACTCCGTTCGTCGGCTGCCTTTGACAAGCAAAGCCGTCTTTGTACTTTAGCATATGCCTGTGGAGATGCTTTCCCCCATTGGTTGATACACATCTCTGTATAGCGTGCAAAATCCTGGTATTCGGATTGGTGTCTGGCCTGCGCAATTGTGACCAGAACATAGCATACGTTTCTGGCTGGTCCGGTCGCCGCATAGATACGTTGTTTCGAGCTGAAATTGGTGCAAATCCGGAGTGGTCTGATGTTTGCCGTGTATCCAAGACACGCATATGGAACAAGATCCATCAGCGACTGCTTCACGTGGGAGCTCAAGTTACGGCGACATCACGGACGACGGTGTTATTTCTTCATCGGCTATACAAGCAATCTGAATCCCAAGGAATTGTATCCCACGCCTCTTCGCGTGGCGTAATGGCTGTGGTAATATCTTGCTTCGCCGTCCTACCATCGCTTCCAGCGAGACAGTGGTGTTGGAAGCGAAGCGATACGGATTCTGGACGCTGGGGTGCTGCTCGCGGCTGGTGGTTCACACCAAACACACACCAACGCTAGCTGTAGATGTTGTCTGGAGCTGGTCTTCTTCGCTATCGTTCGCGGAAGTAGCGGAGAGCAGTACGATCTCACTGGCGAGTCAAATCGAGAATCGAGTCTCGACACCATCAATCTACGGCTCTGCGTTCGAGGCTCGCTTTTGACCCTGGCCTTACCTGAGCTCGTTGAAGAAGATATCTTCCGAACGCCTCGTGTGGCTGTGTCTGTCTCACGTCCAGGGAACACTGCGTTGCGAAGATAGACTGAGATTGGTGCCCGTCGCGATACGCGGAGTGCGAGTTGTCTATGTATCGATAGAAGCATCGTCAAATCTCACGGAGCGCAATCCGACCAGGCTCGGTAAGGAAGGCCTCAAAGACGTTATATTGGGCTTAAAAGGATCGCAAAACAGCATAGACGTCGAGATTGTTGATTTCGGCCTGGCCATGTCGCGCATCTTCTGTATATTTGGACATTGAGGTCCGCAACATTGTCCTGATGCTCATGCCTGCGGCCGTTCCACCAAAGGAGCCAGGAACGGCCTCTTCGTTGCTTGGAACCAACATCACAACAAACGCGCCTTCGCATTTCGTCATTGAGACGTCAACCTCAAACACGTCTTGTCGAGAGAAGTGGCGGTCGCAGTACGTTGCGTGTAGAGACAGAGAGGAACACACGCCTGTCCTCGTCTCAACCATGCTAAGGTCTTGGCTCTGAATGAAAAAATTACCAGACACGTGCTGTTGTGAATGCCAAGTCGTGCTCACGGGGTGGTACTGGGGTTCTCCTCAGCCGATTTTCGTTTCGCAACCTGACAGAGTAAGACATCCAGCGACGCACGTTGGGCTTGAATGAAGTCGGGAACGAATAACTACCCACATTCACGACGGTCGTTGCGCTTTTGAGGGATGCAGACGGACTCTTCTGCTTGCGGTGGAAATAAATGGTTCGGCATTCCTTCAAAACGCTGTCGAGCCATGAGTGCTGCTCACTTGGTCAGATCTGCTTCCAGCACGAAAGAGAGATGCCATCGAATACTCACCGAAAGGCAGGCGTACAGGCCTGGAGTTTTTGTGCTACGCTGTTCGCTCTGTGCTCAGCAGCAGCACCAAACGCCCCATTGTTCATGTTTTCTGGAAAAACAGACAGAGGGGTCGTGCAGTCTCCCGCTTGCTCAGTCAATAGGTGATCTGATCTGAGTTCCTGAGTCACGCAGTCAATAGCCGCACCAACAACAAAAACCCATCAACCAAAATTCGCGCCGCGGAGGTATACTTCCCAATCAAATATAGCAAACAGAGAGCCGTGTACGCTCCTGTATGGCCGCGGGCTTCATGGCTTCACAGTCAAGCACACCCCTCCAAGCCAGCGCCGCCGACATCCTCAAATCGCTCGAAGAGCACCAAAAGTCCTTGCATCGCGCGCGAGCCTCGCTCCGCCATGCGGAAGAAGCCCTTGCCGAGAGCCGTCTGCAGCTGACTCGGGCGTTTACACCACTTGGATCATTCAGCCAAGCGCCTGCGAGTGAAGCTGTGGTGCAGTTGCGAATATCATCAATCTGTGTCGAGGCTGCGACAGCACAATTGCGAGCTGCCGACAAGAAATGATAGCATGAAAACCCGGACCATGCTTAATCGACGGGGTACGGGCTGTGGGTTGCGCATGGTTGGTGCTTCAATTGCTCGTCGAAGAGAAGAAATCGGAGGGCACGAAGAAGACGTGGGAGCACGTGGGAACCGCGACTGTCGGCGGCTGCGTTCAAAACAGACTGAAGCAAAAATATTGCACTAGGCAAATCACCGAAAGGGATTTCTCACCTCTGCTTTCAGGCACAAGAAGCTCGGAGAAGAGAAGGCAGTGTCAGGAAACAGCAGCCGAGGGCATCTGGACACGAGACACAAAGTTCTGGAGTACTGACAAGAGACTCAAGCATAATCAAACTCCCAATCAAGAGACATATGAGGCCATGGATAACGAATGACCGGAAATATCGCTATTGTAGCTGGCTTTTTAGTTTTGTTCATCAACCCCTGGAACCCTTTCAAGCTCACGGGACACGACGGCTTTCTATTGAGCGTTGAAATGCCAGACAATGTTGAACTCGCCAGGTGGGTCGAGAGCTCCACCAGTCAGGCCTTCGAAAGCACCGACCGAGAAGTCAATGTGGTTCTCGTCGCATCCTGGGCAGGTATCGGCCACAAGGATCGTGACCTGACGGCCCTGACCATTGTTACCGCTTCCGCCGCCATTGTTGGTGACTGTGATGGTGCGACCGCAATAGCCGCCCTGGTTCATCCTGTGCAGTTATTAGCGTTATGTTGTGACAAGATGGCTTAGCCTTCCGCTTGGCTATCCTTTGGGAACGTTTATACATACCAATACGGGCTCAAAGCTCCGATGTAGTCGTAGTCGCCGTGGTAGTCACCGCAGCTGCCGGCAGCACCACCTTGGTAGTAGTATGTGGCCTCACCATAATGGCTGTATAGCGGTCAGCATCAACGTCACAACTCTCTTGGAAGCAACGTTCTTACTCTGTGCGCTTAGCAAACGGAGCAGACACAGTGCCGAAAGGCTCCTCTGGAAGGGTGCCCGTGGGAGCGGCAGTCGCCAGGGCAAAGATAGCTGTCAAGGCAGCGATGCGGGAGAACATTTTCAACAGTTGTGGATGCGATGATGTGATTGTTGCTTCAACCGGAGAGTGGATGAGAAAAGTAAGAAGTCGAAAGTCAGGAATGAGAGCGACTTAAATAGTGCGAAAGGTCCCTGTGCCCATCTCGTCTGCGCAAAGGCCATGAGACTGAAGTCGTGTCCGATCTTCGGCACTGTCTTGCCGAGTGTAGGCGTTCCAATTCTTTATCAAGGCATGGTTACGACGAGGCTGCTGGTAGTCGGGCACCTTTAATGCCACACCTTGAGGGAGCAGCCTTTCCTGACTGAGAACAAGATCTTCACGCGAAGGTGGTCGAGTGTGGCCGACTGCTCATGTTGACGGGCCTGTCCGGAGGGCAGACAAAGAGGATGACCACAGGAGATGATCAACAGGCAGCTGTCTCCTTGGAGAAGAAGCATGGTCAGAGCCTGTGGAGAAGAGGCTGCGCAGGTTGATGTGGATGAGTCGGCGGGTGTAGCCTGACTTTGTTTGCATAGTCTCTCGATCAGCTGACCAAAGGTGGATCAAAGGATTGCTTTTCCGTTAGGCGTTCCGCTAGTCTGACCGGATGAAGATTGGTGGCGCGGGTAGGGTCGCCTCAAGTTCTCCGTGCAGCTGCATGTACTTAGTGTCAGATAGGTGGGGGCGCGACGGAGGAGCATGGCTCAGCCTGACCGCTTCCGCAAGTTATAATGACCAGATCAGTAATCATTCCGAGCCAGGTGCTTGAGAACACTGGTCTCAATAATTGAACAAAGCTTGCAAAGAAGCGTAATGGTTTGGGACGTAAGCCGTAAGCAGACTGGGTCGCTACCTTTGTCATCAAGCAGATGGGGGCCAAAATGCAATGCTACATAAACATTTGGTCTGCAGGACGAAAACCCATCAGCTAGGAGCTGTCCTCAGACTCCACCTTCCGTGAGCTACTGGATATCATGGATGAGTGGAAGAGCATGTCGAAAAAATTTACATAAGGCCAGTTGAAAAAAGTCGTTACCCACCACCCCGGGGGATCTGCGGTGTGATGTCCGGGATGGTGGGTAACGACTTTTTCAACTAGCCTTAACAGTAGGCAAAATGTGCCAAGATACTCAGCTGATGCCTTACACAACAGCTCCGTGTCCTGCCGAAAATGATGAGAGGAAAAGATGAAAGAGCACTATACCTCACCAAGTATCTTGCTGAGAACATACAGTTTGCATCCTTACGACCAGTGGCATCTTCAGTGAAGGGTCATTCAAGCTGAGACGAGAGATTAGGGCGCATAGTCATGTTCGTGTTAACCACCACAAGCGAGCCCACGAAAAGACGAAGAAACACACTCTAAAACATCCTGAGAGATGGGTCTCCCTGGGAAAGTTGTCGGAAAGCCACATATCGATTGCAGCATTAGTGACTGCCGTCAGATAGCCGATTGAACGATCTTGAGGTAGTACAAATCGTGGAGATAGACTGGCTTTCTCGTATGGCAATGAACAAACAGCGCAACGCGCAAAATGATGCATACGAATGCCACAAACCCGACTTCACGAGCTACAACAGCACGTCCGAGACAGAGCGATGCACATTTGATAGCAGAGATGGCAGCATATAGGAGAACTGGCGGTCAGGAAGCTCGCGATAAGGAGGCGGACTGCAACTCCGCTAGCGCACACTCCGGACAGCTCAGCTTCCGCTGACTGAGAAAATGCGGAGCCCATTCTTTCCCTTCTCCTGACTCTCCAATTGTCCATTGAGCCGACTGACTCTGAAGCGGGCATTGTGAGAGCTGTCTTTCAGCTGACCCCCCATCATGGCGTCCCAGGCAAAGTTCTCGGAAGAGGACTTCGAGTTCATCACAACGCCCAAAGCTCCCACCCCTGTGCCCGCCGAGGATTTTGGTGTGCGGACAACGGATGTAGGTTCCCAACGGCCACGAGGTCATTGAGCTCGTCCAGGTATCAATTGGATTGTATCGGTACTGACAGCGCTTGGATAGTACCCTGCCATCAAGAATGCACCCCTTCCGGCTGATGCCTCCGGCAATGACAGCTTCAGTAATCTCCTTCTCATCGGCCTCATCACCTTAGTCCCTGCCTGGCTCGCCCGTAAGATTGGCGGAGGCTTCTGGACATGGCTCTTCCTCGCACTCCTCACATTTCTGCCCATCCTCGTCTCGTTCTGGGCCATTGCGTCTCGCATCTCGCCCCGCAAGAATGAGAAAGCACGCTTCCCCGGCAAGCCGGTGGAGAGCTACCTCGATTTCAAGGACCCGTCCGACCGCTCATACTACCGTGGCCGGAGCAAGATTGCTATGGAGACCTTCCACGAGATGTACTTTGACGACAAGGTTGATGTCAAGGGTGACATGTTGGAGGTCCTCGAATACCGACACGACTGGGCCAACTTTGGCTTCACGATCAGTCTGTTCCGTTTCTTCCTGTTCGGTATGATGCCCGAGGTCATTGTCCACTCGCGAAGCCAGGATGAAGAGCAGGTCCGTGACCACTACGACCGTGGTGACGATTTCTACAGCTGGTTCCTCGGCCCCCGCATGATCTACACTTCTGGCATCATTGGAGACATCCACCGCGAGGAGACCTTGGAAGAGCTTCAGGATAACAAGATGGGCATTGTTTGTGAGAAGATCGACTTGCAGCCGAAGGACCGCATGCTTGACATTGGCTGCGGCTGGGGCACTCTCACCAAGTTTGCCAGTGTCAACTACGGTGCTCAGGTTACTGGTGTCACTCTTGGCCGCAACCAGACTGCGTGGGGCAACTCTGGTCTTCGCAAAGCCGGAATTCCTGAAAGTCAGAGCCGCCTCCTGTGCATGGACTACCGTGACATCCCTGTGCCGGAAGGCAAATGGAACAAGATCACTTGCTTGGAGATGTCCGAGCACGTTGGTGTTCGTCATTTTGGCGCTTTCCTCGCTCAGGTCCATGACATGCTTGACGACGATGGAGTCTTCTTCATGCAGTACGCTGGTATCCGCAAGTACTGGCAGTACGAGGATCTTGTCTGGGGTCTTTTCATGAACAAGTACATTTTCCCCGGTGCCGATGCCTCAACTCCTCTCGGCTGGACCATTGACAAGCTTGAGGGAGCTGGCTTCGAAATCAAGCAAATTGACACCATAGGAGTTCACTACTCGGCGACCCTTTGGCGATGGTACAGAAACTGGATGGCGAACCGCGAGAAGGTCGAGGCCAAGTACGGCCGACGCTGGTTCAGAGTGAGTTGAGCAAATGCCCCCGGATGAATCGTTACTGACAACCACCCAGATCTGGGAATATTTCCTAGCATACTCCACCATCATCTCCCGCCAGGGTTCCGCGACCTGCTACCAAATCACCATGGTCAAGAACATCAACTCGACGCACCGCATTGAAGGCATCCCGACCCAATTCGCCCTTGAGGGCGCTAACGCCGCATCCAAGCTCAAGCAGGCTGCGCGCAAGGTAAATGGAGCTGCAAGCTCTCTTGGTGAGACTGTCAAGGCGGCCTTGAGCTAGTCTCAGCTGTCTTGACAAATAAAAGTTGACGCTAGACTATCGTTATGTGCTCAAAAAGCAATGGACAAACGACGCGAGGAGAGATGTGTTAAGTTATGAAGCGCACTTTTACGCAAAGGGTATGAATCATGTGATGGGAGAATAGACCTGCGTTTGCAGATATCGTATAGAGCTCAGTAGTAGGTCCAGCGCCAATGATGTGGGAGATCTTGAAACAACTCATGATATATCTCGTCAACTCAATGTGTCAAGTTTTGCAAGCCAGTGTAAGCCCGCACTCAACAGCCTTGCTTTGGAGCCGCTTGTGATATTTCACCATTTCGTCCCGAGAAATTGAGACGAGCTTGATCGCATTGTCGCGATTCGCGCTCCATGACAATAATCCGCCCACACTGTATCCAATCCTAAAGCCTTCTGAGTCCTAAACGCCTCCGAAAGTACTCAATGCAAAAAACCGAATGTCGTGCGCTCGCTTCATGACTTCACTTTGCCATGGACTTCCTAGCGCCTCTCTGGAAGACCGGCGTGGGCAAGTTCGCAAATCGCTCCTTGTCATGAGGAAGCTTTGTCTTTCTGACCGTCAGCACCAAATAGTTCGCCACAGTCGACGCTTTGATATTCAACAGCTGCGCAATCGCCGCCGGTTCCAGCAACTCGTGGTGCCACAGATAGTAGGATCGAAGGTAGGAGCGCGGCGTGCCTCTGATCCGGTCGCCGTCTTGAGCGCCTGCGAAGCAGCCTTCGACCCATGTGTTCGCCGAGTCGATCAGGGCGTCGACAGCAGGCTGGTCTTGTGTCATGCCAGACTCGCCGGCTTGGTCCGCGTCGGCTGAGGCCAACTTGGGCTTTTTCGCGGCTTTGCCGACGGCGATACCCCTACCCAGCTCGATCGGACCCGAGGCCTTGCCCGATTCTAGAGCCGCTGGCAGCGGGGGTCGCGGTCGAAGTGCGCGTCTTCGTTCGTCCAGGGCAATGAACAGCTGGATTCCCGCATACGCGTCGCTTGCGGCGTACATGATCTGTTCCTTGTCGATCTTCTTACTCCAATCTGATGTTCGAACGGAGCCTTTGAAGAGAGGTAATCGAAGCACCTCATGGGCTTGCGTTGCCATGCTTACCAGTTTCCTGTCGATCAAGTCGTACTGGCGGCTTTCCGAGAATTTGACGAGCTTGTAGAGATTGGAAAGCTCGAACATGCCGTTGACTTCGGCGTTGCAGTATTGCACCATCCGGTTTCGATCGCCGCGGATGTTGACGCCGGCTTTGAGGACGGAGGGGTCGGCGAGGAAGTCCATGAGCCGATTGTCGAGCACCTCGTTGGGAAATACGAAGGACTTCTTCCGAATGGCGGAGTCGGAATGGTCGAGAATGAGTTCGGGATCGTCGTTTCGCGCCTTCAGTTCACGTTTGACCGCTTCGGAAAGATGCAGGATGGCGATGTGAGATTGGCTCGCGAGCTGCATAACTGAAACGTGGTTCCACCAGCCTGAGTCAGCAACGGCATAAGGATTCCATTCTAGATCAAAACCGACGAGTCGCTCGTTCTTGAAATGCTGTTCAAAGACGCGACTGATAGACCCGATTGTGGTGCAGTAGTGGACGTCGGGCCTTTTCCCTGTCGAATCTGCGTAAAGTGTGAATCTCCAAAACGAATCCGGTCTGTTTGATGCAGCTTTCATCGATTTGACCAGTGTTGCTTCGTCCACTGAGTGCGTGATTGGAAACAAAGGGTCTTCGTCTGGTTCTTCCACGAGATTCTGGGCTTCCTCCTCGGGTTTTTGCCCCAGCTGCTCACTGATTACCTCTTCCGACTCAGGTTCAGAATCGAATGGATCGGTTGCCACGCTCACGAACGATCCGTCAGAGTCATCCTCGAGCTGCGGCGATCGCGTCAAGTGTTCGCTCGCTTTTCGCTCGCTTGACAAAACGGACAAGTTTTCGGATAAAGATGAATTGTATCTGCTCGCTCGATACAGTGGCTCGAAAGCTTCGGCTTCGACAATGTCCGGGTCGCGGGCCGAATTCGCTGTGAAATATTGGGACTTTTGGTTTTTGGACGCGGTCATCCCGATTGATCGATCGTCCAAAGGTTCCGGCGTGGAGTGAATTTGACGCGCCTGACCAAACGTCCTGGTTTGCACTTCCCGTGAATGTGTTCGTGACTGAGGTTGTAGTCGAGGAGATGGAGAAAAGACAATCGGAGCACCGGGCGTCCATGTCTGGTTATTTCGAGACCTAATGGGCAGGTTCGGCTGCCAGGCTGTGTCATGATGAGCCGCCATTGCTGAGCGCCTCGAAGGTGTGAATGCAGATGGCCAAGTTGGAGGACGACATGGCGCACGCGACATGAGGCAGGGCATAAACCAGCTTTGTAGCTATGATTGTGCCCGCAACAGGCTGCAGTGGCTCGATGAAAGTATGCAGCACAAACGGGGGGTGTGTTGTGAGCCAATGGCAGAAGTGGATGAGCCTGAGCGACAATGCAGCCAGGTGGTGGCGATGCTAGGGCGTCTATTGAACCGCAATCTATGGTACTTCACGTGCCGTCGAAGCAATTTAGTCTAATAATAATACAGTCATGGCCATGTCGATGCGCCGCCGGCATCCGCTTCTGCATCAGCAAGAAGAACGTGCCATGCTCGAGAATAATGCGAATATGTGAAGAGTGACAGAGAAAGGAACTCGAGAAGTTCAAGATCGCCGAAGCTGTTTCGGAACTCGGAAGGCAGCCACTCGTTAGTGGCTTGGCGGCGCCTAAGTGTGGCTCTCGACAGCCACACAATTGCGGCGCTTCTCCTCCAATAGTCGACCTGCCCAGCTACCTTCATGACACTCGTTCAACGTTACTGAAACCACCTTGTCTCGAGATGGCTTCTCAACTGCTCCCCTTGGAGCTCATCGATAAATGTGTCGGCTCAAAGATATGGGTTATCATGAAGAGCGAGAAGGGTACTTTTGCCACACGCCAAAACCAATCGAACAATGACTGACTGAATCAGAATTCTCGGGCGTCTTGACAGGCTTCGATGACTACGTCAGTGAGTATCACCTGACCACCGGAACATGGAATATATTCTAAATGATTACAGACATGGTTCTTGAGGACGTGACGGAATTGTATGTACGCCGCTGCAAGCACACCACATTCGAGCTAATGAAGCTTCACAGCGATTATTCCGGCAACCACACGAAACTTTCAAAAATCTTACTAAATGGCAACAACGTCTGCATGGTATGAGTCATGTTGCTATCAAATCTGCCAGTGCTAAGAAAATACAGTTGATCCCAGGTGGAGAAGGCCCGGAAAGCACATCATAGACCCGCAACGGTTGGGTGAAGAACGTTTCTAGTTTCATCATGAATGAATGTCATGAAAATCGAATGTCTGTCACACATGACCAGTATATGCCTATTGTTGTGCCATTATTATTCAAGTGTGGCGCCCATTTCTTGGAGATTGAGATAGCTGTTAATGTCTTGTGCTTCACCGGTCTACTTCGAGGCTACCACGGCTCAATGCGGCGAAAACCCAGCTTAGTCAGCGCGTTCCTGCCTTCAACCTTCACGTTTCGAGACCGCCCTTCACAACTCAATACTTGACTGCACCACCACTGTGTATCCAGCAAAAGCTCAACGAATAGACCGCTACCATTCACGCCCTACCCGAATCTCTGCCAAAGTTCTTGATATAAAACCCATCCGACATTCTTTCTCCGCTAGCTTGTCCGGATCTCGATCACACCTGGAATTTTGAACGTCCAACCACAATCAACTCAGCTCGAAGCATCTTCTCCCTACTTTCCACAAACACACCGCAGCCATGAACGCACCTGACAGGTATGTCAACAAGCTCTCGCTTGCCTTTTTATTGTCACCAAACGTGTTGTCACTGCCAAATATGATTTCGGGAAGCAACATCAGCAAGCCATTTGTTGTTCTTTGAGCAACGTCTCCAACCGAACGCTTGACCCAGCACATGCCGTTTGTGGCTTTCCGTCTCTCTTCGTGCTTTAAAGTCGTCTGTCTCTTGCTGCATCCTCGTTGCGGTTCATCTGTAATTTTTCAGTCCTTTAAAAAAAAATCATGGCCCAGCCAACAGAGCGCATGGCTACACTGCCCGACTATGCGCGCGCAGGAAGCGCAGGATTGAGAGCCAGAGAACGCCGAGGTCCCACTGCTCAAGCTGACAATCAACCCGACAGATTCGAGCTCTTCACCCTCGCGCCCGGCGAGAAGAAAGTCGAAGAGGAGACGGACACGCGCGTCCCATCGTGCTCCATCTTCACCTTCAACAAAGAGGATCACACGCTCGGAAACATGGTCGCCCAGCGTCTGTTGAAGAACCCGGCCGTCTTGTTCTCGGCTTACAAGGTCCCGCATCCGTTGTTCGCGAAGATTCTGCTGCGCGTCCAGACGGATGGGAGCATTACGCCGCGCGCTGCGATCATTGCGGCGTGCAGGGATTTGGTTCGGGATTTGTCGATTTTTTCGCACGAGTTTACGAAGGAGGTGGCGTTGCGGAAGTTGGCTACGGAGACTGCTACGGAGCGATGAAGCATCGATCCAAGTCGATCAGATCAATTTTGATCTGACGTTTTTGGTTCAGCATGTTTTCCGTCAAATGATTCCAGCAGCAAAACGCGCACATAACCAGCAGCTGCACATACGACGTCAAGTCTCCAGCTCCGCCAGACGCTAGAAGGCCAAAAGCACACGAAATTGTGATAACAGATTGCGGTAGTTTTGGCTTGAGAGCAAAATTTTGGAATCACGAATGAGATGGCGGATAGCGAGATACCTTCGGAAGACCCCGATTGGCCTATCCATGTCCGAAAGCACGAGTCAGATTTCCACTCCAAAGATTGCCTGTCTGTATGCCGTGTCTAAATCTTACAACCATTGATCATTAACCGCCAAGGGCTCCAACCGGCGGCAGATACCCAAGCGAAATAAGATGTTCTGCCTGGTGGTCGAAGCGTTGTTGGAGTATGTGATTGTAGCACAACATGTTCGTTTATATCCGAACCCACGCCGTCGGTACTATATGCATCGTAATTTTCAAGCGACCCGCAGTTCTCGTCCTCCATGCGCACTGGGTCAGCTCGGACCTCGTCGTAGGCGGCAACGACTTTGTCTCGCAAGCGCATCAATGCAGTTGAAGTCGATGGGCCCCGCGCTCGAGCCATTCGCCATGCAGATAACGGTCTCGTCAGACAGCGTCGTCGAGTCCCGTCGGACTGCCTCTGTCCTCACCAGGCGCAAGTCTCTAAGCGAAGCGTGATACAAAGTTCGACGCGCCGCCCAACGCCACGAGACGAGACGAGCTCGTTTCAAGCCCTCCGCTATGCAGCAAACAGCTCAGCTTTCCGGCCCCCATCTCCCCAGTCATTCCACACCACCTCAACACAACGAACCCAATCCCTTCAACCCAAATTCCACGCCCCGGGAATCCCCTTCACCCCTTTCACGTCCTCCCCTCCACATACGCCCCCAACGCGCCCCGCAAATCCCCCTCCGCGCCCCTGAGCAACTCCGTCACCTTCGCCTTGCCGACCTCGCACCACTCCACCACGGCGCTCACGTCCCTTGCGTCGATCTTGATCTTCTTGGCCGGCGTCTCTTTCGCTTTGCCCGCGGCGGCACCGCTCGCGTCGCCGACTTTGAGATCCTTCATTGCGCCCGCGAGCGCTGCGCTGCCGGTTGCGGTTGCGGTGATGGAGGAGGAGGAGGTGTTGTCGTCGTCGTGGCCGCGGGAGGAGAGGGAGGAGAGGGCTGCGGCGGCGGCGGCGTCGTCTTTGGAGGGTTTGGCGGTGGTGGAGCCGGGTTCGAGGGTGGGGGGTTGGGGTTCTTCGGCCATTTCGAGGAAAGCGGATGAAGTGTGGGACGGAGGAGTTTGTGGATACGCCTTGGGAGATGGGAGATGGCAGAATACGGAGATTCGAGGTGCGCTGTGAAGATGAGGGCGCGGGGCTGATGGCTTGGGTCGGGGTCCTTTGGTTGAGATTGAGATTGAGTGCGATGAAGGTCGAGGTGGAAGTCGAAGTCCGGAGCTCGGAGCTGTTGCTTGAGCTTAGCGGAGCTTTATGGTGGGGCACGCTAAGCTGCCGTGCGGCGCGGCAGTTTTAGTGGGAAGCTTAGCCCCCAAAACTGGATTTGCTGGGGGCGAGAGCTGGAGCTGGAGCTGGAGCTACATTCTTCAATCGCATCTTTTCCACAGCAGCTTGACGGTGGAGCATTTTGAGGACGTGGTAGATCTGAAGGCGAAATATCAAGCCTACCATGACTCTCAGCTTGGAAGTCTACTACCACACGATTTTCGAAATCCATCTTGCCATATAGAGCATACCTATTGCCGCACAAGAAACTTTGCCCAATGTAGAACGATTCACGAGATCTGGAAATGTGTCGCTCGACTCAATGAAATTCTTGCTTGAGGGAAAGGCTCGTAGGGTCATGCATAAGCGATTCTCTAACTGAACACGCAAGCTCAAATCCAGCACACCGCACGAGCCGATCTCCAACTTCCCAACCTTCCAGCAACATCACCACAGAGGCAGATGTTCGCTCCGAGAGAATGCAATTTGCATGTCAATTTGGAAGCTCCTTCCCCCCTTCCCCCCCCGGAAAAAAAAGGTCCATCTATCCCGTAGTCAAAAAGCTCTGGGCCGCAAGCGCATTGTGACCCTGAAACTCATCCCCAAAGGCGTGCGGCGCCATCCAACTCTTGTCGCCCGGGTAAATCTCCATGTCCAACATGCCGCACTTGTACTTGTACAGATCGAAGACGGCGCACTCGTCGCTCACCATGGCCGAGAAGGTGCAGCCGTTGTGGCGGACGACCATCAGTTGGTGAACTCCGCCGTGTTCTGCGAGGGTTTTGTGAACAGTCAGTCAGTTTTCTCGTTACTATCACCATTACTTTTTCTTCCGATTTCGAAGTGGTTTTTTTTTTTTTTTTTTTTTTTTTTTTTTGTTGCAGAGAGGAACGCGGCGATGTGCAGGATGACAATGCTTCGCTGACGAAAGGAGGGGGTTTTTCTTTTGTATCCGGTGCGAAGATGGATTGATATCGAGACAGGGGCAGTTTGGGGGCTCGACTTACCGTTCGGTGCGCTGTGCTCGGTGTCCCATTGTCCGACCTTGGGGTCTTCGGAGGTTACGCGCCATTTACAGCGGGCGTGGGTGAGGGTGAGGGTGGAAAGGGCGATGAGGATGCTGGAAAGCTTCATGGTCGCTAATACGGCTGGAGATTTTGGTGACGGTGGAAATCGTGGCGTATGAGCAAGATCGATTTTCGATTGTGGAGGATAAGAGACGGTGTTTTGTTTGAGGGAGACTTTGTTCATTTTGTAGGGTCGCTAAAAAAATTCCCAGTACCATTCAACGTCTTTTCGTGGTTTCCATGGATGGGAGTTTCAACGGTTTCCGTCGAGGTGCCTTCAGTGAGGCGGGTGGCGAGAAGAATGTGTTGCGCATATATGATCATCCGACTGAGTGGATTGATACAAGAGAATTTGGTCCAAACGAACATGGACACTTACACGCGGTCAGGTGTAGATACTTCCGTCGTGAGTTGCTGGCACCACTGCTGTAAAGTCGCTTTACAAGACATATATCGCGGAAAACGCCAGAATATCTTCGTGTCTCATGTACACTTTCTGACCATGACCGCGACAAGACATTGAGATCTTCGAAAAGTTGACTGGCCAAAATACTGCGAGTACATGCTTTGCGCGATGCGTAGAGGCCAAGCACATGTTTGAGATGAGAACGACGGGCGCCACCAGTCGAGCGCACACACCGTCACGCAAAAACGAACACTGTATCTTCGTGACAGTAATTGAGAATTTAGCACATTGGCGCTGATACAAAGACCCGGGTGGTCGAATGCATGCGTCTGGATCGGCTGGCGAGAACATTCCTGGTTGACTGTGCCGTTCAGAGGGCTCCTGAGGCTGTCGGCTACATTCCCGCTTTCAGCGATCGGGCTCACTCAGAAATTGTGATAAGCTCAGTAGGCGTGAGATTGTAATAATTAGCCGAACGCCGGCAGCGGGGTGTCACTGAGGGGAAAGAAGTTGAGTTCACCGGCGGATAAGAGAAAGTTGCTCGCGTGGAGCGCTTTGGTGCTGCTTGAAACGCCATTCCGACGTTCCATAATGACCGAGCTCGAAGATCTTCACGGGAGCGAAACGTGCGTGGACAAGTATAGTCGGTCAATAGGGAAAAGGGACATGAATTCGACAAACAAGGACATCTTGAGGAAACGCATTTCGGTGCAATGATAGTGAGATAGCGTCTGAATGCTAAAGCTCCGTAAGGATCGCAATTTCACAAGGCTGTACACGTGGTGAGGAAAATTTTCGCGTCGTGCCGACGCCATCGTCGACAATCGACAATCAGGATGGTGCGCGCGGACCTGCGAGCCCACTCGTCTTGTGCATGTGCGATTCCGTGCCGCGGAAGCCGACTGACCGATTGCCCGAACAACTAGGAATAGGAAGGAGAAGCGCTTGAACAGGGGCGACATTGGAATAACCGAGTGGTGCGTCGGAGGGCATCACGGACCTGCTCGTGGCATGGCGGCACGATCCAGTACCAGAACACGCAGATATCGCACAGAGATTGGAGGACTCGATGTGCTCGGATTTGTTGAACTGAAACGTCGCACGCAGAGAACGGCAGGTGCTGTGAAGAGGAAGATGGCGCGCTGGTCTGTTCACAGCGCATGACTGTATATCTGCCGCTCGTAGTTGATGATGGCTTGCTGGCTCGGCGACGATGGGATAATTATATCGCATCAAGCTGACATTGCCGTCAGCCCAGGGCGATGCAGTACCCCAACATTCGGACACAGCCGGTGGGTGTTGACAGTTGTTCCTTTGGTGGATCCAGGATGCGAGCGATGCACTGGGCAGACGGCAGCGAGTGGAGGAGCAGTCGAGCAAGAATTTCAGGGATTCGGGGCGCCAAACAGGCTCTTTCTACTGCGTGAAGTGTGAACTGTGAACTGTGAACTGTACGACGTCGATGCTGCTCGACTTCTGTCGGCGTGCACACACCATCAACTTTGTCTTGTCTAACCTCCAATCTTCTCCAGTCTGCTCCAGCCTCGCAAACACCCCTCCCCTGCATATCGCACGCCGTGATAGGTCTTCCATGCCTCTCCTGCAGCTCGTCATCGGGATCTCTCCTGCAGGCTGCAAGGATGACCGTCTTCCTCGCCGGGCCTGCACCTTGAAAAAACAACCTTCTTTGTTGTCCTTGTCGAGAGTCGTCTTCGTCACCGCGCCTTTTGTGTTCGCTGCGAGATGAGCTTGATCTCCTCGGCCGGCAGCAAGTGGGGCAGTCTGCCACAGGCTGCGAGGTGCTTTCGTCGCGTCGAGGCGTCGTCGTGTCCCAATTGTCTCACCGTCTCACCAGGTGTGCTCTGGTCGCTGACGGGATTGTGAGAATGTGGCCCCCGTCGCGACATGCAGCGCCCACGTCGAATCTGGCTTGGTGCCACACATTAAAAGAAAACCCAAAAAAACACATGGCCGGAGCATCGTTGCCAATCAGCCGCATCGCGCCCTCAGCCTATTTTGACTTCCCAACTCCAGGTGTCTCCAGCTGCTGGTTTCGGCGCTTTGCCGGTCCACGCTGAGCTTGGGCCCGGCAGAAGCTTCGCTCTGGCTTGTGGGGGCCGGCTGACTCGTAATCGATTAGCCGAAAGTGCTTCTCCATGGTCATCATCAGCCGCCTCGAGGACATCTCGACATCTTGACACGCCGTCTGACCCCCGGTCATCACCATCAGGCCATGTCGCGGCCAGACTGACGGCGCCAGCCACATCTTCTCGAATCCTAATCGGATCGATCTGACATGCTGACATGCGCGTACAATCTGCACGCCCCAGAGACACTGGAAACGGCGCCATGGGGCGAGCTGAGACCGGCTAGATCACCTCCATGCACCCTTGCCACCACCCCAGAATATCCCAACTCTCGTATACTGCCACCTCCGGCTTGGATCCGACCACTCAGGATGCCAGCTCCACCTCTTGTCTGCTCCGCATCTGCCCTGCTCCAGCTCGACGGCCTTTTCCCGGTGTGGCCCATAGTCATCGATATTCCTGCCTTATCACTTGCATGCCACGCACTGATGCACAACCTCGAAGCACATGCAGGGCACCGACAGGAATTCGTGACACTAGTCTATACCCGATCATGCCCACTTGGATGTCCAGCTCGGCACGGTCTAGCTGCTGAACATGCTGGCCCTGCTTGCTGCGGCGAGTCAGCCACAATTTTCCGCTTCTCCTCTCCCATCCCATTCCCAGATTCCCTCCGCCCTGACCACCCTTCACGGACGGGGGTGCATTGTGCATTTCACCTCGCCACTCATCAGCCGTCCTGTTCCTTCGAGAATCCTTAACTAGCCCTCTGCACCCCTGCCTTGTCTTGCCCTACCCCCCCCTTTCAACTTGCCTGTTCCTGTGCCTGATATCCTAATCTTCTTCATGGTGAATTTAGTCTGAGGGTGTCGAACATAGGCAGCTGTCGCCTCGCTTGTTGACCTTTTCTCGGCGCGTCGCTCCTTCATTCGGCCATCTCAACGGCACCATGCCTCTGTCAAGTTCGCAAGATGCCGCAATAGCGGTGGCCATGCGAGTTTGCGGAACCATTTCTCTCTTGGGTTGTCTATTCATCGTCCTGACGTTTGCGCTGTCGAAGCGGTTTCGGAGACCTGTCAACAGGCTCATCTTTTACGCGAGCTGGGGCAATATGGTCTTGGCGATCATGGGAATTCTATCTGTCGACCCAATATTCGCACCGTACGGCCCGACTTCGTCGTTATGCACTGCGCAGGGATTCATGATTCAGATGTGAGTGAGACGAACATGTCATCTGAGTTATGGTGCTAACCCTCTCTTCAGGTTCCTACCATCGGATGCGCTTTGGAACTTGGCAATGGCCATCAACGTCTATCTCACCATTTTCAAACGCTGGGAAGTCGAAAGGATGAAGCGGCTCGAGGTCTGGTACGCGGCGTTCAACTTTGGCGTTCCCTTCGTCATCGCATTCGTCTACCTGTTCATCAACGACGCCACCCGCGGAAGGATCTACGGACCCGCATCAATTTGGTGCTGGATCACGTCCGAGTGGGAGTGGCTACGCGTCGGTCTTCTCTACGCGCCAAGCTGGTAAGTAACCCGATCAAGCAAGACTCCAACGAACAACACAGCTCACAACTCTCTAGGATATGCATCGTCATCATTTTTGTCATTTACGTCGCCGCCGGCCTCTTCATCTACGAGAAGCGTCGGGGCCTAAACAGCGTCCGCATGACGCCCCCCTCCTTCAAACGCTCCTCCTTCGTGCCCCTCCGTGGCAACTCCCCCAAATCATCTCAAGTGACAGACCCCTTTAACAGCGCCACCAAGACAACCCAAATCAAAGTCACCATCGAGCCCGCAAACGTGCACGAACTCGCCGACTACCCCAACGGCACTAAAGCAAGCCACGACTCGGACTCTACCGACGGCCGCCCCATGATCGAACCCACACCCGGTGCACCAACCCGGACCTACGAACCCTACACGGTGACAATAAACGGCGGCGTCGACAAGCGGCCGATGACGCCGAACTACGAGCAGTACAGACATGATCCGGAAGCGACGTGGGCTTCTATCGATGATGCGGAACTTCTTTCTCCGACCGCGGCGCCCCACTCCCTGCACCGCGCTCTCTCCCGCTCCACCGCGGTGCCGACACGTCGATCCCGCTCTCGCGCTCCGCCTGGGACTGAAGGGACAGCTTCGCGGAGGCAGACGATTGCGATGCAGCGGCAACAGACCCATGTCGCGTGGGGATACACGAAAGTTGCGTTACTGTACTTTTTGAGTCTGCTCAGCACGTGGGTGCCGAGTAGCGTCAACAGGGTGTACAGTCTGGTCCACGCGAGTGAGGTGAATTTCGGCCTCAGCATGGCGGCGGCGTTTGTGCTGCCGCTTGTCGGCTTTTGGAATGCGTTGATTTATGCGGTGATGAGCTGGGATGCGATAAAGGAGATTTGGTGGGAAGGGTTCGATTGGTTTAGTGGACGGGTACAGGGGAGGGAAAGGGAAAAGGAAAGAGTGATGGAGAGGAGGGAAGTGGATGAACGGAGACTGGCTTCGATGGTGAGGCGATGATTGTCAGTAAAGCGAACCTTGTTTGGGATAGGATGGGATGATGGGATGAGATGAGATGAGTGGAAAATGTTGCGATTCTGAGATGAAGTTTGACGTGAAAAGTACTGCGTTTTTTTTTTTTTGCAGCTTGCGATACCCCAAATGTAATGGAACAGCTTTTTCAAATACCCTTCATCCCCAATCATCGTGTCTTCTCGAATCCCTGACTGAAAGCTCCTCTCGTATCCCGCCCCTGTTCCCACCACCTCGAAAGCTGCAGGCTCGCAATCCGCCACTCTCGCTCCCGCTCCCGCTCCCCCAAATCACCAGGCCTCTCCCCGCGCACGAACTCGAACGTATACGGGCCCCCGAAAACGTACCCTTCCCCCAACGCCCTCGCATCCGGCGTCGCATAAAAACTCAGGTACGCCGTCACCGTCGCCCGCCCCAACTCCGCGTGCAGCGCGACGACCTCGACGTTGCTGACGCTGTGCATCAGGTGCCCAAAGCCGCTTCCGGAGCCGATGCCCGCGGAAATCTCGTCGCGCCCGACCACGCTGCCGGAGCCGGGGAACCAGGGGGCGAACAGGGTGGCGGCGGGGGTGAAGAGGGAGCGGGCGAGGGGGGCGTCGGAGGTGTCGCAGGCGGTGGCGTATTGGTGGACCAGGGTGCGGAGGTGGTCTTTGGTTTCGAGGGCGGCGAGGCGGGTTGTGAGGGTGAGGAGTTGGGATTGGAGGGATTGGAGGTTGGGGGTTTGGGGTCGACATTGTTTTGCTTGGAAACGGAGATCTCGGGCTCTTGATTGTGTTGATTCGCCGGCGTTGGTGGTTTTGGGTTGGTTTGTTGGTTTGTGGGATCAAGTTGATGCCAGATGGTAGAGGTTGGATTGGCTTGAAGGGGTTTCGCAAAGCAGGTGAATGTTCAAATATGCATTTGACCGTTTAGGAGCCGGTGCCAGTTAGATACTGTACTGCGACAATCCGATGCGTCTGGCGATCGCGTGTGTGGCGATGATCGATGGGTCACTGAAGAATAATCGATGCGTCAACCACAGTTCGGACGGATTGAGTTTACGTGAAGCCGCAAATCACTAAACGTCAAAGATGAGTCAGCCTTCGACATTGTTCGTCTGTTGTAGCTGTTCTCAATTACACACATCATCGCACATGATCCATTTGCTTTTACTTAGTCTGGGACCTACCGTTCCTTGCGCTCATTTGTGGCGTCACTTGTGACTGTTCATGAGTCGAACGCGGTCGGGTTATCGCGCACCCCTGATTGGCTCCGTTGCTTTGCTTGAATGGCAAGGCTTTCTCCTACTTATCAGATGAACTTTAGCATTTGGCTGGCTTGATTTTGGCCCTCCTCAAGTGCTTCACTTTCAACGGCGAAAAAAGCCACTTTGAAATGAGCCTGCAAGCCGACGTTGTATCATTGCGACAAAAAAATTTTAAATTTTAAATTTTTACCGATTTTGTTCAAATATTATCCGATTTATCTGGCGCGATGATAACAGCAATTGCGCTTGGAGTCGTGCTGACGTAGCTACGTACTTAACTGGTCATCTAAGACAAGAATAGGTCGAGAGACTGACCAGGTCACTTTACAGGCTCCGGCATTTGACGGGTAATGAGCTTGGTCACAGAGTAGAATAATGGTCGTTCGATTTAGTCTATGAGGGTCGGCGTCGGCGAAATATCTCGGCCGAGAACTTGAACGCGTCGAAATCTCCGCTTCTGACTCCCACGCTTGATACTAATCATGAACACCAGTCTTTCGTCACGCCCCCTCGTCTCCAGTGTCTCAATGCCTATTATCCTTTCGTTGGACATAAGCGGGTTGATTTCGCCTGGAATTGCCCTTTTATTATCTTCGGTGCTGCGAGCAGTTTTAGCACCCAGGCATATCAATGGCTTGGGGTACAGGCCACGCTGCGTTTTCACCATGTCGACTGTGACTGGAACTCGAGACATGTCTGAGAACGGCTGAAGGCTATACATAGATTGATTCACGCACTCTCGTGCGGTGCTCGTATCTTGTTGTTAGGTGAGGCTTGAGACTTTCCGAAAAGCCCATATGTCCGCAATTATAGCGCAAACGACATCTGCTTGTGACAAAGCTAGCGAAGGCTCTTAAATTCTTTCAGATCAGCTGTTGGACTGTCTTGCGAACATACTGTGGCAATCGGATCTTCATTCGGCGGGCTTCAGGGCAAAGTTTGAAGTTCATGTAACCAACCTTCAGCCGCAGCTGAATGGACAACAGGCGAGGTGATCATCTTATATTTGGACAATAATGTGCTCCTCAGCTTTATCAACAGTCAAGTCAGTTGAACGTCCAACCATACTGCTGCAAGATTCCACGAGTCTGAGCTCAGCCCCCGAGCTTGTTGGTTCCTGGCTTGTCGTCGAGACCACCTTGGTGGCCCGTATTCATTCGACGCAAGTACATGGTGAGGCAGTTCACCGGAGAGCACATAAGCTTATTGCCAACAAGCGCATTCGCGACCAATTGTTGCACTTTCGTGTCTGGCATCGTCGGCTCCGACTTCTCGGACCCGTGCAAGATTCATCAGCCGACAGACGCGTTTGCGGCTCGCGCCTATCAGCCTGACGTTCAGCACCGTCGCTTGTCGAGCAAACGCCACCTCATTTCCTACAACCGGCCGAGGTCCAAGTTCTTTGATCAGCGTTGGCAGTGAAGCTGCGTATATGGTTGTGCATCCTTACAGAAGATCGATAACACACCTGCTTGGTCTGTAATACCCAGTTCCGGCGCTTGAGGGCAGAACAATGCCTACTCGGCCCTTTCTGATGCTTTCAGTGCTTTGGAATCTGTCTTGGTGGTTCGTCAGACCTCAGCTTAGCGACAAGTTGGGCATTGTTGTTGTCATTCTTTGGCGTCCTATCCCGAACAGGAAGTTCTGATTACTATTCCCATAAACACCTGCTGGGCAGTCTGTGCACTGTTTGTCAGAGTTGGAAGACGAGCTGAAAGGCATAGCCTTGATGATGACCCGTCGCCGCATTGCACATACTGGCGGCCAGGGCGTGGTCGAGTCGCAAGGCCATGGGCAACATCGCGCTTTTCAATTTCCCCTACCGACATCTCATCCGGTCACAGCTGGCTTCAGCTGGTGGCCTTGCGAGAATATCTCACCATCAGCCTCGATATTCGGCCTTCAGCAGAGTAAGTATATAAGTATGCATCTCCTCCTGTTTCAGCCCTTTCCTTCCGCACCCCTTGGGCATCTGAGCATAGCGAGTGCAGTTTCTTGAGCATTGCTTTAATTCCTTTAATTTTTCATCGCCCCTTCTGGTCTTTCACCATGCACTTGAAACTTCCACTTGCGCTTGCGGCGCTCGGCTGCAACGTCTTGGCCAAGCCGATTGAGCTCCAGAAACGCGGCGAGAACTGCCTGCCTGCCGGATACCATCCGGAAACCGTTACTCAGACGATCGTTGTCAAAGACGGTACTTCTGCACCTGGTGCTGTCGTCGTTTCTGGTACTGGTTCCTCTGGTTCCTCTGGTACCACTGGCGTCAACGGTCAAAATGGCCAGAATGGCCAAAACGGCCAGAGCGGTCAGAACAGCTTGAGCGGACAAATTGGTCAAAACGGCCAGAGTGGTCAGAATGGTCAGAATGGCCAAAACAGTCAAAGTGGCCCTGGTGGATCTGTCGGATCGAACAACGGCCAAAGCCCTACCAGTGTTGCCCCCAACGGTGTTGCCCCTAATGTGGTCGTCACCACTTTGACCACAACCGCCACTCTCACCAGCACTGTCCGTCCCAATGGCTTCAACGGGACTGTTTCGACTCGTACAACCACTGAGGTCATCACCACGGTCCTGACAACCACCCTTCCAATCTCGACCACTACACTCAACTCTTCGGCACTTGCGACCGGTACCGGCGTCTCAAGTGCTCGTCCCACAAATGCAACCAGCACTACTACCCAGACGCCGTCCGCCCTAGGTGTCGCCCAATCGGCTTCGTCCTCTGCCAGCTTCACGAACGGCACCAGCACGACGACCTCCGCTCGCTCGGGTGTCCCACTGGGAACCGGCATCTCGACCAGTGCTTTGACGAGCACCACGAGCCCGGCCGCCGCAGCTACCAGTACCGGCACAACTCAAACTGCCAGCGTCAGCTCGACCACCTCCGGCGCCAATCCGACTGCCACGCGCCCAGGCTCTATCGACGACCCTGCCTTCCGACGCGCAGTCCTCTCGGCACACAACGTCCATCGCGCAAACCACTCCGCACCGGACTTGGTTTGGGACGACGCCTTGGCCGTGAACGCCTCCGGCACCAGCGCAAGCTGCCGCCTGGAGCACACCAACGTCGGCGGAGGACAGAACCTTGCACAGGGCTACTCTGACGTGACGGTCGCGATTCACGACGGCTGGTACAATGGCGAATTCAACCTGTACACTACCTACGGCCAACCGAGCCCGCCGAACAACGATGCGGGCCATTTCACTCAGGTCGTCTGGGCCTCAGCTACAAAGGTCGGCTGCGCTGTTACTGATTGTAATGGCTCTCCGCTGTATGCTTGCGACTACGATGCTGGGAACTTGCTGGGTGCGTACACGACGAATGTGCTGCCGCCGTTGGGAAGGCCGGTCGTCACTGGATCGACTGCCAATCAGTAAATTGCGGCAGGGTCGACCATTCTTCTTTTGCTTGAACATGAGATGTGATTAGACAACTCAGCACCATGCATATTTCCAAGGTGCCCAAGTTACACAATTAATCAAGTCTGTACCGTTTCCAAGTTATCATTTGTGCTTCTGTTATCAACTCACTTCGCCGTACTGCCGACATTCTCGCCTCACAGCTTCGCTGAGCTCTGCCACTCAACGCTCCGCCTCAGAATCAACCACGCAATAACAGCCGCATATCGTAAATCGCCCCAAACAGGTTGCCCACCTCCCAGCAGACACGTCATCTGAACGAAGACTATCCCAAAATATAACGCAACATGGTCGCAAACGAACCGCGTCGCAATCTGAGATGCTGGGGCCTCCGTATCCGGCAAGTATGGTGGGATCCAGATGAACAGGCGTTCGACCAAGCTCGAGGTAGCCAATAGAATGGCGGTCTGCACGATGAGCTTGGGAATGATCCATGGGTCGATGATGGCCGCGGTTGATAGAGGTGGTTGATGCGGAATCAGAGGGTTGTAGCTCACGATCATCGGGAATTCGAAGGCGTATAGAGTCAGAAGAGCAATCTTGCTGTGGAGCTCCGGGTCCGAGGCTGAAGTCGGGATGTGGCTCTGTTGAGGTTGACTTCGGCCCGAGAGTTTGCAGAGGGCGAGCTCGATAGTACATCGTGACCCCTGGGCCAGGAAAAATGCCAGGACGTTGCATGGTAGGTCCCTTTCCCAAATTGCAGGTGGAAGCAGTGCAGATGGATCGAACATGGTCCCAATGTCACTCGTGGCTTTGTTGAACAGTCATGCCGTCTCTGCGCGTGCGGTGATCGCTTGTATGATTGTGTGGAGTCCGCGGACTTCAACAGCGATTGTGAACTGAGAGTCCTGAATGAGGGTCGGGATTCCAGGCGAATATAAGTAGGCAAAATTCTGCTCCCACCCTGACTACATTTCGACAATCAACCGGTCAAGTAAGCCCACTGCGGCCAAAGCTACGGGGTAACGTGATCAGAGACCTGTGAGTTGCTTTCAATTCTACACGAGGGACTTCAAAAAATAGTGATGTGTATGAATTCTGCCGATTCACTTTTATGAGTCACTGCTCGGCCGTAGACCTACTACTTGACAAGGGCCGAAGAGATGCTAGACGTTCGCTCTACTGTTGCCCATCTCTATGACTGCAGATCCTGCCTCTTTGTCGCCCGTGTCTGATTGGGTTGGGCAGCATCGCTATTGCCTTCCAGCACAAAAGGCTGCAGCTTCTTCACCTCCTGAAACCCGTGCTTCTGGTTCTCCCATGCAGCATCCATGACGTCTGACTGATCACTTGAACCGCGACGCCGCGTGACAGTATTCTTCAGCAGTCGCGCACCAGTCTTCAATGAAGAAGACCAGGAGCTGATGAGGGGTTTTCCATCAACGAAGAACTTGTGCACCGAAGGCATGCTACAGACAGCAACCCCAGCGAGCATTTCGATCTGGCTGAGCAATAGAGTCAATACGATGTGCTAGGATTGTGCAGTCAGGATGCTTACCTCAGGAGAAGGACATAGCCTACTGTCCAGGTCACGTCGGTGCTGAGGCTCCCTTCGAGCTGGACACGAAAGTAGAGGCAAGCAGTGGATGCTGCGGCAGCCCTAAATTTGAGTCAGTCTCGTATGAAGAGGTGACAGGCTCGAAGCAACTTACGCTCCACCGGTCAGAAAGATGAATAGGATACCAAGTCTTCTTGCGAGAGACATGTTTAACGCAACGATCGCAGGAATCGGTAAGATGAGCAGGTACCAGTCGACGACCATGCCAACAACGCCGGTCGGAATGCTGAACTGTGCAAACTTCAAGTAGTGCCATGACAGGATGTCGTCGAGGAATGTCTCGCCTGGCCATGGGCTGTTGAGAACGAATCCGACGATGGAAACGGGAAGATAGAAGAGGGTCGAGATCGTGGCTCCAGTCCACACGCAGATCCTCATCCAGCGTAATGGCTTGAAGACCATGTAGTACTGGATGAATAATGTGGACTTGATGAAGCCAAGACCTGGAGTCACGATGGCCGTGGTCACATAGTCTTGCTAGAGAAGCGTCAGCCCTTGTAAATTCTCGGGATGGCTCTTCGAGAAGCGATTACATAGAGTGACCCGGGTCCTATCACCTCCAGAAGATGCAAGTCCCAGATGTGCCGTCCTGCTCCACCTTTTGTGCATGCTGCTTCGTGTTAGCTCACACCCGGTTCAGGCTTGGCTTGAACTATTTACCGATGACCACTGCTGAGAAATAGACAATACTGAAGGCCTTGAGCTGAGGTTAGGAAGTTGCGTCGACATCGGAGTATTAATGCTCACAAAGCCCAAAGAACAAGTCACTGCGGAAGCGTCAGTTACGGCGGTCGGTGGACCCTTAGTGTAACTTACGATCATCCCATTGTAGTTTCTTCACGATGAAGGCCTTCGTATACATGCGAATAAGGTAGCAAACTGTAGCTAAGACAAGAAATAGAATTCCGACCCCGAGGATTGTAGGGACTCGGCTAGGTGGATCATCATAGTTTGGTATGACCCCAGGAGGTGGAGCAGAAGCAGGAATGGCCGCCAGCATGGCTGGACTGAGCGCCGCAATCTGATCTGGGTTGATATCATCAGAAGACATGATGAACACGTAAAGATCAATCAATCAGTGTAAGCGTAAAAGAGGATAGTCAGCTGCTACATTTTGAGATGGATATGGCTGTGTTCTTCATACAATGCTGCGGCTGCGGCTGATGGCCGGGACGCTCATGGAGAAGGAGAAAGCAAACTGTCAGTCATGCTACCCAGCAGTCCTGTTCAGTAAGCACTACTGCACTGTTGAGGCTACGATGGTAGCTGATCTGGCCCAGCCCAGTCGGACGCTGCAACTTCGCGTGAGGGGCGGCCCCTCTAGTTGATCGCCGCGGCTGGGGGTAGTATTAGAAAGCAACAGTGCCTCTAAACGAGCTTCTGGTGGATGGGTGGGCCCTGAAGTGGCTATGGAGGCTATGTGGGTAGCTGCTGACTTACGGGAGATAGGTGTACAGTACCGGGACAGCTTTTCGGCAACTGTGAAGGTATACACAATTGTCCTGGCTGATGAACATGCCTGTTAATCGATACGAGCGAGCATCACGAATCGCATATGTAGACCCAGAGCATTAACCGATGTGAATCTGGAAGGCGGTTGCTTAGATGCTACCAAAGCGGGCGAGAAAGAATCAGTGAAGATTTGGACTACGCTCGGTCACGTGCGAAGACACGTGACCCTCGAGGTTGTTGCTGCTCACGATTCTCCGTCTACTGTAGACACCTTACACGTCATCTTCAGTCGCGAATGGAGGCGAACGCAACGAGGATCGGATATTTCTGCAGATCAGCACACACACCAACCATGCGGGCACATATTACGACGCCTCCCGTTTAGGATCCTGCTCCGTCCCTAGCTGACTGACTGGCAGGGTGTCTAATTATCAACGTCAGCGCTAGACAGTGAAGCTGTGCGCCTGATTGACGACATCAGATGTGATCCAAACAGAAGGCTTACATTGGTTGGTCGCAATCAACCTCATGGAATGACTTATTTCGCTACCGCGATCTACTTCTTGTCTCAGCTCAAAGTCTTCATCTGACGTGCTGCGTTGCCCCTTAGCTGTGCCAATTGTTTCGCAACATGTGCTGGGCATTACCACACCTTCCTCAACCGGGCTCATCACTGGAGAGCCTAAAAATGTTCGAGCGAGATCAGCCTTGCTCGGTGGAGGCGCAAAGTCTGCAAGGCATGCCAGCTGGTTGCAGTAATCGGTGCCTC
>UYJD01000006.1:810221-908089 GCA_900618795.1 Cyanodermella asteris
TCCGGGTTAATGACGGTATATAAGACTACCACCGAGTACACGAAGACTCGGACCTATCGAAGCTATATCACGACTTATTCGCTACCTAAGCGACCTGGTACTTGGCCGCGACGATGTTTGCCTGCACCGAAGCCTCGGTGTCGTCAGATGGGTAGCCAGTCGTAATCACACCCTCGTAAAACGTTCCAACTCCACCATTGCTGTTGTCCCCACCAACACCAAGAACAATCGCACCCTCCTTCTTCATTGGATTATACCCGTTGGGGCGAACACCGCTGTAGAAAGTCGACAGCATGCCGGTGGCGTTTCCACCACGAATTGCCCACTGATTCGGCTTGCCCTTGACCCATGCGGTAACGAACTTGGACGTGATGGATGGGTTATTGGGATTGTTGTTCACGTTGTGGCCGGGAAAGACGCCATTCTCGAGGTCGGCCATGACCCAGGGACCGCTGCCGGCACCCTTGCCGCTGAAGTTGCTGAAGTTGATCGCCTCCATATGGCCAGCGCCGGTGTCGTTGTTCCCGACTTCGACATTACCAAAGTCGAAGCAGCACTTGTTGTTATAATGAGTCGCGTCGAGCACTGCGTACATGCCTTCTGGAGCATCGCCCGTTGCAACTCCGTTCGTGTTATCGTTGCGGTATCCAGTTCTTGGCGCGATGAACACTCCATACGCCTTTGCGCCATTCAGCTTGACAGGCGCCGCGGTCGCTGCTGCGAGCGCATCCGCTCCATTTGGTCCTGGTCCACCTGCTGCGGTACCTTTGGGCGCACGGCTGAGGTTGTTTCCGCGGCCAGATTGGTCGTAGATGATGGTAATCTCGCACGTCGTGCCGCTGCAGAACTTGTCCTGTGCAGCAGAGTTCGCAATGCCTCCAGCGGACAAAGGCTTGATGTCCATCGTGGTGCCGTCAGACGCTCGGCTGACCTGGTAGAGAGCGCCGTTGAACTTGTCGTACACAGCCCGAGTGGTGCCAAAAGCTGCAACGCATGGAGTACCTCCTGAAGCGTAGATGTCGCAGGGGCCTGCTGTGGCAGCTGTGGCCATCAGGCCGAGAGCAAGAACACGTGCCATAATTTCAGAGTATAGATTCTTTGCGCGACTTGCTCGATAAGACAGTAGAAATGTCCTTGGCCAGGAAACATGGGTGCGGGACACCCACCAGTATTTATGCCTTTCGAAGATTCAGTCATATCTGAAAATCAAGCTGTCCGAGCCATTGGCGGTCGGTGACATGGAACTCGGCTGGTCGTCGTAATCGTCAGCTTGAGGACTCGTTATGATGTCCAAATGGAATACAGCTTGCGCCGATCGACGTGAGAGGAGAGCCAGTCCTTCGTACCGTGTCATCGTGTTCCGCTGACAGGCGAGGTGCAAGCTTCACGATAGGGTTACTCAAGGCGGCGGAGCGGTATCAGTCGATCATGGCGCTGACGCCATTTTGGCGATCTCGGCAATGAAGGACATTACAAGAGCTAAGCATCTGATGAGTAAGAACTCGGTTTGCGGCGAAATGCTGATGTAGCAAATAAGAAGAGTTCAACTGCTTTGGATGTTTAGGTTCGGACACGAAACCCCGCTGCTCTCCGCATTTCACCGCACTGATCTAGCGAACGGCTTCATACCATGGGCTGGAGTCTCTCACCGATCATTTTCCCTCAGTAAGCTGACGTGAGCGGCCGTCGTCGAGGATGATACTGCAACTACTAATTCTAGCCTCGACGGCTCATTCACTGACATTCTCGCCCGATCTTCGCTGCTCCGATGGGCCGCTTTTACCTACGCCAGACTATTCCAACCAGCTGGGAATCTTCTCCGTCTGCGCAGAAGAGATCGTCAACGCACCTCTCGCCAACATCCACTCCGCGGTCATCAGTTTCCCTCGTTATCCAGTCTGGAACGAGTTCGTCACCAGCGTGGACACTCCGAGCCATGTGTCTGGATCCTCAGATGTCTACATCGGCATGCCGATGACCTTCCACACCAAGGGCTTACTACCTTTCAACACGACATCCAATGAAGATGTCACAATCCTGGACCAACGAGTTTTGGCTTGGAAGTTCAACGATGGCGCCGGAGGCCTCTTCGCTCAAGCCCAACACCCAACTCTCCTCACAGACCTATCAAATGGCAGCGTTCGTGTTGTCAGCTTCGAGACCTACTACAAACTCGGCTCGGTCATCATCTCCGCTTTGTTAAAGAACAACCTGCAAAAGCAATTCGAGACGCAAGCACAAGACCTCAAGAAGTATGTTGAAAGCGGTGGAATGTAGTCATCAAACTCACAAATATCGCGGCCCCTGCCCAGTCCGCGAGTCCTGCCGCTGGGCTTCGAAGAAATCTCGGTCATCATCTTCGTCTACCTCTGGCGTCTGAGGTAGTGGATGTCGCGGAGGCCCAGGCTGCGAAAGCCTTTGTCGTGCCGCGTCGTAGTCATCATATTGCTGTAAGACCGGCATTGGTGGCTCATCTGACACATCGCTCTTGTCAGAATATTCCTCCAGCTCGGGCATGTGAAGATGTGAGTCCCCTTTCACCAGACCTAGCCGCTCCTCCTCGGAAACTTCATCTTTGATTTTCGGACTCTTAAAACTTTTGCTGCTGGCCCTTGATCCGGGTGGTCGTAACTCGTCATCGTGTTTGCGGTGAAATACGTTCTGGAAGGAGAAAGTCCTCTTATTCCCGTGCGGTGCGGCGAGGTTGGGACTCTTGGAGCTGCTCGGGTGGTCTTCCACGTCCTCAGCCCATTGAAGAGGTCTCCTAGACGAACCATCATGCTGTGGTATAGGTTTCAAGTCATCTGGCAGGCCGTACACATGGCCCATCTGCACAGATCCATCCCGATGCATGACTGGCGATGAACCCGAGCCTTCTTCAACTTCCTCGGCCGTACCGTGGCCAGCAGCTCGTTTAGATTTGCCTCTCCTGAAGCCAAAGCCGAATGCGCCACCAGCGGAACTGCTTGTTGGCCGATGCTCGTCATCGTCCTCAGGAAAGTGTGACATGCCGAGCGGTGGGTGCACTGTCTTCGTACGCCGGACGCTCCCTGTACTGCGTGATCCAATGGTCGTCCGCCGCCGTCGCAAGCCATCCCACTCAACCACCTCGTCCTCTCCGATTGGTTCCAGGTCTTTCTGTTTTTCTTCATGTATCCTTTTCGCCTCTTCGTGTTCCATCCTCCTCCTACTCTTTGACATGGCCCGCAGCAAGCCAGCAGTACCACGGAAAGTGTCAGCCTTCGGCTCCGACTCGGGCTGTTCCTGTTCCGCAATCGTGCGCATTTGGTCAAGGTCGCCAGCAAAGATGGCAGCGTCGGGAACATCCTTGGCAGACTTCGACATCTGTAAGAGTACGACTCCTGAGCAGATGGTAAGGAATCCCAATATCATGGTGATGATCTGCACGACTGATCCTGCGAAGCCCTGGAATAGAACAGCGGATGTCACAATGGTGGCGCTGGTGAAATAGACGTAGTAAGTAGGAGTGACAAGAGCTGCGTTGAAGATGTTGAGGGCTTTCTGCGATTGGTCAGTAACTGCCTCCAACTCGGACAAATGAACATACGTTGAGATAGATGATTTCGGTCAGCAGCGTGCCGACAACAAAAACAAGCAGAACCCAAAAGAACCACTGATCGTACTGCTTCTTTCCGCCAATCTGCGCAATGATGGCAGATCCCAGACCTTGCGTCGCAACCACACTCAAGCCTCCGATGAGACTGCAAATTGTAAGATAGACCAACATGCTCTTCTTGCCATATCGAGGCCCAGCCCACAATGCAGTGAACGCGCAGCCGACCAGAATGACCCCGGCATAACTCAAAAACCCAGGCGCAATCACGTAATGCTGCATCTCTTGGATATCGGCCACAGCGCTGTGTTCTGGGGCGTTGAGGGGAATGACAACAGATCCGAGAATGCAAATGAAGCAGCCCATCTTCCCCACAAAACTGAGACGTTCCTTCAAGAAGATCGCCGACAGAATCGTGGTAACCACAACAGACAGCGCTCCCATCGGCGTCACCAGGATCGCATCGACAAAGGCATAGGCGACGAAGTTGCAGATCTCGCCAATGATCATCAGCGTCATGCCAGACCACCAGAATGCATTCTTGAGATATCCATATCCTTCACCCGCCTCTTCATTGTATTTCTCGTTCGCCTTCAACAATCCGACCTTCTTCAGCACGAACGAGGTGCCAATAAACAACCCGGAGCCGACGGCGAGAGAAATACCGGCCGCTTTGAACGCCGGCGGCCTTTCAGCGGCAGCCGATCCGGTTGCAGTGGCGCTTGCACTGGTTGTAGAGTCAGCGCGGACAGCCAATTCCAGTGTCTTGGTCGCAATCCATAGCGGATCCGGTGCGTAGTCCATGTTGTGGAAGTGATTGAGAGTCGCCCGGTTCGAAGGGCGGAAGTGGTTCTAAGTCGCACGGCCGTTGCACAGCATGACGGCAAGGCTGACAAGGTGTTGGTCGGACCTCGTACACGAAGGTGGGATCAGCAACAATGATCGCAGCTGAAAGAGGGCTGGTGACTGATTGGTGTCGCTGCTGGGTGTGGCGATTCTAAAACAAACGATTGTGGTCGTCTGACTCGATGCGGTGTTGACTTTGCCGAGACAAAGAGGTAGACAATTCAGCGAGCGGGAGCAAGATGCTGGCAAGAAGTGATATCTAGGAAGCAAAGCAGGCTGACAGGATGCGGCTCATGGAGATAGGGAGGTCCAGACTATCTGCAGAATGCAAGACAGGCGGTAGAAGGCTGAGATGGAAATGGGACTGGAAGCAGAGCGGGCGCCATGTGCGGCAGGCGGGCGTTGTTGAATTCGCTGATCGAATCAATCTCGTCTCCTGGTGCGACGACCCAACGCTTGTCGTCAGAGAGCCACAAGCCACATGCTGTAACAAGGAAACAGTGCGCGAATCGCCCGACCGCGCCACCTGCACGCGTACGCCTGGTGGCCGTGCAGCCCGCCCACGCGGATATTTTTGGTTCGAGGCCTGCCTCGATGCTCTCATCCATGCCCTTGTTCTGAGGACCCGTGGTGACCGCAGCGTATACGTACATGATGCCGAAACATCGACCGATGGCTTGCGACAACAGCAAAACCGGCAGACCTATTTATTAGGGGGGTCATTTCGTTGAAAACTCCATCAATATAGACCTCTACGCAAGCTAAGGAGGAATGTTATGTTCTCGGCGTTCCTTGGATGATATGACATTTCTCGATTCAACGCGAAGCTCTAAACGGGCATCTGATCATGATGTTTTTTTGGTCATTTTTGCGATATGAAATGTTCGTGTCATCAACCTTGCACGGGCAAAAGTTCTACTAGCTATCCATGCTCAGGCCAATGAACTTGACACGGGTCTTTACTCACACCGCCCCGCCCGCGACGAACTGAGCCGAAAGATGTTTAATCACTGACTTGTTCAGCCTTGCGAGTGGAAAACACTTCATTGATTGATCTCATCTCGCTCCAAACAGTAAGTTGGCACAGAACACTATGACGAAGCTCAAACTATGGCTCTCACCGGGATCTTGCTCCCTCGCACCCCACATTCTCCTCCGAGAATCAGGCCTCGACTTCGAGCTCATGATCATCGACGTAACATCCGGAGGCGGCTTCCCCGAGGAGTACAAACACATGAACCCAAAGAAGAAGATACCCATCTTGGAACTCGATGGCGAGATAATCACAGAAACCGTCGCCATCATGACCGCCATCTCCCAGCTAGCTCCAGACAAGCACCTGTTCGGCTCGAATCCGCTCGATGTCGTTCGGACATATGAATGGCTGAATTGGCTGTCCGGCACGCTTCATGAGCGCGGCTTCGGGGCTTTTTTCACCCCGAGCAAATGGTCTGATGATCCGGCCGCTCATGCTGGCATTCGGAAGAAATCCAAGGAGTGGATCGTCAATTGCATGCAAAGCATAGATGCGAAGCTGGTTGGCAAGGAACATGCGACTGGTTCCGAATTCACCGCGGCAGATGCCTTTCTATATGTCATATATCGGTGGGGATATCTGCTTGGGATGGAAATGGACAGTCTCTATCCGAACTGGACCCGGATCATCACGAACGTGACAAACAGGGTGTCAACCAAGGCTGCTGCAAGCGCCGAGGGCATAACTTTGATCAAGGAAAGATTCCTTGGGATTGAATGATGTCGTAGTCATCCACCAAGCCGAATAGACGGCTACTTCTCCAACTCAGTTATGTGCGGAATCGAATTGTGCCGAAATGTGGCCTCATTCAACTGAAAACGTACTCTTTCTCAAAACAGTTCAGTACAACAAAATCATGCACTAGGCACTGAAATACTCACGCATCAATGTTACAACCCTAGTTTTGCAATCGCAACCCAATTCTGGCGAGAAAAGGGTCATATCCGACTTCTGTATCACGTGTACGCTGCTCTATGTACATCCCAATCAGTCGGTTCATCTAAGCCAAACTTGTCCAACGCGCCAACATCCAGCAAAAGAACCCAAAGAGAAACAGTCCCGCGGTGATGCTGAAGAACCAGTCTAGATTTTCAATGTCCTGCCCGGGCACCATCACGTTCATGCCCCACATGCCCGTGATGATGTTCATTGGCAGCACAATCGTACCCAATACCGTCAACTTGTTGAGGCTTCCACTCGTCTCTTCCTGTCTTTCGTTCATGCGAATGTTGATCTGGGCCAGGTAGTTGCTGTGTGCACGGCTCAGCAACATTTCGTAATGAGACAAACTGCTTTGCATCGTCAGGATATGGTCCTGGATGTCGCCGAGGAACATGCCAATATCGCTGCGCGGCGCAATGTCCCACTGCTCGTTGCATCGTTTGGCGAAACCCTTGATGACATCCGCCTTTGTGCCGAGCAAACGACCGAGTTTCATGACCTTCTTTCGAATACGACCGACTCGCCGGAGCATGTGAGTGCCAGGTTCGGGTGTCTCTCCCGATTTGATGCTGGCCTTCTCGTCAACGCTGTCTCGCCGGCCTGATTCTTCGTGATCACTTTCACCATCGCCATGCATCTCCAGTATCGCGTCATCAATCTCGTCCACACGCTCCTCGATGCTTTCGATAACTGGCTGGTAAGCATCCGTGATGTCGTCGATCAGGGCGTAGGACAGCCAGTCGGGGTTCAAGACCAGATAATCCTTCAATTGGCGGATGCGGCGGCGCACATTTGCGGGGTGTGGTGTCAGCGAGAAGTGGAAGGTGATCACGCCCTCCCTAAAAACGACGATATACATGTTAACCGGGTCCATGTAGTTCTCACTCGTCGTGTCCTGCTCAAATGTGCGGTAGTGAATAAAATAGTAGTGTCGGAAAAGCTCGACCTTCTCACGCGACTCCTGTGTGAGAATGTCCTCGGACGTCAACATGTGAAGACCAAACGCACGCGAAAGTACTTTCATCTCTGCTTCCGTTGGGCAGAGGACATCCAGCCAGAAAGTCGGTCGCTCACCAAACCGCTTCGGCTGCTGCTGCTGTGCTGATGGTGGTACTATCTCCGGTGCCTCATTCACTGGTGTCAGCTCGCCCGACGCATCCTTTGCACCTTGGACAGACCTGGGTGCGTTGATCTGTGCCTCAAGTACGGAAGACTGTCGTGTACCAGCTCTGGACCCTGCTCCTGGACTCAGCTCAGACCTCGAAACAGAAAAGTCCCGACTTGTTCGACCGTGAAGAGTGCGTCCATAGTCGTGCCCATACTCGTCGTCGTCGTCGTCATCGTCATCTTCCTCGTCAGATGAAAGCTCCATTGGGTCTGGCAGGAAGAGATCTTTGAAGGTCTGACCCTCTTGCCGCAGATCTGAGATGGTCCTCGCGTGGATAGTCTCACCGTACAGCCCGTTGAAATATGTGAACCGATATGGTGCATCCTCGGGCTCACGATGCCATTGCTGTCTGCGCGGGCGAAGTCGTCCGCCGACGTATTCTGGCTCCCGGACCTTTCTTGCCCGCAGTCCCTCTGTCAGCATCTGTTCCTTCTCCTCTTCCGCCCACTCTTCCAGCTCTTCCAGATCAGGCCACCTCCTCCGTCGCCGTCTCGGCCGTGTTGGCTCGTCCGCTGCTTGTTGCAAATAGTCAAAATCAACAGCCTCTGATGGGTCAATTTCCGACATTTCTGCCACAGGAAAACACACGTCCTCTTCCGCGGCATCGACTCCTGCGACAGTATGCCTCCTTTCTAGACCACGTCCTGCTGGGGATCCCGTAACTGCATCTCCATCAATATCAATGATGAAGTCGCTATCTCTGCCATGGCGTCTCTCAATCGGTGAACCGAACTCTTCCAGAACGTCTCCAAATCCTGACTCGCCAAGCACGGGGCTGGCTGGTCGTGAGGGTGGGTTGTTGACATCGTGATCATGAGCCAGACTGGCGCTGGTTCCAGGCTTGATATGTGTGTTCTGTCTCCTACTTGATGTAGATGAAGCACTCGATTTGAGACCTCCGTAGTTGGGACCGAGGTGGCGGACTGACGATGATAGCAAAGGTGTTCGAGCATCCTCATCTTGATCGCCAGAGGGTCTGCTGCCGCGCCTCCGAAAGAAAGAGGATGTCACTGTAGCTGTGGCTGCGTTAGTGGCTGCTAGCAAAAGAAAAGGATGTGGATCGCTCACAGGAGAGAGTTGCTTGAGCAGCTCTGCTGTCTCGTCTCGGTCTCATTGGCGTGTGTTCTCTGTCGATAATGTCAGCCATCAATCATAGATTCTGCACCGGAAGTTGGCCGTACCTATGATCAAGAAGCGCGTCGCTGTCGAGACTCGTGCCACTCAAATTGAGGTTGTCTGACTGGTATGCTCTGTAGAAGGGAGGCCTGTCACCGCCAGACTGACTCGGCCTCTGCCGATCCAGCGCATTCTCAGCAGCTTCAGCTATGCGCTTTCCTCCCTTCTTTTTCTTTCCCGCACGATGATTTTTTCTCTTCTTCTTTGGAGGTCCGGGCGCATCGGTACCTGATGGCCCAACACCGCTACCACCGTTGTTGTGACCATTACTAGGTCGAATCATGGGCATGTGGGAGCTTGAACCCTCGCCCTGCGGATTCGATGACCCCGCAGCTTGTGACATAGCTGCGTGGTTGAAGTAATTAGTGGATGGGTGGCGGTGGTGTAGGCAAAGGAAGCAAGGTTGGGGCCGAGGAGCGATGAGTGACTTCGAAGCGGGTCGAAGCTAGCGCTACGCGGCAACGAAAGTGGAAAGCGGGCACGCGACAGCACAGAACGGCATACAGCTTTTTTCTCAATCGCACGGAAAGGACTGCAGCTGACTGGCCAGAAAGACACAAACGGTATGCGTGGAGTGAGACCCGCCTATGGTTGATGGGAAAAAGCAGCAAACGTGCGCGTCATGCCGCGCTGATCTGATTGCGCCGTGGCTCAACCTTATCTCCAACCTTGACGGATTTGACCAGCACCTCCCCGCATGCTGTTTGAGCAGATCATCGAGCACAAGTTCACCGAGTCTGTGTTCAGATTAAAGATAATACAAAATGCGAGGTGCGAATGCGAGGTGAACTGTCTTGCATTTCGAATCTGAAGATGTCCATTTTGCTTGTTCTTCTTTTCCTTTGCGTGACTATCTTTTTCAGAAAGTTCTAAAATTTATCGTCCATCGCATCGCAGTCTTCTTTCCAGAACATCACCCATCAACGATCGAACAGCACCGCCAATGCTGTCCTATATCTCAAGCTTTCATCGGCAATTGCTTGTCCCCGGAAACTACCTTGTTATTCGGACATCGCTTCTGCAGGGCTATCGAACGGATGTTATGTTGTCGAGCTCCAATTGAAGTGATTGTCTTATGGTACCTATTTACAACCGAGTCAATCCTGGAGCGCCCCTACCGTTTCTGATGATATGAAGCTGCTTCACGTAAATGGCTGGCTTAATGGGCATATGTCCCAGAGTTGCAGGTAACAAGCGGGGCGGTACTTAGTTCCGTGGATGTGCTTCGGTCAGATGGCCGTTCATGCTGACTTAGGTACCATGCCCACCCTTCCAGCGATGGGCAAAAGGCCCGGTTCTATACGTGTGAGCAGCAGCGCTCCCTTATTTGACTAGTAATTATTCGGCTTCAGTCAAACTGTAACTGGTATAGATCCTGAACCCAGTACATCGACCGCTAGCATGAGCACCCGGCGAGTCGATAAGCTGACTCCACCGCACAAGAACGGCGAACGCAGTTTCATAAATTGATCCGTACTTAGCCACTAGATGCTGTATGTGCATTTGGCAGAAAAGACGTACTGCTTAATAGCAATGCGGCAACGATGCGCTCAGTTCTGCAGGAATTCCCGTCGGCAAATGCTAGCGCAAATTATGTCATCGAGCACAGCTTCAATTTGCAAGCTCTCTCCACGCTTCGTTCAACTTCGGCACCCATTCGTCAAGCATTTGCTTGAACATTCAATCGTGCATTTTGCACTGAGGAGCCTTAAGGAGATGTGACGGACGATTGTCACAGAGCTCACAGTGTAGAGCCATCTGCCGACAAATTCCGTGCGCAAATTCATCTACCAACATGCCTTCCAGATCCACCATCTCACTCTTCAGCCGACTGTGGCCTGGTGCGCGAGTCCATTCGAACCGATTCGCTTCATACCCTGCTCGTCACCTCCATTCGTCAAAAGCTCGCCTTGAGACGCCACCTCCCGCTCTCCCAACTCGCAAGCCCGTGGGAGCTTTTCGCGGCGGGTACGCATTTGTTTTCCTCTCCCCCGTTTGTGTTCAGTGTTGACGGCGAACTCTTTTCATAGACTTATTGGCTTCCTCCTCGGTACTTCGCTCGGCGCATACGGCAGCTACTACTATCTATTTGACGGGTATACGCGGTCAAACGATTTACTTTCGGAGGACATGTATGCGCTCCAAGCAGCTGTCACGAGATTGCACAACTACTGCTCGACGCTGGAGGCGAAGATTGATGCGCTTGGGAATAAGAGATAGGATGACACGCCGCAATACACACGATGCGAAGGACTGAAGTGGGAAAGTTGCGTACACCACACTGCAAACCAACAATGTCCGGTGTTTGATTATTTGACAGCCACTCTGCTGTGGTCTTCAGCTCATCTCTTGCAGACCCTCTCGCGGAGCTGGAGCTGTTTAACTGTGTTGACGTATATGTATGTGTGATTGGGACTGGGCTAATCTCCTCTTCACCAGATCTGAGGCCTCTTCACCAGAGAAGCGCCAGGTTTCAAGACTAGGAGGTCATAGCGATTCTTCAAATGAAACAACTATCCATCAGCCCTTCCTAAACCTCATTCCATTCTTGCTTTATATTTCAATGATACATGGCGTGCGCGCGGAAGGCAGATTTCTCTGTTGGCTGTGGTTGAGATCGCCGCAGCAAATGCTCCTCGTCAGAACGTCTCTCTGAACCAACCAGTGCTTGTGTATCACAAATATCCACAGAGTCCCTGTGTCCTTGGGAATTGTCGCTGACATGCCGATCGCTCATGGCCAAGAACGGAGGCATTTCACTGCTTTCCGGACCAGTCTGTTGGACGACATCTTGTGCACAGCATTCCAGCCCTGAAAGGCCGAGTCTAATGCCTCGTGGACACCGGCCATGCTCGTATACCTCACCCTCTTCCAATGGTTCCACGCTGGAGCTTGAGAAGCCCACTATCCGCTTGCCTGACTCGGCTGGAGTGGGAAGGACCCCATACATTAAAGGCAACTCAGAGACATTTTCCGGGTCCCGGGGATCACGATTGCAGGCAGCCGCCAACGCTAGGCTGTTGTGGCCCATAATTGGGATCCCGGGAGGAAGGCGTCGCAGTCCAAGAAATACCGGGTAAAGAATGATGACGAGGCCGACCGACATCGCCGTAACGATCGCAATTGGCGAGAATCCGAAACCATTGCGAGCGTTCCACCATATGAGGTCTTCAAATTCCAAGCTGCCAAGATCTGTCGACATCGCATTCAGCCGCACGATGAAAAGCGACTGTGATATTAGCCAGTGTAGTGTAGTCATAGCAACGAGTAGCGGCAGTCCATAACGAAAAGGAATAGTGAGCCAATACGTGCCGCGTTGTTTCCCGCGAAGCGGAGGAGAGACACGCAAAGCCGCTCTTACTCCCGAGTACTTTGACGCTTCATAGGTGCCCAGCATGGTGGACAACAGTGAGTAATACCCAACATAAGCGAGCGATACGATCAGCTGGGGTAAGTTGATGAGGACCGACAAATTGAGGATACTGGCATCACAATCTATGATGAAGTATGGGCTGACGGCTCCGATTCCAGCTTGCACAGACTTCTTCAAAGTATATCCGTATGAATCGGGTGGCAAAGCACGACTCAGCAGGCCTCCTGCCGTAGCCTCAATAGCGATGCATCTGTGGAGTAACAATTCTAGTCAGCAAGCGCCCATGCACCGATATTACTGATGTCCGGTAGCTATACTTCCGGGGTGACAACTCACAGGATCATGATAACAGCCCAACGTCGTTTGGATACAGCCTTCATCCAAGAGATCCTCACCTGGCGCCAGGGCTGGCCTTCAAATCTACAGACGGCTCTGGCCAGAGGAAGTCCGAGATACTTGCCAGGACCCACCGGCCCTGTAAAGTCAATAGAGGCGTACGGACCTCCGGGCCCAGTTGCAGCATCCGGATTATCCAAGAAAGTCCGGATAGCGTCTCCCACGGTTATTACAGGGTCGAACCTGAGCAGCAAAATCGTAGCTATCATGACTAAAGCTTTCGTAGCATTGACAACAACAACCGCAATCGACAGGCCGCTAGAAAGCTCAAGACCACAGTACCCGGATGTGGTTTCTGCTTGACAGGAAGATAGCCGCCAATTCGGGTGTTCCCCGACATGGAAGTTCAGACCAGGCGACGAATAACCGCTTCCGCTGTCTCCGCATATTCCCATGATGTTCGTGGCATCAAAGGGCTCTGAGCCACTAGTGTGGCATGTCCAACTCTGTTGCCCGATACCGGTGTCCACGTAAGCCGCAAAAAGCAACTGAATGGGGTCGTCAAAGTCCATGATGAGAGCCAGACTAGAATACGAGCTGACAAACTCTCGCGAAAATATCCCAATACATTCCTCCCTGCCCAAAGTTTTACCGCGATAAGAGGGCGAGGATGGCATGAGGGCTTGCGCACTATTCAGTAAATACCGAGAGAGATTTTGGTGACGGCCTTTGTTTTCTGCGTCCATCAAGAGTCCGAGTCCACCAATTCGATTGACTGTGGCATCTTTGATGAAATTCTGAGAAGCCATAAAAGTCGCAACATCTCTCGTTTTCAGTGTTGTGAAAATGACAGAATTATAAAACAGGTGCAGCGGCAAAGAGGCGATCGCCAGAATGACCCAGAAAAAGGCCCGACGGCGATCTATGTGTCGGAAGTTCCGTGTCGAGAGTGCACCAATATCAAGAAAATGACCTTTTCGGTGCGCTTCGTCTATCTTGCTTCGTGTCAGACTGCTCAAGCATTGCATGCAATTGGCACTCGCGAGCAGGAGCAAGGAGCTCAAAATATTGACCGTTGTATGTATTTTGAGCTTTGCGCTGTTCACTGTATCGCAGTCTCCGAGATAGAGTATCGTATTGCTCTCGCTGGCTGGAGATCCATGTCGTGACCGGGGTAATTGCGGAGGTCCTTTGAGGTTAGCCCATACGAGGATGCTCAAGTTGATGACGAAAACGATCACGGCGACGATTGTCCAGGCCAAGATCGTGGGTCGCCAGCCCGTCCCAAGAGTATTAGAATCATGTTTTCAGCTGTGGTTCACCGGTCGATATCTGCTCAACCAGCCAGGGTAGTTCGTTGAAGTGCCGGATTCATTCCTAAACCCTCCCATCGCAAGCAATGATGACTTGGACATGACACTCGACTTGGTTGCACTCGATGCTAAGACAAATTGGAAAAGAGCATCTGAAGTTGAGCAGCTCGCCGCAGAGGTCGACAGAGCTGGCTGTTGCTCTCAATCTATATAGCCACGTCGTTAGAGCTTCACTAAGGATGCTCCAACTTGGCGACCTGTGGACTCGCATGCAAAGACCTCCCGGTGGCTCTCCGTCGTGGTTGGCCATCTATCGCAGTATATCGTACGTCACAGTGCATGCGCTCACCCAAAGCGGAGTAATGGAAGGCAGATTCCTCACGGGCGCCTATATGCAACCACTTACATGCTGGAGAGGTTTCTGCAGTGCGTCGCAGATCCCGGGGCGGTGCACACTCGAAGCAAAACGGAGAGAATCGAACGATCAGCACAGCCTTATGTGCCTTATCTTGCTGGGATGAATGTCGCGGCATGGGCGGGGTGACAGAACGTTGCCAGCCCAAGCTCTGGAAGTCGTGGAGACGCACATATACACATAATATCAATGACAAGCCGGCAAGAGTACATAGCTTGGCCCTGCCTTATCAAAAAGCGACCATGACCTTGTCTGCCCTCAAACGAAGTCGGTCTGCCATCGACCGGCATTGCAACCGGGAAAAAACGCGGGTTACGTATTCCCTAGTGCGTGCCGACCCCAGCAGAACCTGGGCCTGTCCTTTGTTTCACCAGCCTTATCGATGGCTGAGTGCAACCCAGCTTCACTCTAGCCCTGGCAAGAGCCACGAACGCAGCCCCATCATGGTTGAAGATCTGCGAGTGTGAGTGTAAACTTTGATGACCCTCGTCTGATCCTCAGCCGGCTTCTCCACGAGCTAGCCATGGGTTGGAGCCGGGCACGGTATGATGCTATAACGAGCCATGGACGCTCAGACTCATCTCAACTCTCCTGGGACCTTCGTGGCGTACTGAGGCTCTTTCTCGACTTTGTGCTGCTGCGTTATTTGTATCAAGTCAGCCCGGAGCTCAGTGTCGACCTGTGACTACCGATTGCCTCTATCGCAAGGCTGGCTCTTGTGTCATTCGTGCTATTCCTTCAACTACTCGAGGCCATACACATTCTTCGCCCAATATGCCTTCCAAGCCCTCGTCATCCAGGCCTTCTTCCCCGCCATTGCCGTCGTCAACGTATAACGGTGTCGTCTCCCCTCTGCAGGTCAGGAAGAAGTCGTCGAATTATAAAATGCAATCACCAACCAGCCCGTCCGACATCTCGCCTGTGACACCGGGGGTCAGAACAGCTTCCTCACAGGCACTTGTTCCGCCAGTTCTGTCGAGCAGATTTTCTTCTTCAACACAGGCGTCTCAGCAAACGAACTCGTCCAGATCAAATAGACCAGCACTGTCAGCACGATCAGTGGAGCAATCACAGAAGGTGTGTCAAACCGTCAATTTTGACAACGTGTACTCAAAATGGCAGGCCGTAGTTCATCCGACCGACTATTCCGGCCTTCAGCTCGACACGCGGAAGCCTTTGCCGCAGGTACCACCTCCAGGTTACAACATGAGGGGGGTTCCTCAAGGCGGCCATATGGCACGGGAGAAGGACATGCACTTTTACCAGTATCCACCGACCCATCCGGCAGCAATAGCCAACCATCCCTCGAATCAGAATTTAGGCATCTCACGCGCCAATACTTCAGGCACCCTTGACAGTGCGCACTCTCGAGATGTTGACATCGACAACAAGTACTTGGCCAATGAGCAATTCGACCGGGAACAAGCTGCCACGGCTAAGCCAAAGGGCTTCTTCAAGTCGAGGAAGCGTCTGTGGATAGTGGTCGCCACCATTGCTCTCCTCATCCTGATCGGTGTTGTCGTGGGGGCCGTAGTCGGAACTCGGAAGCGATCTCAGTCCAACGCCAACTCAGCAGCGAGCGCAACATCCTCTCCAACGTCCAGCGCCCCATTGATCACGCCAACGGCTGCCCCAAACGTCTACGATAATCAACTCCCACCAGGCGCCGTGCACGCAAACGCCCCACTCGCCGCCATCCAGTTCACCACCAACTCGAGCGAAAAGAACTCGCAATCCGGCGTCCAAAACTACGAACTCTACTACAACACCCACTGCGGCAATACCGCACAGCTCCAAAACACCGGATCATGGCGTAACCCCAACGGCCTCATCTTCACCGACGCCATCAACGGCTCCGGCATGGCGGCCATGACCTATTGGAACTCCACCCGCTCCATGCACGAAACAACCGTCTTCTACGTCGACGCCGACAACGTCCTACGCGACAAACGCCTGGACCCCGACCAAAACACCTTTCTCCCCGCCCGGCTCATCAACAAGAAAATCACAATCGGCGCCGTGCACGCCGACGACATCAGTGTCAGCTCGAATCAGACCGCGTCCGTAAACGACTACGCCATCGCAGTTGCGTTCAGCGAAGCCTTCCCACAAGGACCCGGCGCCCGCCTATTCTACCACGCCACGAGCGGATCGCGTAACTATCTCCAAGAGATGATCTACACCTTATCTAACGATAGCTGGGATTCCGGCACGACCATTGACGGCGTCCTGTCGACATCTCACCTCAGCATGGTATCCGACGACACCAACGCCGTCGTCAGGCTCATGTTCGCCACCGACGCCGGCAACGCAGACAACACCTCCGCGCCGCCGATCCTGCAAGAATACTACCTGCCCCTCAACGACCCGGACGGAACCTGGGCAAAAGGCCAAGGCTTCCCCAATCTCCTCCTCCACCCGTGGTCGCAGTTCTCCCTCGCCGTCGGTGCCCAGTCCGCGTACCTCTACCACGTGACGCCGCTGAACGGTTCCGGGCCGGCTCTGCAGATCCGGGAACTCACGCTGCCGAACGCGAATAGTTCGGATCCGATTCGGATGGAGAGCGCGGAGACGGTCGCGGTGCCGGATTGGTTGAGCGGCGATACGGGGGGTAGGGTGGCCACGATGTTTGCGCCCGTGGGTGCGATCGGGGGCAGTGGGTACATGAACGTTTTCTTTGCGCACGGGACGGTGGATGCGGAGGCGGGGTTTACGAAGTTGAGTTACGTTAGTAGGTTGAACGGGCAGGGGTGGGGGACGGGGACTCGGGCGAGTGCGGTTAGTGATTTGCCTCTGAATAGCAAGTGTGCGACGCCGGATGTTTGAGTCACGGATCCGGGATTGTACGTGTTCATGATTTATGGAGAATGCTGGAAGGTTATTTATGTTATGATAACAAAACGAACAAATCGGTGCTTTTCACGGCCATCGGGACTTTTCAAATTGAAGTGTCATCATTCATTATCATTCGTGAGAGCTTTTGTTGCTGGTCAGGCGTAGACCTGGGGTGGTGGTGAGATATCTAAGACTGCAATCATATAGTCGTCGAGGACATGAAGATGAAGGCGTAAGGCATTATCCAAACCTCGCCAACGGCGTCGACCGAGTCACAGACCTCGATGCTCGAGCAGTCAGCCCTCGACCACCCACGAGGCCGCCCTGTCAACCTCACACAAGGCTCCTCACCTCTCGGTCCAACTCAATATGAGTCTGGGCCCACAACCCTGTGCCCAGAAACAGGCAGCAGCGTTCGCCACAGACCCAACGAATCGGCCACCTTCTCGGGACTAACGGCCCGCGTATAAAGTTTCGAAATTCCGCCACGGCCGGTGGCCCAATCTTGCTGACGCTGCGTGGTGACTCGCTCGTCCCACGCTGACCGGGCGGAAGGTTCGAGGAATTATGCCTTGCTGTCCGGACCTGTTTCAAAGGGGGTACCGTGCTTCGATCTTCGTTTCCGCAACCACGATCCGAGTCGTTCTGGTTTCTCTGGAGAAGTTTTCACGAGCCGGAACCTTTGCCGCCGTTTCCGGCGCCACCGCTTCCGGAGCTGGCGTTGCCTATATTACCGACGAATACGACGAGGACGGCGCAGTATCTGGCGAAGAAACCGTGTCAGCCGAGCACACACCACCAGAGTCACGAGAAGTCCCAGAATGGAAACAAGGCAAAAAGCACCATCGCTGGACAAGTCTTCGGGATGCGTGAAAACGCGCACATGAGCACAATGGCTATGAGAGCAACAAAGGATTTTCGAACGTGTCGCCGCGGTTTTCGCAGTAATTTTAGGGATGCACCGTGGGGTGCAGAGAATGTGTATCTATGCCGGCCTCCACTTTCGACTCTTTACAGGGGAAATATTTCGTGAATCATGACGTCGTGAGAGAATTTACAAGTGAAACTACTCACCCTGCAGCCGCAGCCAGGATTTCGTGTCGTTTGGCTTTTGTGAAGAGACTCAAGACGCTCGAGCAGACGAGGGTCGCGATGAGCAGGACTCCGATGCAGGCCGAGCTGTTGATGTCATTGTTCAGCTCGACCGTTAAGTGGTAAAGGACGTAGATGGGTACAACGAGGAGGACCAGGATGATGACGGTGATTATGAGGGTGACGAAGAAGTTGATGCGGCGTCTGCTGTAGTAGTGGATGCTTTGGTCATTGGTCTTTTCTCTTGTCGCCTGTGGAGAGGTCAGCTTCGGCGTCCGGAGGAGCTGGCAGTCTCCGCGTGGGAGGGGATTTTACTGACCCTGTCCGAGAAGAGGAACTTGATCGGCCGCACGGGATACCATCGTAGAAACGTGTCTACGGCATCATCGAGCCAAGCGTGCTCACGGCCGGGCCGCACGCTAACGAGGTCTTCTTTGTGCTGCAAGAACAAACTATCTTTTCGGACCAAAGGCTGCTCGTTCCAAAAGTAATTCGAGACCGACTTGTGATCTCGATCCGAAGGCTTGTTCATGCTTTGAAGCTTCTCGGTCTGAGCAAGTAGACTGCCGTACTCGAGGAGTTTGGCCTCGATTTCGGCAATGACGACTTCGCGAGTCCGTGGGCAACCTTCTGGCGGACACGTCCGACGCTCGTCTTGTTGTTGGTTCTTCAGAAATTTCTGCGTTTCTTGTAGTTCCTCGTCGGCCATGTCGAGCTCGGCAAGTTCCTCTTCGAGACGCCTTATTTGATCTTGTTTGTAGAGCAGGACACGCGAGTGGAGCTGTCCAAACCGACGGTACATCATGAATGTTTCATCGCTGTTGAGGAAGTAGCTGACCCGGGGATATCCCTTGGGAAAGTCTTCGACTGAAGAGGGAGTGAGTCAGTAAGTCTTCGTTCAAGAAGTGTTTCAATGCCGGGGTTGGCAGACAATTTCGAACCAGCCGATAGCTTCGCCGTGGCTGTCTCGAACATTTACATCATTGGTTGGATATACAAGCTGCTGCAGTATGGAGGCTGGAAAGGTGCCTCGGATCGGAAATTGTGGGTGCTCACGTTTAGGCTGTATCATTTCGCCTCTCGCATCCGAGGTATTCGGTGCAAGAGCCGCACCAACGCTCGTAACCCATGATGCCGTTCTCGAGCCAAAGGCTGCAACAGCGAATGTCAGTCTCGGCAAGCAGATGCAGTTGGAAGCAAATCTCCGAACCTGTAATCGACGACTGTCCGCGGCTGAAAATGGTATCCGATCGCTTCGCAGGCGCCTTCTCACTGAAAGTCGAGGTGGGCGAAAGACCCGCTTCCAGCCGACCAGCAGCGTCGTGAGCTGCACTCGTAGGTGCTCCAGTGTCGACCCTGTCGACGCAATTCTGACGACCACTCATCCTTCACATCGATTGCACGTGATACGGCAACGGATGTCCGGGGAAGGGTAGGTATGCTCAACGGTTCGGTCAACGATCTTGCGGGTGACGGCAGAGACGGGGTCGTGGAGATGGTATATGTGTAAAAGCCACGGTGCAGCTGACGGTCACATTCCTCTCCGTTTGCCGATCGCTTATGCCATGTTGGAGTAGCTTTTCCCAAGCAGCTAGGTACGCCCTGGAGAGCCGTAGCAAAAAGCCCGATCTCGCCTGAGCGGGTCTTGTGCAAGACAAAGCGATTCGCTGGTTAGTACAGGACATACACAGCCATGTGGCTCACAAAGTCAAGGTTGGACGGGAGGTAGGTCGGAAACCAGCTCGGACATGCAGGAGCCCTATGCCTGGAACGAAGGGAGCAAGGCAGATTGCCTGTTGTGGCCAAGAACAAGGCTGAATTGCGCTTCGGGAGCATTGGAAACGATCGGGCGGCACCGCCACATCCGTGTGCTCAGCCACTCGGAGATCAGGCGCCACAGCCCTCGTGAGCCTCCAGCGGCTCCGAGCGTCGAAGTCGTGTCTTGTGAGCCACTTGTCATGCTTCCTCAGCACGTTATGCAACAGATCTGATTCGAGGTGCATGATGACATGAGAATGCAAGGGTATTCGTATGGCAATTACAATTGCCGAGCAGCGCAGGCAACCATCGGCCTCAAAGACAGGTTCATTCCCAGCCCACAGTTTACACAATCGCTCGAACAATTGCTACTCTCCCTGCTCATAGCGGCTGTCAAGGTCGTCAAAGTCAAGATCCAAAATTCAGAACCAAATCATCTATCAGAGTAGTCTCAGGTTGTCCTCGGACACCGGACCAGCCGTCTGGCCAGACGAGTCCTGCACATAGTACTTCCACTTGGCATCCGCGGCGCTGTAGGACCTGCGTCGAATCGTGACCTGGGCTCGAAAGCGTTGGCTTCCGGGAGCGCGCATCAGAGCGACATCGTTGACTTCGAATTCCGGAGCTCGCTGCGATCCAAAGTCAGCCTTTCAGCCTGTTGAAATCGATGAAGATGAAAACGCACCTGGCCGGGTAAGAGGTTGCGAATGACATCGCCGGCTCTGGTTTCAGGCACTTCGTCCTGCATCTCCAATTAGTCTGCCGTCCCGCCTCCCAACCACACGTGAAGCGGCACTCACGTTGCCTACAAGCGGGGCGGTCTTCTGTTGTTCAGTCATCTCCGACAGTTTGGGCGGCCCCTCCGCGCCGTGGTTTGTTTGATCTGCGTAGCTCGTAAGGCTGGACGAAGTGCCTCAGTGTTGGCCTCGGCAAATGAAGTGTCACGATGAATGGAGAGAGACGGTGGTCTTGGACGAGGCCACCGGTAGAGCTGTCACATATATCTAGTTTGGTCAGGCTTCTAACGGTGAAATACGCCCGTCGCGCTTTGCACTGCACCGCCGTCCGCGGCCAGTCAGCCAGCATTTACGCCCGGCTAGTATGGGAGGGTCGGGGCTGGGAGGCACGCCGGCGGCTACACCAGGCTGTATTTCGCCCAGTGAGGGGCACCTCCATCGGCCATTCCCTGCTCTAGTGTGCGCCCGGCAAGGGCCGATGCTGACCAGCTGGCCAATCTGGCTGTATCTTGACTTGTCAGTGCAGCGTCAGGCATGTGCTGAAGCTCGAGCGCTGTCTCGAAATGTACTGACCCCATACGCTCAGGGCATCGCATCGCATTTTCATGCTTCGTGACTTTTGACCAATCATTGACATAAGACTGCTGGCGTCAGGGCGCTTTCTTTTATGTGCTCCGAGTGAGGCGTTACTTTCTAATGTTTACATTGCGTCTCTCAATCATTAATTGTATCGCGCCATCGAAGGCAGTTTCTGGCCCAATGCACTGTCTTCATAAACACTGAATCGACGAAAGCAGAAATGGGGGAACACGCGTGACTGTATCGTCAGTCTGACCCTGCGCCTTGACCGCGACTGTCTTCCGGTGCCGGGTTTGCTTGGTGTGTATGGTGGTACTCCTCGGCAACCTTATGTAGCGACTCATCAATGCTCTCAATGCTGGTCCCAATCCTTTTGATGCCGGTGACGACCTTTTTCCAATTCGCCGAATTCGCATCATCATTATTCATGTCGCGCTCACGTTTGCCTAGCAGAGGTCGGTGCTGTAGGACTCGTTCCTGAAGCAGCTCGATGAAGTGCCGAGCGTGAGCCTCTCTCGGTGCAAGACCTCTCCACTGGATGTAGCACATGGGAAGCTCTCGGATCCTGACAGACGTGTTCAGATCCTCGCCCAGGTGTCGAATTTGGTCGTTGGATGGCCACTCGTCAAAGACGAATTTGAGGTCGAGTGCGTACTGCTTGGTCCCCACTTGGCTACGCGCCCTTTGCTTTTCTTTTTTGGCGGCTGCTGCTCGAGCGCTTTCCGGCTCCAGGGCGTGCAGGATAATCCTTTGTTGCCTCGGTTTCCGCGCACGTCGGTAAAGAGTCGGATGCTGCTTGTTGCGCCGGAAGTCGGGAGCTTGCTTGATCTCCCGCAAAAGGTTGTTGACGCTGAAGCGGCTACCCTTTTTGGCGAATCCCTCCAGTGCCCATATCAGCGCCGATGTGAAAGAGGTCTTTCCCGGCCTCGGAGTCGTCTCGACATCGAGACAGGCTGCCAAGAACTCGATCGTCTGGTCTTCTTCGCTGCACTCTTGCGCGGATCTGGCACCCGCGAAGCAGCAATCGAAGATCTGCAGGACGTCCGCGATGAGGTAGTGAAGGTTGCGCTCCGTGTTGTCCCAGACGACTTTGTTGAAGCCATCGCCGCCAATCTCGGACATGGGCTCTTTCCGACCGTAGAGCTCGAGCTCGTTCTTATCCGACGGAGTGCCGTGGCCAGCAAAGTAGACAATGAGCAGCGTCCTTGGTCCGTCGTGTTTGTAGGCCCAATTGGCGACAATCGCATTCACTTGCGCCTGTGATCGCTTCATTCTCTGATGATGCTTCTTGATCTTCTCGACCGTGACTCCAAAGTTGAAGCTATCCTCAAAAACTTGCTTTAGAGCTTCCATTTCGGGTTCGAGTTTCAGGTCGTCTTGCTCTTCATCGTGCGACAACATTAAAACTTCAATTTTGGTGTAGCTGTGGCCAGTGCTGTAGTCGCCTTGCTCCATGATGGAGTTCCAGATCATTCCCAGTTCTTCATTGTGTTTCTCGTAGTCGTCGTCCTGCACGAAATAGTCGTCGACTTTTGGCTCCTCTTCGGCGGGTGAAGCCACTGAGAATGTCGTCGCGCGTCTCACGACACCGATCTTGGGAGCAGCATCCTGAGAGGTCGGCAGGAGGGTCTGGACGGACGGCATTACTGAAGGCATCGTGAAGCACGAAATTTCACAATAACGACAAAGGAGAAGGAAGATCAGCTAGAGGATGGTTATTAGTAGCACGTAGAGCAGCAATTGACTCTGACCGAAATCATCTCGAGGGGATGGACATGAACACCATCGGCAAGCTGCGTCCACGGGCTAACCACGCCTACCACGCGACAGGCGACACAGCGGCTATAAGATCACCACCGAGCCAACGAGGCTGAAACGCTCAAAAGCAATCTTATTGTCCGCTAGCTCGTAAATATGCTTCTTTCAGCAAAATTTTCCTGATTACGGCCGCGCAACTACCTTGCAAGAAGTACTTGGAAATGTGACAGATGGTAATGGAGGTGCTGGGAGGGACAAGGCTGAGGTGCAACCTTGGATATTGTCAGCTTCACGTGGAGCCGCCGGGCGGCTCGAGCGGTCTACGAAGTTCGTCCAGTCAGCGCAGTCAGCGCGGCGGATTTGCCTTTTTGGGTGCATCGCCCATAGATGACTTGTATTCCTCAGCCTCGTCTGTGGACTGCGCAATCTCTAATCTTTTGATGTAATGGGGACGTTTGAGATAATAAACGACTGAGAACCAAGCTCCGATGGCTCAAAATACCGGTTCTACCAGCGTCTACCGTCTTTGGCCCTTCGACGGGCCAAGTTTTCAGTGCAATCTTGAACTTTAATAGTGCACACTCAGGAGAGGACGATGTTCCTGACAATGTGAGCAGAACCCGTGTCTACTTTCACGACCGCAAGGCTCGAATGTGAATTTACGAGTTTGGACTCTTGCGGCTTCCCGCATGTTCGCTTGCTTGTTTGTTGTTTGTTTGCTTTCGTGTTGACAGCTATTGTCGTCGCAATACATGACTCCTCCAACTGTTGACTGCTATGACTGACTCAGGATGAACACCAACCGACCTTGATGAATTCGCAAGATCCTGAGCCGGATGGCGTCATCGGGAACTGTCAGCTGCATCGACTACTTCTTCCGAGTCTGCTCGACAATTGAGGGACGTTGCTAAATAATTGATTCATTGCTCAAGTCTGACACATTTCGTTGGCGCAATGAAACTAGCAAGTATTGCTGCACGCTCCTAAAAATGCGTGCAAAGAGCAGTCACGTGCCGCATCAGACCAAGATCTTGAAAGCAGCGCGGCCCCTTGTCCAATATCGTCCACGCTAATAGTCTGATAGCAGACTGTGGTCACAGACTGCGATGAGATGATCGTGTGCGCCCAATGCTAATCCCTTCCATGCCTTTCGGACCACTGATCAGACATATCATCTTCCTGTTCAATGCCTTTGTAGACCTCTCAATTTGCGCTATACTCACTCAATCCATCAAACGCACTCCAGTAACATGAAACACATTTATGAGCTCGAGTCTCTCAGTCGTAGCTGGCGCTTTCTCATGCAGGCCGTTTATCGGCGCAAACGGTACCGCCGACACCATCACCGACCATTCGCGGCGGTACTGCTGACTGTCCTCCATATGCACTTGAAGACAAGTCCATCGGATCTTCAGGAAACGTCCATGGCTCAATTATCCAGCCAGGACTGCCGCCATCCAGTGGCAGTTTGGGATTGTCCCAATGAGTTTAGTGAGCGTGGACATTGTGTTTTCCGGGAGTTGCAGGGCCTGAATAGGTCCGCTCGGTACCTTCTTGCTCTTCCAAGTATGAAGACGAGGGGTAGTATTCGGAGCGCCCACAACCGTCAAAGACGAGCAATGCAGCACAAACTAGGCACAGACCCTCGAGCCATCATGAGATCCTGAAATAGTCATGAACATAATCAGGAGGCTCATGCGGACGGCTTCCTATGATGTCGGCCAGCACTAGAAAGCCAAGCCAGTGACCTGCGCGATCTCATAGCGTGAGTCTTTTATCGCTGATGTTGAGGTAGTGAGGATATTCGAAGCAAACTCTGTCGGAAGTTTGGAGGTTTCGGGTTTTCGAAAAGTCGGCGCAGTTTGTGGTGGTTGCTGGGCTGAGGCATCTTCCATTCACCCTCCTGCCCACATTTGATCCACATGATGAAGGGTGAAGCTCGTACTGACAAATAACCCATCAACTCACGAGCTCGCCTTCACCCTTCACATCTTTCCTGCCGCTGTCGCCATGGAGATACCGCATTGTGCTCCGGAGGTGTTTATAAATGTATCTTCTGCCCTTCTGCCTGGTCCCTTTCTCTTTCTTCTCCACCACACATTTGGATCACTTCATCACGCTCGATCACGCTACATCAAGCTCTCTCTCTCTCACGATCTTACTACCACACACTTTCAAACCCTATCCGAACCGCCGCAATGGTCTTCGGATACTGCCACTACCCTACTCCCGCCCAAGTCCTGAAGGATTTGTTGGTGGGGTTCATCGGCGCCTTCTTCATCAAACCTGGCGGTTCCATTTATGTGTTTCTTTACCGGCTCAGCACCTTCAACCGCCGTTCCGAGTACGACTACGAACAGGCCGAGCCGTCAGGTTGCATGTTCGCCTTCCTTTTCTGGGCTTTGTTCGCATTCACCATGTTCGTCAATTTCCTTTGGGCAAGTCTCCTCGGCCGCACGTCATGGGTAGCCACGCTTTGTCGCCAGATCAAGTTCTTCATCGACATTGGCCTGTGGTACGGACGACAAGCCCGCCGACAGCTTCGGGCCGATGCCGAAGCTGGCTGGCGCCACATCCTACCATACCTTACCATTTTCGAGGTCAAATTGACTCTCGTGGTGCTTGGGTACATGGCCCTTCGCTGCCTCGCCGCTCCGATCCTCGTCTACCCCTGGAACGTCCAACAGTACCGAGCGGATCTATTTTGGTACAACATCAAATGGTGCCCGTGGATCGGGGGAGTTTGGGCGGTGCGAACACTCGCTTCCGGGTTGATCGACAACCGGCCCTTCGACGATGTTTCGGAACAGCCAGATGACGTGGCGCCAGTGTTGCAGAAACCGGCCACGGTCAGTACTTGGGACTGGGGATTCCAGCAAATGGACACCATTGTGGAGGAACCTGAGGAGGAATTCGCCGAGGAGCTGGTGCACGAACTTGTGCAAGGAATTGTGGACGCCGCCGTCGACGCCGCGGAGACAACACCAGAGGAGTCCGAGGAGGCAGTCGAGCAGGAGCCCGCCGCCGACATCAAGGAGGAGGAAGACAGCCAACCGACCACTCCCCTTGCCGACATTCCCGCCTTCGAGGCTCCTGCTGCGAGCCAAGAATCCGACATCCCGGACTCCACTCCATCCGCGGCGTGGACTCGCTCGAAGCAAGCCGCCAAAGAGGCCGCCGAGGCTGCACCGCGCTACGCTTTTCGTGAGCGCAAGGTCAAGAGTGAACCCGTTTCCGTTTCTCTCCCTGTTTTTGCCAAACAGACCCCCAGAAAAACCCCCGCTAAAAAACAAAAAAAGGTTGAAAAAGCCTCTGGCAGCAAGGCACCAAAGAAGGCGCCTACTAGGGGCAAGGCCAGCAGACGTTGACTTGCCCCTAGCAGGCGTGAATGAAGAAAAAGGAGACGGGCCATGTACATTGATGTTTTGCAAATTGTTTGATAACTTTTTCTTGGAACGACTGAGGTACTGCTGATATTGATGTGTAGCATTGGTTGACATGAAGTTGACGAGGAAAGGTTCCGGCATGGTATGTATTTCTCCTGGTCTGACTGATCGTGGTGGGCAGGGACAAAGACATTATCGAAGAACACACCTCATGGTGGCTCTCCGCGGTCGGAGAGGAGGTCAGTCAATACAAAAGAATCAAGCATGTGCATGACAGGGCTGACATGGTACGGTCCAGTCCATCAACCACTGACTTCACCCTTTTTCATCAATGCCGCAGCTTCAAGCTGCACATGAGGAATGCAATAGTCAAAATGGAGCACATACCACAGGGTTTTTCGTTCTTGTGTGGCCAACGGCCTCAATTGATTGTCATGACTTCGTCTCTTTACTACTCGTCTTCGTCCGGGTCGTCTTTCTACTCGAGCTGGCAGTGTGGTTCGCCTTCTCCTTGCTCTGACTCTTCTTGCCATGCTTCAGCTTATCATCCGCAGACTCCTCTGTCTTGCCAGCCTCTTCAGTCTTCATCCGATCCTTGAACTCCCTCGGACTCTCCGACTTATGCCTCCAAATCCCCCTCCTAAAAGTCCTTGCCCAAAACTCCGCCCGTCGATACCTCTCCTCCAAATCCCCAAACTCGGCTCCAGTTCTCGCTTCATAGACCGTCGCAAGCCCCCTCTTCAACATCATCAACCCAACATCCCGCCTCAACAATCCTCCCCACGTAAGCAGATAGACCGTCGCGACCGCCCGCTCATACTGGTCTTTCCTCCAAATATACGCCCTGACCCTCCGTCCCTGTAACGTCCCCGTCAGCCACTCCAACGCCTCCGGCCCGCCCGGCTGCGCCGGATGCCCGAAATGGGCATTCTCGGGGGCGTCGACGCCGGCGATGCGCACGGAAATGGTGTTGTGCCGCAGGCTCGTCCTCTTGTCGGGGATGCGCCGCCACCAGCCCCAGCCGGCGAGTTTGCCGCCGGGGGTGTGGAACATTCGGAAGCCGTCGCCGTCGCCGACGGACGTGACGTGCCCGAGGAGAGAGCGTTTGCGCCAGAAGGAAGGCGAGATTGTGCTGGCGCCGGTGAAGCGGCGGAGGTAGAGCTTGTAGAGGCGGCGGGAGATGAAGACGGAGGAGGTTATTACCAGGACGGGGAAGAGGACGTCCGGGGAGGTGTAGTGTCGCCAGTCGGTGGGCAGGTTTGGGGAGGACCAGGAGCTTGGGCGTGGGCGTTGAGGTGTTGGCGACGGTTGTTGCTGCTCTTGTTTGGGGTTCGGGGATGAGCCGTTGGTGGGTGAGGGGTTGGTGGGCTCATCCTTCTTCTCGGTGGCCCAGAAGGGCCATCGCATTGCGTTGTCGCAGGGCGAGGTCGTGGACGTTGGTGAGGAGATGCGTTTGTTCGAGGTTGAGGTTTGGGCGCGTGACGTTTTGGTTGACCTGCGGGTCGGAGTTGGAGGTTGAGTGCCAAGACGCGCTTGAGTCGTCTTTTGCCAGGTATCAGCCAGATTAATTCCCAGTCACCACCTCAAGATCCATGAACACATCCTCCCGTCAAGCGTCATTATAAAGGCATAGTCTCAGAGCGCAGCAGAAGCTCAATTGCGAAGCGCATCCGACAGTCGCCATGTCAGCGGAGGAGAAGCGAAGGCTCATTGAGCCCGTGGTTGGCGCCTCAATCCAGCACAACGCAAGGGTGAGTACATCACACTGACTGAATGGACATTATTATATTCAGAACGCATGTCAAGGCGCTTCGCTATGCCTTTGTCTATCTGGCCGAACTTTCATGCTTAGAACCGCGCTGACAGTGCCCTCCAGGTCCTTTCACAAATTCGATCACTAACAGCTTCCCTATTTGGTGTCTGCGCTGGCATCTTGGGCCTCGAATCAACACACGGATTTTTGTTTTACTTCTTCGGCACAATTCTCGTCAGCGAGCTGGTTTCGCAATTGCTCACGGGCGGACGCCCGAGCAAGTACTTTGAAACGAATTGGACTGGGCTTTACTTGGTGGACGTGTTTGGAGGCGTATTGAGCTACATATTGACATGGACGCTGTTTTACGGACTAATTCAGAGATGAGAGCCGACCACAGCTTACGTATCGGCTCAGTGGCCATATAAAATATTGATCATCCGTTTTAAAGGCAAGCGCAAGTATTATTTCGTCCTATCGTGCTTTGCATCGCTACGACAATGGGTCCGCGAAAGATCAAACGTTGCAAACAGGTCTCAGAAACGGCGTCCAGAAGCAACTGCCCAATAGCAGACTACAGACTGTTCCACTCGCTCATATCAAGAGTCATATTAGGGAGGACCTTGTATCGACCAGTGGGTATATTGCGGCTCGGGCTTAGGAAACTACACACTTTGACGACACAGGGATCCCACAGATTGTCTTTTCTTTCTTCTCGCCCGCTGCCGCCGTCTGCTCTGCAATCTTCCTATCCGTTGCCGCCCCAGCAGTAGACTGATTCCCACTCGCAGCACCGTGTTCCCCCTTCTGCGGTTCCACCTCACTCTTCGCAGCAGCAGTCGCCTCACCCCCATGTGTGGCCCCATCCGTAGACTTCGCCACACCCCTCTCCGCACGACCTGCCTCCTCAGCCAACTGGTTCCTCACATGACACACTTAAGAGTGAGACCTACTGACGGTCTGGTAGAAGTAGGAGCCGTGGGCCTCGGCCACGACGAGCTCCTTCTTGCTGGGCTGGCGCGAGCCGTCGCCGCCCGAGAAGGTTCCGGCGCCCCAGGGCGAGCCACCGCGGACTTCGTCGAGTTCGAGCAGTTGAGGGGTTTTGGCGTAACCGAGAGGAACGTAAATTATGCCCAGGTGGGTGAGAGTGCTCATGGCGGCGAGGGCGGTGGATTCTTGGCCGCCGCCCAAGGTGCCGGTGCTGATGAAGAGACCGGCGAACTTGCCCTGGAAGCTGGGGTTTGTTAGTCTTGAAGTAGAGGTTGTATGGAGTGGTTTGGTTGCTTACGCGCCAGTTCCCCACTGCTTGCCGCACCTGTCCCACTGTTTCGAACGTCAGTGTGTGTCCACCTTGTTGCGAGTCGTGTCCTCTTCTCGGACCAGATCGCGAGGCTGGGCGTGACTTACGAAAACCTTCCACTGGGCAGGGAAGTTGCCGTATCTAGTTGGGATACCAAGCAAGAAACCGTCGTAGCCCTCAAGGATCTCCGGGGTGATGGTGGGAATCGCAGAGTCCTTGGCCGGGGCGTGCATCTTGGTAAGGACCTCCTGGGGAAGAGTCTCCTCGACCCTGTCGAACATCAGTCGGTCTGGACTGTCGTCACACTTCTGTGCACTCACTGGTAGAGGTCTGCCTTTCCACCGGCGGCCTCAATGCCCTTGACCTGAGCCTCGGCCAGGGTCTTGATGTGGCCGTACATCGAGTAGTAAATGACGGCGATCTTGGGCGCCATTGCGAAGGAGACTTGTATATGAGATGAGAGGGAAACAAGAGGAGAATGTAGGTTCAATTGAGATAGGTACGGCGAGGAGGAAAGAGAGGGTTCGCGGGTACTTATAGCTTCGAATAGCTACCGTCTGTGTACAGCAACCTCTGTCGGGCCCCTCACCAGCTTGACACATTGTGGGGGGATGTTCGGAGGCCAGCTGCAGCTCCACCCCAGCAGCAATTGTAAGCTACCAATAAGCATCTGTCATGATGTACAAAGCCCCTCAGGGCCTCAGGGCACGACTAAGACGAGGCGACGAGCAGCCGGTCGTCGATTTGCGGGCAGAAGCACGTCACACGCCAATCTTCGTTTGATTTCAGATGGATTATGCGAAAAGCGGCCTACGCCGCCGGGACGGCGTGGGGCCCGTACCCCTCGGGAATTCAGGCACAGCATCAGAGCCGACTGCTCTTTCGGTCGACGCTCCGATGATCTCTCAGCCTTGCAGAGTCCGCTTGGCTGGACCTGTTATGATGGCGATTACGATAGCGAGAACAGTCGATGTTCGTTGAAGGATCTGAGGTTGACTTATGCTTGATTAGGTCTGACAAAGCGCAAAGCGGAGGGTGCTAATTGCTGATGGCTTCGTGACGGAGATTGCTTGAACGAGATCACAGTGGTGAGATCCATGGCGGAGATAAGACATCACTACATGTCTAGAGCAGTACGGTCAATTGTGATCAAAATGTCTATCTTCCTGAGTAGCTTCGTTCCTGGCTGAGTACCGATTTGTGTACCTAGCCAAGTATTCAACCAAGGAGCCCGCTAAGTACCGAGCGAAGTACCCAGCGAAGTACCCAGCGAAGTACCAAGCCAGGTATCTTACTATATATCCAGCCAAGTAGCTAACTAAGTACCCAGCTAAATACCTAAGCGCATATTTTAACAAGTATGAGCGTCGATGTCGCAATAAGTAGATGATGATTGCCATTTCTCCAGCGACTTTACTCCCTCGTTATCAGACACCTACCTCGTCACGTACTGAATCAAACTCCCGCACTCTTTACCATATCTGGAGATCTCCCACCACGAACATTCTCCTACAACATATCAGTCTCTTCTATCGTACAAAATTTCCCCGATTGCCCTGCTTGGCGGCGAGTTCATCCTTCTTTCTGTCCCCTGCTCTGCAAAGACCGGATGACTACCAGGTTCGACAGCTTAAGTTTGCTCGGACTGCGCCAAAACTTGGCCCATATCCGCCCGCTAGGCGTGAATGACCGGCCTCTACTCGCGTTCCTCTGCAAATACAAACCCTCCTAGGGTTTCTTCTCTGGAGCGATGCGAGTGTGCGAAACAATGCGGTGACCGAGGTCGGCGTTTCTGAAGACCAGCGGTGCGATCTGTGTCCTGACAATGTCGATAGTTTGGCGTGCTTTCAATGGCCCGATGTTCCTGCCCAGAACCGTACTTGCTCGCTCTGCTGCGACTAGCTGATCGCGCATGCCGACCAGAACGCCTGCTACGCAAAGCACGACCATGTGTGGTCCGGCGGCGAGGAGAAAATCCCAGAGAAGCAGCACCTCGAGTAAGGGAGGGACGCTGGCGCACAGCGTCATGAGAGGTCCCATTGCGTATATGTTTGCCGGCGGTAAAGCGCGTGCGAGGTCTGGGTCGACGAGTTCCAATACTTCTTGAAGTAGGCCCATTGCCACGTGCACGCCCGCAAGCCCGGGACTGAAGTAGGTCGGGATCTGATTTTGAAGCATCGTTTGCATGAGGGAAAACGCCGCAGGCTCTGACTTGGCGGCAAAGAGGAAGGGCGCTGCAAGGACATTCATGCCTTGTATGTAAAGATCAGTCTTGGGGCTTTCATCTTGGTTTGCTGTCGGGGTCGCCTCGGGCGGCGGTGATGCTACATCCGATTGCGCCTCCAAGGTCGGTGAGGGCGGAAGTGGTGTCTCTGCGACCCATTTGTCGTGTGTGCTCCATGCTACCGCATTCAAGACTCGTGTTACGGCGCTTTGGGTGACTTTGTTGACGAACAAGGGATCGGTCGTTAGCGTTCGGTGCACGTCGTCCTTGATTTTCGCGTAGGCTGGTGATGCGCCGCGCTCGAGGAGGGCCGCATATTGCTCGTATGTGATCGGTTTCGTCCGTAGAAGAAGTAGCCATGCATATGGTCGAATGTCGGAAATGCCACTCTCGTCCTGTTCCAGTCCATCAGAGACGATTTTCAACCGAAGGTCGTCCAGAGACTGGATGGTGTTGCCTCTTGAGCCCTCAAGCACAAGATCATCGACTGAAAGCACAGCCACAGCCATCAGCGCAAGATTGAGCCGACGCAGTTGTTCGTCTTGCAGGTTGGAATTATTTGGAGGTAATCTTCAGCAATTCATGATCAAATGAAAAGTACTGATCGCGACAAGAACACTGGTCGTTAATTGGTGGTGAGAAGTCGATAAATCTCGATTGAAACGTCGTGGATTTCTGAAAAGGCTCTGGTCTATTGCATGAACCAATGTGCCATGAAGCTATGCAGACCAATATTTTTTAGCCTGGCATCGTGAACGCACATTCGTTGAGTACGAATTGTAGTACACCGGATCGAGGCACTCCCAGCCACCTAAAATCTGAGCGCACAATGCAGGTAAGCGCAGTTGTTGCGCAAGTCCTGCTATCTTTACTTCCAAAAATTTCTACACTGCTACGCATACAATAAGCTGTCAGCAGACTAGGGAAGTTGAAGCTCACGTTCTGTGCGAAGTACTTCTACAGGTCGGCAAAGTTATCATTGGCAAGGGATGCTCCTGGATGCTCTCGTTCATACATGCGGCACGACTTTCACTCACGCTTTGACACGGTGACACGATACGTCGAGTGCAGCCTTGCTTGTGCCTCTGTAAAGATTTACCCCTCGGTGGGACGTGCTCGTCCGTCCCTGCTGCATTGACCAAACAATGGAGCCGCAGATGGTGCTTACCTGTGGACGAACCCTGGTCGAAACGGCATAAAGCTTCGGCCCTCTACACATGTCGTTGATAGCACAAGAAAGGCGGTGATAACCAGCCAGAAATACGGCAACCTGGATCTTAGAAGGGCTTAGACCAAGCTTCAGAACTCGATAGCCACGTCAAGTTCGCCGAGGCATATGAGAAGTCGCACACAAGAGCATTGGAACGGACCAGGAGTTCTTTGTCTCACCAGCACCGATCTCTACGAAAGCATCTGAATACAGTACGACCGTGCAACTGATGAGTACTCATGCTCTTCTCATATTAACACACGTAAGATCAGTAGCAATTACAATCCTTTTGCTGTGATGGAGCGGTAGTAGAGCGAAACCGGCGGAGCGTCATGAGCGCACAGACCGCCATCACGGAAAAAACCTATGACTGATAGCAGCAGCACCACCAAGCTTCTCCACCGGAAAAGCCGTTATCTTGAGCTTCCTGACCGTCTTTTTCCCAGCAACCTTTTCTCGAGCTGTCTCACTGTTGGGAGATCAGTATTGTGTGTCTTTCCTGCCTCAAGGAGTTGCCAATTGTAGCTCCACAGCCGTCCGCTGTTGTGGGTTCGTCGCCAACAGGTGCTCCAAGCTTGACGCAGCCGTCAATCAGCGACCGATTGATTGTCGTTCAACATACCACCGCTGTCGACACTGCCTTATGCCAAGCTCAGAGAGCCTCTGCTTCTATTACTCTAGTCACCACGTGGTATAGAAGGGACTCTTGACTGCAATCAAACATTTTCATACCCTGCGGGGATTGTTGGTCGACACGCGTCACGGAGAGTCGAGCATCCTTATCTGATCACCACAACGAGAGCAACTGAGTGATACTTGACATTATGGCGTTCAGCAGGTGCATTGCAAGGCAAGGCGCGCTCCTGAGGCACTCAATTGCCCCGAGAACGGGTGGACTGGTCTGCAGGAGCTTGACCGCCGCTGCAAGACCACTATACCAAATACAAGCTCCCTCGAAAATCCACAAGAGAACTTTCACCCTTACGGCTCATCGCCTTGCCACTGGCGAGGAGGCCCCGAGCTCTTCCGCATACATCAACAGTGGTGTCGTCGCCGGCGCAAAGAACCCCGTGAACGTCAAGAAGGTCCTCGTCATTGGATCTGGTGGATTGAGCATTGGACAAGCAGGAGAATTCGACTACTCCGGTTCCCAAGCTCTCAAGGCTTTGAAAGAGGCGGGCGTGGCTTCGGTTCTGATAAACCCCAACATTGCCACAATTCAGACAGACCACAAGCTTGCCGATGAAGTCTACTACTTACCAGTCACGCCCGAATATGTCACTTACGTGATCGAAAGAGAGCAGCCGGATGGCGTGCTCTTGACTTTCGGAGGACAGACCGCCCTCAATCTTGGTGTCAAGATGGACGACATGGGACTTTGGGAGAGACTCGGCGTCAAAGTGTTGGGCACTTCGATCCAAACTCTTCGCACATCAGAGGATCGTGGACTTTTTGCAGAGGCCCTGAACGAGATCAACATTCCAATTGCCGAGTCTACCGCCGTCAGCACCGTCGACGAAGCGCTCAAGGCCGCCGACAAGCATGGCTATCCTGTCATCGTTCGAGCTGCCTACGCCCTGGGTGGACTTGGCTCGGGTTTCGCGAACAATCCAGACGAGCTCCGCGATCTTTCGGCCCGATCATTGACATTGTCACCACAGATTCTCGTTGAGAAATCTCTGAAAGGATGGAAAGAGCTGGAGTACGAAGTCGTTCGTGACGCAGCTAACAATTGTATCACCGTTTGCAACATGGAGAACTTCGATCCTCTTGGAACCCACACAGGTGACAGTATTGTCATTGCGCCCAGTCAGACGCTGAGTGACGAAGAATACCACATGCTCCGAACTGCAGCTATCCGCATTGTGCGCCATCTCGGTGTTGTTGGAGAATGCAATGTTCAGTACGCCCTCTCGCCAGACAGCCTCGACTACCGTGTCATTGAGGTCAATCCACGTTTGTCTCGTTCGTCTGCTCTTGCCTCCAAAGCGACTGGCTACCCATTGGCCTACACCGCAGCCAAGATTGGTCTGGGACATACCCTGCCTGAACTTCCGAACGCCGTCACCAAAACAACTACTGCAAACTTCGAGCCCAGTCTGGACTATGTGGTCACCAAGGTCCCTCGTTGGGACCTGAGCAAGTTTCAGCACGTCAACCGGGAGATCGGAAGTGCTATGAAGTCCGTGGGCGAGGTCATGGCCATTGGAAGAACCTGGGAAGAATCTCTTCAGAAAGCCATCCGCCAGCTCGACCCCAAATATGTGGGTTTTCAGGGTGACAAATTCGACGATCTTGATCATGCTTTGGCCGTGCCGACAGACCGACGCTGGCTCGCAGTTGGTCAGGCAATGCTTCACGAGGGCTACACGGTTGAAAGAATACATGAGCTCAGCCGCATTGATCTCTGGTTTTTACATAAGCTTCAGAACATTGTTGACTGTCATCGCGAGCTCGAAGATGTAGGAAGCCTCTTCGGTCTCAAGAAGGAATTGCTTCTCAAGGCCAAGAAGCTCGGGTTCTCCGACCTGCAAATCGCGCAGTGCGTTGGTTGCTCCGAGGACGAGGTTCGTGCCCGCAGAAAGAGCTTTGGTCTTCATCCATGGATTAAACGGATAGACACGCTCGCCGCGGAATTTCCTGCAAACAGTAAGTTCCAAATACCCACACACCTCAATGGCTTTGCTAATTCATTAACCAGCAAATTATCTCTATACGTCCTACAATGCGAGCACTCACGATGTCGAGTTTGATGACCACGGAATCATTATCCTGGGAAGCGGCGTCTATCGAATCGGCAGCTCCGTTGAGTTTGACTGGTGCGCCGTTAACGCTACTATGTCGCTGAGAGCTATGGGTAAAAAGACAGTCATGATTAACTACAACCCGGAGACCTACAGTACCGACTTCGACACTGCTGACCGGCTCTACTTTGATGAACTGTCATATGAGCGTGTTATGGACATCGCTGAGTTAGAAGGATCAACTGGCGTTGTTGTGTCGACCGGCGGCCAGTTGCCTCAAAACATCGCACTCAGGCTTCAAGAGAAGGGCAAGCTAAACGTTCTCGGTACTGATCCTGTGGATATCGACAAGGCAGAGGATCGTCACAAGTTTTCAAGCATCCTAGACAGCATTGGAGTTGACCAGCCAGCTTGGACAGAGGTTTCAACTGTTGCTGAGGCCAAGAAATTTGCCGCAAGCGTGCAGTACCCTGTCCTCGTACGGCCATCCTACGTTTTGAGCGGTGCAGCAATGAGCGTCATTTACAGCGAAGGAGAGCTGCAAGACAAGCTCGAGAACGCGTCTGCAGTCTCCCCCGACCACCCTGTCGTCCTAACCAAGTTTATCGAAGGTGCCCAGGAAATCGACGTGGACGGCGTGGCTAGCAATGGCAAGCTCCTCGTTCATGCCGTCTCTGAGCACATCGAGCCCGCTGGTGTCCACAGTGGCGACGCTACCCTTGTTCTGCCCCCAGCAACTCTTTCAAGGGAAGTCATCGACCGTGTCAAGGTCATCGCCGAGAAGGTTGCGGAGGCTTGGAAGATCACAGGTCCCTTTAACATGCAAATCATCAAGGCCGACGTCGAAGGCGGAGAGCCGCAACTCAAGGTCATTGAGTGCAATCTTCGTGCATCCCGATCGTTCCCGTTCGTCAGCAAAGTCCTTGGGGTCAACTTCATCGACGTCGCTACCAAGGCCCTGGTCGGTCGTGATGTCCCGGAGCCCGTCGACCTGATGGCCCAGTCCCGCGATTACGTCGCCACTAAAGTACCTCAATTCTCATGGACTCGTCTCGCTGGTGCCGACCCCTTCCTGGGCGTGGAAATGGCAAGCACAGGCGAGATTGCTTGCTTTGGAAAGGACCTGATCGAAGCTTATTGGACGTCTTTCCAGTCGACAATGAACTTCCGCATGCCTGAGCCCGGCGAAGGTCTGCTGTTCGGTGGTGATATCAGCAAGCCTGAGCTGGCAGAGATTGTCGACTTCGTCAAGCCCCTGGGATACAAGCTGTACGCCGCAAGCCCTGAGGTCAAGGACCACCTTGAGAAGAGCTCCAAGGATGGCAGCGTGAAGGTTGAGGTGATCGAGTTCCCCAAGCAGGACAAGCGAAAGCTGCGCGAGGTCTTCGAGAAGTATGATGTGAGAGGAGTCTTCAACCTGGCAAGCAAGCGTGCGGACAGCGTCCTCGATACCGATTATGTGATGCGCAGGAACGCAGTGGACTTCGGTGTTCCATTATTCATGGAGCGCAACACTGCTAAGCTGTTCGCTCAGTGTATGAGCGTCAAGCTGCCCAGGAAGGAAGGCATTCCACCAGAGGTTCGCAGGTGGTCGGACTTTGTTGGTGGTCATCTGTAGATGATCTTAGCTATTGTGCGAACGTTTGCAATATGGAGATAGTTTAGCGATGGAATGAAACTTACAGGTACTTAGCTGGACACTTACCCACGGACTTGACTAGAAGTTTGAAAGGGTGCTTAGATAGGTCGCCGTGAATGTACTCAAGCAAGTATTCAAGCAATTACTCAAGCAGTCACTCAAGTCGGCACTTGAGCAAGTGTTTAAGCAGGTCCTCGAGTAGATAACCAAGTAAGTTTTTAAGCATGTATTTCAGCAGTTACTCAAGCAGGCACTCAAGCAGGTACCTAGGAAGGGACTCACACGTACTAGAACAGGTCCCTAGCAACCAATCTAAACGAGTGCTCAAGCGGATACTCCATCGCAGACCCAGTCACCTACATGGACAGGTCCCTTTTCAAGCACCTCAATGAATACTACTCCCCACAAAACAGCTATTCCACCTTTTCTGTCACGTTCCGGGTCAAGGACTAGGCGAGCAGTATCGCAATCAATGGTCTCAAGTTTGGAAGAAAATTGCTGAATGCAGTCATTAACTATCATGCTGGTCAATCACAATATACAGCTCAAAAGTCATGCTCCAAACGCCGCGCTCCTCATAACGAACGTATAACAATCTGGGCTTCACTCCGCACATTCGCACCTTCAGTCATCCTTTTCAGAGTACTCGCTCGGAGCCGTCATCGGCGCCGACGGCAGTTCGGATCCTATTCCACTGTCCACCTGCATCCATGGCATCCTCTTCCTCGCAAGGTCAATGTCCACCCGCAGCTCATCGAGCTCGTTGTGCGAAACCATCTCCGGTTCGCTGTCCACTTCCGATATTTCTCCATCCTCCTGCTGCCCAACGATGGCGGCATTGGAGGCCAATACGCTCTCGGTGTCATCGTCATTCTGACCGCGCTCGCTTGAGGGAGCGAGGCTGTCGGTGATATAGCTCAAGGTCTCGGTTGTGTGGGTGAGCTCGCTTGGCGCGTAACTGGTGCGACGGTCTGTCTGGGCGTCCATACTCGCGCGGTCGTCAGTCATACTCCTGTCCTCCTCATCCTCGAAAATACTGTTCTCCTTGTCTTCCTCGATCGAGTTGCCGTACAAGCCGGTGTGCTTGGTGCCACCCCAGCTGCTTTTGCGGGCCGGGAAGTTGCTCTTAACGCTGTGGCTTCGCTTCAGTGAGCCAGAGTTGTTCTTGACGACAGATGTCGATGCCAGAACCGGATTGGCAAGAACCATCGCCTTGTCAGCAGCGGCCTTGTTGGCGCCAATGGTGCTGAGACTCAAGATGCGACGCTCACCTTTGGGAGTCGATGTACCACTGCGACCAGGGGTACCGCGCTTCTTGAGAGCCATTCCAATACCGTTGCTGAGAGTGCTGTTTGCCACGTTTTGAGGACCAGCCTTGAGGGAAGACTTCTTGGTTGTCACCGTCGAATTGGAAGCGGCACTAGGCACGCGTTTGAGGTTCATCTCCTTGAGAGAATCCTTTGGCCGAGTATTCAGAAGCAAAGAGCGAGAGTGATCGAGCACGCCCTGAACGATGCGGCGTTCCAGGCCCTCTGCACGAGCCTCCATCTGCCGCATCTCATCGCGGCGGATGTGCAGGGCTGTCTCGAGGCTGGAAAGGTCAGCTTGAAGCTTGGCCTTGAAGCTAGTAAGCTCCTTCTCTTGTTGCATCAGGCTTTCGACGTTCTCTGTGAGATGCGACTTCTCTTCTTGCAGTCTCACGACATCTGCTTCCACAGACTCCTTCTGGGCAATGCGCTTCTCAAGGGCGATGGTGATCTCCTCGTTCTCTCTGGCTCTGGATTCTTGCGCTTCGATAGCGGCGGTCTGGTGGCTCTTGACAAAGGCATCCAGCCCAGCTGCTGTAGTCTTGACTTGATCCTTGATTTCCTCGAGCAGTTCTGTCTGAGCCGAGGCTTTCCCTGCTTCAGAAGCATACTCGATGAGCTGATCTAACTTGACCTGAATCTCAGCGTCGTCGAACTTCTCGGGTGGTTCGATTGAGCGCTCGGAGCTAGATGGTGCTTCTGGCAGAGCTGGTAGTTGGATATTTCCTGGGATGGCTCCTACCTTCTCCTTGATATCCCGGGCAGTTTCTCTCGCCTCGGTAGATTGCTCGCTGAGCTTCTGAATGGCATCTGCGAGAGTAGACAGGATCTTTGGGTTGAACTCCTCGGCGTGCGACTGGATGCTCTCAAGAGCTTGCGTTGCCTTGACGAGCTCGGCCCGAGTTTCCAAATGCTCCAGCTTGTTATCACCGTGGAAGTTGGCGAAGCTTTCATCAACCTTGGCGCCGATGCCTTCCACTTGACTGAAAGCAGCTTTGCCATCCTCGGTCATCCGCGCACAGGACTCTGTGATGGTCGGAACGAGACTGTCAATCGAGAGTTTGAGCTCCTCTGTCAGCGCTCTAGCGGCCTCAACTGCCTCGCCCTGTTTTTCGCTCACTTCTCTCATTGTCGATGTCTTCTCATCTGCCCCAAGGACGGCATCTTCATACGCAGTCATTAGCTCGGTGAACTTTTCGTCAATCTTCAGACTAAGCTCGGTGACCACGGCGTCCTTGTGCTCGTCATGTTTTGCAATAAGGGCATCCCGATGTTGTTCAAAATCCAGCTTCATGGCTTCGTGGTTGCCATGCGCACGCTCGAACTCACGAGTCACTGTATCACCAAGCTCCTTGACCGTGCCAGCGCCTGTGATGGTTTCGCCAAGTGCGTTGACCGATGTAGTGACACCCTCAATCTCTTCCTTGCGGCTCTCCAGCAGGGCTTTCACTTCCTCATGAAGAGTTTCAATGAAGAGGCGTACTTCCTCAACCTTGTCGGTCATCTCGCCGTGCTCAGTCTTGCGGGCGCCCAAGCCCTGGGCGAGCTCAGCAACCTCGGCCTCAAACTTGTCCTGGAATTCCTTGACGATGACTGTCAGCGCTTCGATGTCAGTCTTTGTGGTCAATGGCTCCCCGTCGGTGCTGAGGCCTTCAACCTTCTCCTTGAGTTCCGCGCACACAACCTCGAGAGCGTTCAAGTCGTCCTTGGGGAGTTTCTCGTTGTCAGGTAGCGATTTCATGTCCTCTAAAGTGGTTCGCATTTCCTTGGCCAAGACCTCAACGACCGCAATGTCGTCCTTAGTGGCGACCTCTGTATCATGACGCGCTGCAAGGTCCTCAATGACGTCGCGAATCCCTTTCGTGAGCTCTTCGAGCGCACTCATAGCATCGGCCGACGCAAGTTTCTCGGGCAGCCGCTCTTCGAGATGAGCCTTGGTGTTCATCAAAAGAGTTTCGATTGCTTCGGTGTCCTCCTTGGTAGCCACATTTTCTGCTTGCGGAGTCTCCTTGGACGGCAGAGCAGAGATCTGGGATTGTAGATCAATCACCATGTCGCTGATCTTGGCAAATTCTTCAAGCAATATAGGATCGGTTTCGGAGGCGGCTGTGGACATTGGGCCTGCTTGGGTCAACGGATCGAGTGTATCGACCTTGCTCTTGACATGATTCATCATGAGCTCAAGTTCCTTTATATCGTCGCGCTCAAGCGCTTTCGGAGCATCCGGATCAGCCACCACAACAGCACCGTCTCTCGCGGCGGAATCACTGCCGCGGCGTTCAAGCTGCATTTTGTGCAACTGCTCGATATCCTTCTTGAGAGTCGCCATCCCATCCTTGAGAGCTTCCAACGACTCATGGCTAGTGTTCTCCTGCTCGGATCGGTTTGCGAGCTTGCTGAAATCGGCTTTCAGCTCATCAAGGCCGCCATTGAAGGCGTCAAGCAGCTCACTGGTATTAGACAGATAGCTTTCAGCACCGTCGCGAGCACCCGAAGGAATACGACACTGCTCGACTGCATCCCTCACTGTGTCGAAGATCTCCTCTCTGGACAGGTCGTTCCCGACACGAGTGACAGCTCCGGATAAGGATTCTCGAATCTGCTGAAGCTCTTCACTGATCTTGGCCGGCAGGTCATTGTCCACAGAAGACGGTGCAGCCTTGACAGTATTGGTTTCCAACGCATTGAACCCGTCTCGGATAGCATCGAGGAGCTCTTCGCGGCCTCCCAGAGATTGATCATCCGTCCGAAGTAGGCCAGTCAGTGTGGAACGCAAGTGTTCGAATTCTTTTTCCATAGAGTCAAGAATCTCACTTGTGTTGGAAGCACCGCCAGCTGACTGGCGAATCGTCTCCAGTGATCCACCAAGCTCGACGCGCAACTGGTCAAGCCCCTCGCGGACTGTGTCGATAATCTCGTCCTTGCCGGTGACGTCCGACGCTCGATCAACATATGATTCGATGTTGGATCTCAAAGTCTCCATGCCGTCCTTAAGAGCATCCAAGACTTGCTCTGTATCTCGACCGTTCGCCGCAGAGTATTGCTGAAACTCCGATTTCATCTCGTCGATAAGACCTTGAGTCCGATCCAGAACCTCCGTGTTGAGCTCACCCATTGGCAGATCTTGCAGACCTACTTTAACAGCAGTGATCAGGTCGTCAGCCTCGATGCTCAAGGTAGCGTCTTTTGGTTCGTGGTTCTGCAAACCCTCTTTGACTGTCGCTAGGATCTCGTCCCTTGAGAAATCAACACCACGGGATTGAGCCTCTGCGGGAACAGGGAAATCGAACGTCTCCAAGCACTCTCGAACAGCGTTCATAATTTCTTCTTTGGTAATTGACACCTCAGTCTCCGGGGGCGGCGGCGGTTTGAAGTCTTCCAGACCTTGACGAACAGCATCCATGACTTCCTCGTAGGTAGTCGCGCCGAGAGTGGTCTCGCTGTCTTTCGGCTTGTGTTGTTCTAAGCCCTCTCTGATGCAGTCGAGTATCTCATCACGATCTAAGCCATCCATGTCGATGGACAAGTCAGGCTTGTAGTTCTCCCAGGCCTCCTTGACGGCCTCCATGATCGCTTCCTTCTCAGCAGCAGGATCCTTCTCATGCACGACAGCCTGCTGTGGCTTAGGAAGCTCTTTCAGAGCACTGCTGACAACATTGAAGATCTCTTGACTGTCAACCACGCTCCGTGACATCGCTGAGGCACCAGACTGGCGTCTGTGTTCCTGCATAATTTTGTCGAAGTGCTCCTTGAGCTCCATCAGACCTTCCTGCACAATCTCTGTGATCTCCTCGCGGTCTGGACCGGGCGCGGAAACCTCAGAGGGCTCGATCGATTTTGCGAACTCCTTTTGCTCGAGCTTTTTCGCGATCTCTCGGCCCATACCTAAGACCTCTCCGCGAAGCTCGCGAACCAGAGCTTTGGTTTCTGCCGTGAGGCCGCCACTTTCCGAGACACTGTCCTTGAGCCGCTTGAGCAGTTTCATGACCTCATCGTTGACAATCACGTTGGTTGTGGTGGATTTCGGATCCTGGGCATCCGGCATCCTGGAGCTGCGGTTCACCTCGGCAAGTCTGGTCTGCGCAGCTCTCATCATGCTCATGGGCGAGCTTCCAGTAATATCTGAAGTGATGTCGCGAGGCTGATCGATCTTGACAAGAGCTCGGCTCTGTGCATTGTCCTTGATCAGTCCTAGAATCTCGTCCAACTTCCTTCCAACATTGTCGCGGTCTGCGCTACCATCCTTCAAAAGTGAAACAATCTCGCCAAGTCTCTTCGTAACTTGAGGATCGGGCACTATGTTCGTCGACTTCTCGAGAGGCTCTGGATGGTCCGGAATTTCCGCCACTGCTGCTTGTAGCTTCTCCTGGCCATCCTTGGTGGCCATCTCCCTATGGATCTTCTCCAAGAGGGCGATGCTAGCCGCGCCTTCGATTGTATACGGGTTGGGCGTCTGACTTCCTCCAGCAAGACTAGCAGAGAAAGGTGTCGGAATCCGGGGCATGGAGAAGCTTTTTTGGGTTGTTGGCGAAGGCTTCTCAAGGAAGTCCGCTTGAGGGCTTGCGCTGCGCTGCCGCAAATCTCGCCCGGATTCTTGCAGAAATTTCAACTCGTCCCTCTTCGCTTGGACATCTTTGAGCAGCTCCTTCAAGGTCTGCCGGATGTCTTCGTCACGAGCGTGGGTCGCATCGCGCAGTCCGGACAAATCGGTCGCATTGTCCTTGCTCCTCCGGCTCAGCTGGGCCATTTCTCGCTGGAGGCTCGTGCATATGCTAGTGAGACTCAGGATCTGAGTGGCGATGCCTTCGAATGACTGCGGCTGCCTCACCAAAGCACCAACGTTGCTGCTGGTCGGTGTTGAGTTCGGCGAGTCCGTATCCTCCTTCTTCTCCGCAGGCGGCGCCTGGAGTGCCTTCATAGTCGCGGACTGTGGCGATGGTTCGCCCGTGATTGCACGCGAAGCTCTGGATTGCGGCCTGAGCTCTGGAAAAGTGTTTGTGAAATCCCTCAAAGTGGGCTCAGATCCTTGTCGCGTCGGACTTGATTCTGGTGTTCTGTAGTCGAAGTTTGACTTCCTGTCCCTGGTCGGTGACAAAGGTGACGGGCGAATGTTTTCTGGCTGGAAAGAGTTCATGCGCCGGTGCAATGGACCCCTGATCAATGACTTTTCGAAGCCTTTCTCTGGTGATCGAGGCGGCAAAGGATTTGTGACATAATTGCTCTCTCGACTTTTAGCAGCGAGTGCTTCTGCCGCAGCAGCAATATTTGGCGACGCTGATGGCCTCGACACCGGACTGGACCGGCCAGGATTCAGTGGCAGAGGTGGAGGTGCCCTGGCAGGATCTGAGCTATCCCACCTACGAGATAGTCAGTAAATCCCTCTGAATAGCTTCACGCAACCATCGATAGTTGCGAGTCGAAACCAAGACCACCCGGAACTGGTGTGACAACGGGAGACGGGAGAAAACATACATTGGTATGATGCGACCGGCATCACTTGCCGAATGCTGATGCTTGGAAAGGTACTCCTCACGTGAGTCCTCGCTTCCAGTGTCAGACATGGTGAGTTGCTGCTGTGTAGGTAGGGATGGGGTTGATGGATCGGTCTCTGGAATGTCGGCGCCGCCTAGAATGGCATAGCAAGAGACAGCTGCGCTATCCGCACGTGGAAAGCAAGCTGCTAGCAATGCTCGCTCGACAAGCTCTAGAGACAATCAAATTCGAGTGTATTGACTTGCAGGCCGTTATGCAAAGAACAATGAGAGCAGCGGATGGAGCGTGGACGGCCTTACGTAGGTCTTTCTGCAGTACAACTCGCAGTGATGCCCAAGAGCTTCGCAATTGTTTTGTTTACTTCGGCTCGGTAGATCGGACGCTTCCATTCGCTGGCCCGGCCTTGGCACTGACGCCCATCGATGACAGCCGCGGCGGAGTTTTACGCCGATTGATTCTCAAATTATGTAAGCAATGACCCTCTCCCGGAAGTAGGGCTCACACACCGAGCGCAAAGTGCTGGCCAGTGAACTTCGACCTCACGACAGCAACTTTTTCGACAAACGCCAACACCGCGAACATGAAGTGTACGTGTCAATCCATACGGTCAAATAACTCCTACTGATTAAGGTTACAGTCCTCAAAGTTGGCCGTGTCGCCATCATCACCCGCGGCAGATACGCTGGCAAGAAGGTACGGAAAATCCCTGCAACAGCTCGACGTCTTGCGCGGCATCACGGAAGGTGTTCAAGAGCAATGTACTGAGATTGCGGATATAGGTTGTCATCATTCAGCCCCAGGACCAAGGCACCAAGGCCCATGGATTTCCCCACGCCCTTGTTGCGGGCATCGAGCGCTATCCCTCCACCATCACACGCCGCATGTCCAAGGCCCGTCAGACGAAGCGATCAAAGGTCAAGCCATTCATCAAGGTGATCAACTACAACCACTTGATGCCCACTCGTTACACGTTGGAGTTGGAGGGCTTGAAGGGCGTCGTCACTGGCGAGACTTTCAAGGAGCCGTCGCAGCGTGAGGATGCCAAGAAGACCGTGAAGAAGACCTTGGAGGAGCGATACACAAGTGGAAAGAACAGATGGTTCTTCACCCCTTTACGTGAGTCGGAATTGATGTTGACGGTATGTGCATCGTACTAACGTTGGATAGGGTTCTGAACGGTGTTTACGGTTTGCTGGCAGTCTGGAGTGATGAAAACGGCATGTACAGGTTTTACGCGGGCTACCGGACATAGCGTTGCTCTTCTGGGCGAATGAAACGATTTCAAGCAAGCTTTTTGCGACCAGGTCTCGACGTGTCTGGGAATGAGAAGGATTTCCCGTGTCTGAACGTTTCGCAGAATATTGTCCGGCATTTCGCAAGGAACTCGCGCGCTCTGCAAACCTTCAATCTCTTCCGCGACTGAATTTGGCTGCGCCTCGAGTTCAATATTCCAGGCACATGAAAAGTCTCGCAATGACGAGATGGGAGGCATAACAGATCCAGAACGTAACTGATGGCACATCACACAGAATTTGAAATTTCCGATACCGACGTCCAACCGACCAGACGTGGACTTGATACAACATCTGTCTGGACAACTCTCGGTGTAATTGGATCTCTGAGTACTTGGGATTCCTGGAGTATTGAGTCGCAATTTGTTGGTCCGCCTGCCTGCTTGTAGAGTTCGCACCTATGACTGAACATATTTGGAGACTGCCCCAGTACTTACGAGCTGCAGGACTAATGACAGTTATAGCGAGACAGCACCTTCTCACACATTCTCAGCCAGTGTTGGCACTTCTTGACAATGACGACATTTGTGCCCCTCGACTACAATCAAGCCGGATTGCCGACAAGGAGGATATCGCAGAGTCGGGCCACGTGTATTCCGTGGTTTCAGAGCATGCGGTTGTGTGCAATCCAGATTGCATGTGTCGATCAATATTCGCCAGGATTTGCAACGAATCAGAGCCAAGACTGTCAGTCTTGGTCCACAGCAGACTGATAGTCGTGAACCCACGATGCAAGTCCGAGCTTTCCGAAAACTAAGCCGTACTTTATCCCTCAGTGCGACATGCTCTTTGAGACTCAACCTAGGAGGGTCGAATTCTGCTGAATATAAGACGAAGCTTACACGAACTTTCTCGAAGGAAGCAATTCGATCTTGCGATCCATTTCTGGGACCCCTAGATACCGCGCACCTAGCAAATAGTTCTAATTCTTGGGCCTATCAAAGTATTGGAAGTGGGGTCTTGTTTGTAACTTATTTGAAAAGCCTGTGAGTGACTCTCCGCATAGAGAGTGTTGGCAGCTCGTGTTTTGTTTCGAAAAACGTTTCTTTGGCTGGAAATACATCGAACTTGCTCCAGCTAATACTGAACTATGTACGCCTGCCACACAATCAGTCATTCGGCCACTGCATTCAACGACTTGAGCTAGTGATTATCGCCATATCAGCGTCAGATCACGATCATACGGCAGTGTTGGGACAAGAAGCATGCAATCCTTCGTACTGAAGATCAATCCGAGCGGTCGAAAATCAAGGTTTCGAGCTGACCCGAGTCAATTACCTAACAACGAGGCTTGACGTAAACGGCTCGGGGAGTCTGATCATCTCCAGGCCGACCATCCATATACGACTTACTACACTCTCGATAGGATTTTGACTTCTAGCTAACCCCTTATCACCGTCTTCCGCGGACAGCCGCGCACGTACTTTGCCTATTCAGGCGGTTCGGTGGACGCAGTACGCGGCGCATGAGTCTCCGTGACAGAACTTCCTTTGTCCGCAACTCAACCACTCCTCCTCACCGGACCATGCTGATCGGTGATCACAAAGGTGGCGCAAGGTGGTCAGATCACGCTTCATCCTTGGGGCCAAACCGCAGAGCTGGTCCGGTAGGCACCTGTCGAGGTTCCGAACGCGAGAAGGTTTGGCGTGAGCATTCCTGCACGTCGTCCTCAATCTGCGCAGAGGCCAGCAGGTGCCTCAAGTCACCAAAGGTCTGCTTACTGTTACGTCAGCCAGGAAGGTACACAAGCAGCCGCATATACGAGGCTATCAAGGCGGGTGGACAAAAGTCGTGGCGCATCCTCAGTACTGACTCGCTGCAAAGTATGCGCCACGACTTTTGCCCACCCGCCTTGCTATCCCATGTCCCACTTTCTAGCAATGTCTGAAGCAATTTTCTGTTCGTATCGTCTCTTGTAGCATCATTCACTGCACGTCAAAGAATTGAATCATGGACAACTATTACCCCGCGTTTCTAGCAATTTGTACAATCGTCCGACGGAACTGTACGTGCCAAAATTTACTCTTTTCACCTCTTTCAAGTTGCGTGGTCGCCAGTGCCTATGACCCCACGAGAGTCATCTTCAGCCGTATTCTCATCTTACTAAAACATTGTGGGCTAAGCGTCGCGGCGTTTTGCCCAATACGTCGACACGCTCGTTCCAAGTGAGGTGCGGAACATTCTGCTCCTTCGCGCAGGGCTGACATGGCTTTACGGCCATGATCTAGAGCACCTCCACATGTGAGCACATGGATTTTGAGTTCAAAGCTCAGAATAATCTTCTCGTGACAATGGAGCGGCTGCAGAGCGAAGGTGCGTCCGCGTACAAGTCAGGCTTCTGGGAAGTATAAAAACCCTTCATTATGCCCAGCCTGGAGTCCCCCATCGCAATATCCTTGCCTCGACAGGTTTCTCAAAATGCGCAGCTTCAATCTCATCGCAAGCCTCGCGGCTCTACTCGCCGTCCAGAGCAATGCTCAGTCCCCGACCTTACCCAGTCAAGATCCCTTCTACAGCCAACCGGCAAACATCTCCGCATATAAGCCCGGAGACCTGATCAGGCTAAGATCCATTCCGCCGACCCTGCAGGGTGCGTTCGGCACCTTTATCGTCAAGAATGCCACCCAGTTCATGTACAGAACGACCGACAGCTTGGGAGCCAGTGTCGCCGCCGTCGCCACGTTCCTGGTCCCCAACAGCTTCAATGCAAACTCAAGCAGTCTTCTGGCATACTCTGCGGCTTATGATTCTGCCAATAATAACTGCTCGCCTTCGTACTCTATCCGGCCGGGTGCGAATAACTCAATCAGTATCGACGCCATAGTGGTAAGTATCCAACCACCTCAGTCATAACGACGTTTTACTGAAAATCAACCAAGATCCAAGCTGCCCTGAGCAACGGCTGGTACGTCGTAACCCCCGACTATGAAGGCCTTCAAGCCGAATTTCTCGCCGGTATCCAATCCGGCCGCGGCGTGCTCGACTCCATCCGTGCCTCCTTGAACCGCACCACCATTGCGACCACCGGCCTCAGCTCCAGCGCCCACTACGCCATGTTCGGCTACTCGGGCGGTGCCCTCGCCTCCGAGTGGGCCTCCGAATTAGCACCGGCCTACGCCCCGGACCTGAATCGCTTCGTCGGCACCGCCATCGGTGGCCTGACTCCCAACGTCACCAACGTCCTGCTAACCATCAACAACGGGAGCACCGTCGGCCTCGTCTTTGCAGGTTCCTACGGTCTCAGCAAGGCGTACGCCAACCTGTCGGCGTACATTGACCAGCAGCTTGTTCCCAGCAAAAGGGCTCAGTACTTCAGCATCTCCAACGGGTGTCCGAGCCAGTATGGCAGTGAAGCGCAGAACATGAACTTCTTTTCGTATTTCACCTCGGGCATGGATATCGTATTCAGTAACGTTTTCAAGACTGTCACGAGCGGTTCTGGACAGATGGGCGTTCACGGCTTCCCGAAGCAGCCACTGTATGTTTACAAGGGTGCTCAGGATGAGATCAGCCCCATCGTGGACACCGATCTGCTGATCAACAAATACTGTGCAAACGGAGTTACGATTGAGTACACCAGAGATCTGGTAACGAATCACGAAGTGGAGGCGATTGTTGGAACCCCGGCAGCTTTGGGATGGCTTCAAGACAGGTTTGTTCCACATAGCGCTCTGACGAAAAACTAGACTAACCTTTTGCTTTCTCTCCTTCAGATTTGCGGGAAAACCTCTGAACCAGCAGAACACCTTCAACAACTGCGAGGTTCGGAATGTGACTCTGTTTGAAGTCGATGTGAACGCTGCCGCCGCGGCTTACAATAGCCAAGACCTTGCTCGGCAGTGGAAGAATCACCAGGACAAGAACGTCACTTTCGATGGATTCTAAGCGGTACTATGCACAAGTTCGAGAGAGCTTGTCCACACAACGTATCGAACTCTGCACGGCTAACAAGATAATCAAACCAAATCGGGGGCATTCTAGCATCACGAAATGATTGTCATTGAAATCAGCCATAGGGTATCTAGATGTAGCCGTTCCGTCCCAAACGCCGGTTGCCACTGGCATGCAATCATACAATGCTTTACTTTTCCGTCGCCAAAATGATCTTCTCCCTCTCGGGCTTCCTTGGCTTGGTGCCCTTCTTGCTGTGTCGCCGTTCGTTGTCCTCTTTTCTCTTGATCGCTGCCAGTTCCTCGTTCTTTATCTCGCCAGCCTTCTTCACTCTCTTCGGAACGTGTCTGTGCTTTTGGATTCGTCTGATTTCTGGCATATGCTTGTATCGCTCCGTGAGAGCCGCATCGTACTCCAATTTCTGTCGTTGTCTAGCAGACTTGACTCCTTCGCGGTGGTTTGCGTGTACCCGCCACAGGCGAATGTTGCCGTCGTCGCTGCCCGATAGCAGGTATTTGTTGTCCGGGGTGAACTGGGCGGCAAACACTCGCTGCATGCGCTGGGTGTGGTAGATGTCTCTCGAGTGACCGCTTGAGCGCTCCCACAGGCGAATCGTCTTGTCGTATGAGGCAGTCACAAGCTCCTCGCCGGTCGGACTGAATTCAACGTCCATGACGGCTGCGACATGGTCCTTCAAAACGTTCAACGCCCGGTCCATCTTTCTCATGTCAAATATGTAAGCATTATGGTCCTCGTTTGCGACAGCGAAATTGAATGCCTCCATTGGATTCCAAGAGACAGCGTTCGATGCCATGGATAGGATGGTCTTGGAAACGGCGGAGGACGTGCGTAAGTCATACATGACAACACTCCGGTCGAGTCCGGTGGATGCAAGTATCGAAGTCTCGACTTGGTTGAACCGCACGGACGTGATAGTGTCTGAGGAAGTAGGCCAGCGAAGTGTTTGTGTAGGGGCACTTGATGGTCTGGATGTGTCGTAGATCGAGAGGACACTGGATGAGGCAGCGAAAGCGGGAAGCGAGCGATGGTGAGAAACTCCAGTAAATGCAGAATTTCCAAGCCATGTTGCCTCTGGAGCAGCTTCCGGATCGGGGCCATACGGGTTCCAAAGCTTGACGGTCTTGTCTGCCGCACACGACAGAAGCTTACGTTCCTTCGTCCAACATATCTCCTTTACAATATTGTCGTGGGCTTTCACCTGGCACATCTCCTCCCGGCTAGACACATCCCAAACCTTCACGACGCCATCACCGGAGGCACTTGCCACACGCTCCAATGATTCTGGGTCCTTGGCCAGAGTGTATACACCATCGACATGACCACGTCCAAGCTGCCCAACGAAAGGAGCCGCAAACATGCGGTCCAATTTCGTTGCCGTCAGAGCTCGTGTGTATTCTCTTGCTCGTTCGAATGGATGGAGTGCGGGATCAAGATTTCGGGGCTGCCGGGCCACTGTCGAGCCTGGCGCCTGGTGGGCGTCCGCTGAGCGGCTGATTGCTTTGATTTTCTAGTAATGTTAGCATGGCAGCCTTTTTCTTGAGAACAGCGCAACTTACCATGGTGGGATGGTGATTTAGAATATCTGCCAGAAAATCGCATCTCAAGAATCTTGACGGAGTTGGGTCCGCACTGGCGCCGCGATTCCGCTGACTTCACAGCGGGCAGCTTGCCCTTCTGGAGCTTACTGCTGCCGCCAACCACCTCGGGCAAGCTCCAAAACCAACTCGCCTCTACCTCTCCTCCTGTCGCGGTTCCACACTCGGTAGCGAGTCTGTACGTGTCATAAGCTCATCTACATCACCACTACCCATCATGGCACCTCTCCCAGAAGGCAAGATCGCGGAGGCGAAAGAGCTGGCGAAGAAGGACCCGCCCAAGGCAGAAGCACTGTACAAGGAGATCCTCGCGCAAGGTCCTGGCACCGGCGAGGCTTCGTCGCGCACATATGAGGAAGCCCTGATTGGCCTGGGAGAGTTGTACCGTGACCACCGAAAGCAGAAGGACCTGGCGGAGCTCGTGGAGAACACGCGATCAACATTGTCGGCATTTGCAAAAGCAAAGACTGCAAAGCTCATTCGCCAGTTGCTCGACTTCTACAATGACATTCCGAATAGCATTCGAACCCACATGAGCGTCACAAAGTCGTGTATTGAGTGGGCAAAATCAGAACGCAGGTCCTTTCTTCGACAGAACCTAGAAACAAGGCTTGTCCAGCTTCACATGCAGCAGCAGGAATACCATGCAGCTCTGGGTCTCATCAACAGCCTGTTACGAGAGCTGAAGAGACTGGATGATAAGCTGGTGCTTGTGGAGGTTCAGTTATTGGAGTCTCGCGTCTACCATGCTCTTGGGCACCAAGCTAAAGCCAAGGCCGCGCTCACATCCGCAAGGACGTCTGCTGCAGCCGTCTACACCCCTCCACTTCTTCAGGCTGGCCTGGACATGCAGTCGGGCATGCTGCACGCGGAGGACCAGGATTTCAACACAGCCTTCTCCTATTTCATTGAGGCCTTGGAAGGCTACCACGCCCAGGAATCCACGACTCTCGCCACGTCCGCGCTACAGTACATGCTTCTCTGCAAGATTATGCTCAACTTACCTGACGATGTGAACAACTTACTCACCTCCAAGCAGGGCCAGCGTTACAGCGGGAAGGGTCTCGAGGCGATGAAGGCAGTTGCAAGGGCACACGCGAACCGATCCTTGGAGGAGTATGAGAAGACGCTCAGCGACTACAGATATGAGCTGGGCTCGGATGCATTTGTACGAAATCACTTGCGAAAATTGTACGACAACCTCTTGGAGCAGAACCTGGTCAAGGTCATCGAGCCGTTCTCGAGGGTGGAGATTGATCATATCGCGAAGCTGGTCGGACTGGACCAGGAGAAGATCGAGCAAAAGTTGAGCCAGATGATTCTCGACAAGGTGATCATTGGTGTGTTGGACCAGGGTGCGGGATGCCTGATTGTCTACGACGAGGCGGAACGGGATCAGGCCTACGATGCCGCGTTGGACACGATTGGGAAGTTGAGCAATGTGGTCGATGTGCTGTACACTAACCAGGCCTCCATGCTAGAGTGATGCATGGCAACGGCAAGGGTCGTAAGAAAGATTATAGAAGATCATGAATAATGTCGAGAGCGCACAGTGACTCGGGCAGGCATGCGTTAGCAGTCGAAAACATCATCTGTGCTATGCACGTACGCGATGCAAGGGATAAATCGAATCCTTGTCGATTCGAATTTGGCCTTGGAGCTCGCAAAAAGAACGGACTAGAGCTACGAAAGGGTGTACGGTCAGCGAAGGGCGCAAAGCTTGCATCTATATTTAATAAGTGAAATCACAAGTCGCCAATCTATCGTCGTCAGCCCTTGGTTCGGTCGCCATCATCTTCAACGGTCTCACGAGGCGCAGTCTGCCTTGGGCCCTGAACCTGCTCTTCACACGCATGATTGGCCGGGATTGGCCGAGGATTGTGCCAATGACTTGAGAAGCATCAAACCCTGGCCAAACCGCATTTCGTCCAGGATCTGCTTCCTTGTTCTGTCATTGTTTCTCCGTCGTCGCGTTACTCAGAAACCTTCACTCCCTTTCTGCTCTTCTGTCTCGCACATTCCCGGCCGCCACCCATTCAAAACCCGATTCCGTCCCATATCGCGCGCTTCACGTTATCACCCCGCGACCCAACCTCTCCGGAAGCCATCTCCGAACGCGACTCGAACCGCAACGAGCATGAGCATTCCGCGCAGAACACCATGGCCGCATCGTCAGTTGACCTAACAAACTCGTCCATGGTCTCGCACACCTTCAGCGAACGCGCCCTGCCCATGCGCGCCTCCTCCTCCGTCACCTCGCACAGCTCCCGCAACACGCGACGGCACCGCAACAGCAGCAGATCGCATCACGGCGGCTCGAGTCATGCGCCGCAGAACGAGTTTCCGAACTTTGTGCATACGGGCGATGTCGAGATCGTGGTCGCGCTCGACGGACAGGAGAGGAGGTACCTGTTGCACAGGCTGATTCTGTCGCAGTGCTCGGGCTTCTTTGAGACGAGTACGAGCGAGGAGTGGAGTGGGCCGTTGACGTTGCCTGGGAGGCAGAGTCTGGATCAGGGGTTGTCGGTCATCGGAGAGGAGGGCAAAAGCGATCCGCGCACGAGCTTGCAGGTTCCGGGCCCGAGAAAGAAGCCGTTTTGGCGTTATGAACTCGATCCTGGGACTGGAGAGGACGATATACCCATGTTGATTCGGAAAAACGGCGACCAGAGTCTGTTTGGAGGAGCGTCGCCGCAACCTCGACCGCCACCTGCGAGGAGCAAGCCTCCTGCATCGTCCAACGGATTCTTCAGGACAATGGCGGCTATGCAGTCAGTCGTGCATGTTCCCGGGTCACAATCAACAGTCCAGCAGAGTGAGCCACTGAACGACACGTTACGCGACTACGACAACCTCTTCAGGATATTCTACAACTACGCACCAAATCTAGACTCGGTGTCGATCACCGAGGCTTACATTCAATCTAAGACTCTGCTCTGCTTGGCAGACATGCTGGACGCGCTCGAGGTAGTTGGTCCACGGATTGATCATCATCTGTTGCAATTTCAGTCTCGACTCTGGAAGCAAATTGCGAAGTATCCGCCCTCTTACTTGAAGCTGGGCTACTTGGCCAAAAGTAAGGCCATATTTTCTGAAGCTCTGACGCATGTGGTCGGACAATGGCCTGCTGGACAGGCACAGCTGCGACACGTCCCGCGTTCGGTCCTGGATCTCATCGAGGACAAAGCGGACGACCTGGACGAACTAAGAGCACGACTCGAAGGACAGCTTTTCAGGACAACGCTCGTCTCAGCAAAAGGGGAACGAGCTAGCCCAATGAATTCAAACTCCCTAGACTGGATGGCCGTTTCATTATTCCGACACTGGCTTGTCGAAAACTTACCTCCACCACCCACACCTATCCTGGCTGGCCTGGGCACAACGGCGAACCCGAACCCGACCGGACAGAAAAGCGTGACTTTCGACGCCAGCACTGCAAACAGATCAGACTCGCAAGCACTAGGTCCATTGGTTCCTGGCCAGGTTGCGCCGGTGCCGCGAAGCTCTCTCGTTCCCGCCACCGGTCGTGCTTTCAGACTTTTGGGCCAAGCAGGACAATCGTACTTGCCGCACGAGGAACTTAAGAAGTACCTCAAGATTCACCTCGACGAGAAGCTGTATGACCGAACGCAGCTCCGACGTTTCGAAAAGAGGATTGATGATCTGAAGCTTCAAGCTCAGGTCATTATCAAACCTCTGACACGGAATGCCCTGCAGATGGACATCGGTGCACGAGAGGGCGGCGGTCTTGGGTATTTGACCTGCTGTGCAGTTGGAGAGGGCGAGTGGCCGTGGTAGACTAGCGACTGTGGAAAACATATCAACGCAAAGGAGAGCATTTTCGAGGCTTAGGCATACGGGTTTGGGGATTCAGGACTTGCATGGATTGGGATCCGGCGTTTTTGATGGCATGATAATGATGGATAGGATACCCCGAATGATAACGAATACATGATCTTCTCTGTTGCGATATTGGATCCCACATTTGAACGTTCTTCTCCACCCTAAATGAGTCCCTGCTTCTCACGACGGTCAGCAAACTTCATTAGGTAATTATCCCTGGACTCAACCTCGACGTGCCTTTTCACCCTCTGTCCATTATTTCAGGGGATAGGGGCCACCAGCAATGCAGCCGCCTTGGCCTGACAAGCACCAAAGGCCGCATTGCAACCTACCACCGTAGCAGGCGCCGAAGCCCCCGCAGTCGCACCCCAAGTGGCCCCAGCAGCAGCGTAGTAGGCCATGACGACCGTAGCACACCCAGCTTGAGCGGCCGCATAAGCCAGAGGACCAGCTTCACAGGCAGGCGCGAGAGCTGCGAGGAGAACCAGGCCCGCCGTGGCGAACTTCATTATCGGTGTCGACGGACATGATCTGACTGTTGTCGATAGCTTGGAAACCCGCTTCGACTTTGCGAGGTCTTGGATGTTGAAGGGAGTTGAATGAGAAGGTTACCGATCCCGACTGCTCGGGAGGGGAGCATCTTTGATATATGCGAAGCTGGTCTGATAGCTGTTCGGCTCAGCCTTGCCCCGCCCTGCGAGCGCCTGGCTGCATCGTTGAAAGAGGTGTCGTGGGGTTTTCTGTAGACCAATGGTGTCTTGACACAGTGGCCGTGCAGCTGAGATCCGACAGTACTGAGGTTTTGATAGGTGCTGAAGTGAGCTTTTCGTCTCGTCTCTGAGACGGTGTGCGCGGATTCTTATCTTGCATTCCTGTGACGATCGGAGAACTGCATCCCATGTAGTGTCGCGACTGTCTGACTCATCATGGTAGCCCGAGGCTGCGATCTTAAGCGATCTATCCTCCGGGGAGTAGATAGTTGTTGGCCCATCTGATAGCGTGGATGACTGACAAAGAAACAGACAGACATGTTTATCTCAATTGTGAATCAAGAATAGTTTGTAGGGGAAATCTTGCAAACGAATTAAGAGGCATGCGCCACATCTGCTGCCTGAGATTCTGTTGAACAGAAACAATACGCCAGGGAGAACATTCTCATACATGGGGCAATGAAAACCACCGTGTATGGACTTCTGCTTGTGTGCATCGAATAGGTTGTTTCAAGATATTTCTAGCTTCGCGGACGACGTCTAGCTTGCTCACCGTCTTCATGCGTGATCCGTGCAGAAACGGAAAGAGACTGACGTATTCGTATGACCACAACTACTGGAAGAAGTAGCCTCCTGAATTCGACAGGCAGTATCTTCGAATCTACCCAGGTTGATAATGAACGGAGGATTTTGGTAACGACTTTCGTCAAACCGCCGTGCCCGCCAATGGCGTCATTCCAGCAGACCCGCCGAAGCCGGCCAAAGCTCCCTCGAGCTCCATCTGCAGCATGAAGCTCTCGATGTGATTTTCTTTTTTCTTTTTCGAAACTCTCATCTATTTGTTTGCCTCACACAGCGAATCCAAGATGGCAGCATTCGCCTCAAGAACCCTGCCCCGAGTCCTGGCCTCCGCCAGCCGCGCTTCCATCCGAACACCCCTCCACCCACAACTCACACCAACCATTACCACCCGCTCGCTTCTCCCTTCAACTCGCCGCTCTCTCGCCACCTTCAAAGACACCGAGCAACCCCGCCTCCGCCTCGGCTCTCAAGCCCCCAACTTCACCGCCAAAACCACCCACGGCTCCATCGACTTCCACCAATGGCTCGGCTCCAGCTGGGGCATCCTCTTCTCCCACCCGGCCGACTTCACGCCCGTCTGCACGACCGAGCTCGGCGCCTTTGCGAAGCTGAAATCCGAATTCGACCGCCGAGGCGTCAAGATGATCGGTCTATCCGCCAACGACCTCGGATCCCACGACAGGTGGATCCGGGACATCAACGAGCTGAGCGAGACGGACCTGCAGTTCCCCATCATCGCGGACGCGGAGCGGAAGGTGGCTTGGATGTACGATATGATTGATGAGCAGGATCTGGAGAATGTGGATACCAAGGGGATTGCGTTTACGATTCGGAGCGTTTTTGTGATTGATCCGGCCAAGAAGATTAGGTTGACGATGATGTATCCGGCGTCGACGGGGAGGAATACGGCGGAGGTGTTGAGGGTGATTGACAGTTTGCAGCTGGGGGATAAGAAGGGTGTGACGACACCGATTGACTGGCAGAAGGGCGATGATGTTATTGTGCCGCCATCGGTGTCGACCGAGGATGCGAAGAAGAAGTTCCAGAACGTGAGGGAGTTGAAGCCATACCTTCGGTTCGTGGACAACCCGAGATGATCGACGGTGGATGGGAAGACTGTACAATACAAAGCTAGAGATGTTCTATACATGACAGGACCTGGGTATTCTCGCATGTTTATCTTTGATACTGCCTCAGTCTACGCTTCTACTTCAATATCTACCAGGTAGCCATCAATCTGGCAAGCAAAGCCACCAACACCGCGCTTCTGCCTTCTGCCTTCTGCATTGCTTTTGAAAACGACTCATCATGAAAGGACCTTCTCGCGCAGATTGCCCAGCCATTGCTTGAGACCCGGGCTCTGGTCCGCTCGGTCCTCTACCAATAAGCTGAGAGCCCACTGCTTCAACCCGGGCTCGCCGTCTTCCCGGACGATGAACAAATGCGGGATAGTGATGCTTCCGCAGCCCTTAGCTCGGTGATCCCGACTCTTCTCGATCACTGCTCGCACTCTCTCGTTGAAGTCGTTCTCCAAGACAGGGAGCGCACCCTTGCCGGTCTTGACCGCATTCTTCTCTTCGACGCCAAAGACGTCTCCTACTAGAGCCGGCACCGCATCACGACCAATCCAGAGGAACTGCGTCTGTCCGTCATCGATCAAGTATAGCCCGTAAGGTACGAAGAATTGCGATGTGGCAGGCTGAAGCGGCGGCATGACCAGCTCGCCGGTTTGCGGGTCTGGAATGCCGGCCGCATCGGGCATGTCGTGGAGTGAGTAAAGGTGTGGGTAGATGTACTGAAGCATCAGGGGCAATGGAAGGGTAGAGAGAAGGCAAAGGGCTGCCGCGCGCATGTCGCTCGGAATCTGTGCCGATTTCCGAAGGCCGACCTAAGATACAGTTAGTTACTTGAAACAGTCGTATGAAGGTGTGATACTCACGTTCTTGATCAGGCCAAGGAAAAGCTGTGGCATGCATCGCAAATTCATCGGGAACTGGAGTCCACCGCCACCCATATTGCCTCCTGCAAGTTCTTTCCTGTAAGTTTGCAAAAGCTCGATCATCTTGGTCTGGAGAGCATCGCGAGCACCTTCAAGGCTGCCGCCAAGAGCTCGTTCAACAGCCTTATGCGAGTAGAAGGCAGTGATTGCACCTTGATCTGCGCTTGCGTAAATATCGGCAAGGTTCTGCGTTGTTGGAAGCGCGAGCGTCATGACACGAATCCGGCGCTCGCCGTTGCACGTTGTGTGGAGGACAGCTGCTTGCATGCATACAACACCCTTTGTAAGACTTTCATCGATAGCGACCTCAACAACATATGCCTGGTCGCGTGGAAACGCTGGGAAAGCGCAAAGATCGGAGCTTCGGTTGAAGAAATTGCCATAGAAGCTGTTCATGCGTAGACCGGTCGTGGCGCGAACACGAAGAACAGCCTCAAGTCCAACTTCAGATGAAAGGAAATCGGAGAATTCCCGGGCAAACTTCATGGCGTCTTCCTGTCGGCCTGCATTCCAGCCAGGATAGAAGTACGTTTGACCACCTGTGTAGCGAGGCAAGTTCGACAAACTTGCAACATCCTGATACTGACTCGAGAACAGGAACATGTCAACGCTGACCTGGTTCTTCGAGCATTCCACTGCGAAGGATTTGTAGAAGCTATTCGCCGTCGTGAGGAGCTTGCCCTCTCCGCTTGTACCGAGTAACTTCTTATCTTCGCGCATGTCGAGCTTTCCGTCGCCTGTGTTGGGCAAAGATGCGGTCAAAACAGTAATCTTTCCACCAATGTGTGCGATCAGCTTGTGCCCAGCTCTGAGCGCGGAACCCATACAGTTGCCTGGGTTTGTAGTGTTCTGAAACATGGACTGAAGCTTGTTGAGGAAGGTTTCGATGTTTGTTCTGCAGTCGGCCAGGGTCACAACCAGATCATTAGGCGTTGGTAAAAATGGCTCCTCCAAATCACTGACGACCATCATGCTCGGCTCCGTAGCTCCAGAGTCGTCCCGCGGGATAGAGAAGTAGTGTAAGCTGGAATCGACCGCCATGAAGCCAACACGTGTCCGTTTGTCGGCGTTCGGTATCCTGTCAAGACTCTCAAGGATGCACCTGGCGCTTGTGGCAAGTAGTCCGCTCGCAACCGACGCATAGCTGACATCAAAAAGGAAGAGATACACCAGAGGTTGAGGCGGTCGTACCATGTATTCCTGAGGGGCGACAAACTCAACAACAGAGTGATTCAACTCCGGTCGTTGCCATCGGTCCATTTGCTTCTGAGCAGCGGCATCCCAGTCGAACGCCTGTGGGACCTCGTTGGAAAGGTTGCACATGTTGCACCTCCACCGATGGCCCTGGTCCATGAATGTGACAAAGGGGTTGATGTAGGTCCGACATCTCCTGCATCTTGCAATGACCTGATCTTGGACGATGGGGACAGGGTCCTCCACATCGTGCAGCGAGGTATAAGGCTGGATGACAAGGGCAAAGGGCAGCTTCGATTTCTTCAGAAGAGAGTATGTGGTCGGGACGGCGTTAATGGTCGATCGCATATACTTCGGAGGGCAGTTGGCATGCTCGGATGGAGTGACGCTCGACTGTGATTGAGTTAGCTTTCAACCTCGAATGGACATTGCTTCAGACTCACGTTGGGAGGCAGGGCAGCCGCTGGAGGAGGGAAGTCGACGCCGCCATATTCAATATTGGCGTTGAGCAAATCAATTGGGTAAAGGTGGTTTAAAACATGCCCGCCTCGCTGCTGCTGCTGCTGTTGCGCTCCGCCCATGGACATTTGTCCCATCCCCTGGGTTATGCCTCCCACTCCAGGTGCCTGTGGAGGAGGCGCAGCGTATCCGGCATTCTCTGTCCCATATCCAACCTGAGGACCGGTGCCAGGCTGATAGGACTGTTGTGGGGTCTGCGCCTGAGGAGCATACCCTTGTTCGTAGCCGGGTTGAGGATATGCTTGAGTCGCTGGCTGTCCGTACGCAGGCTGAGCTTGCTGCGCAGGATAGCCTTCATATCCAGGTTGCTGACCTGGCCCCGGGTATGCAGCTCCCCCTTGTGGTGGCACGTTACCGCCAAACTCATAGGCCTGCCCAGCATATTGCCTCTTCTTGCGGCCAGCCTGTCCGGCGGGGGCTGGGGTTCCGCTAGGTTGTGGTGATGTGGTTCCCTCTGAAGGCGGCTGCTGCTGAGGAAAGCCACCTTGTTGCGCCATGATTGCGGGGCGTATTGCAATTCGTAGCGGAGGATGATGCTGGGAATGTGTCTCGATGCCGCTAAATGCGGGTGTGGAAATGCCAAGCGTGCGGCGACGTCGACTAGCTCCGACTTCACTTGCGCCTCGATGGCTTCGGTGCTGTTGAATCTTCCCCAGCTTCTCCTTAGAACAACAGTCTACTATTGTCTCTGGTCCAGTGCCCGAGGTCGATCAAGGTAGTATCAAAGTACAGAAGCACGTACACCGAGCATGCTTAAACAATGTTGGCGCAAATGCGATCGATGTTAAGCCAAGTGTCACTATCTGGGTCTTTGCCTGATGCCTGGACGTCCGCAGCATCCTTTTATCAGCTGATTTGCGGATACGATTAGCCCACGTAGCACTGCTGGGCTATCAACTGACGTGGAACTAGGTTGGAGTACCCATACAGTCCTCGGCAAACCGCGCAAGAGGAAAGTCCCTAGATATCCTGAAGCTTTGACTCAATATTGGCGAGCAGCATAGGCGAAGAGGAATCGGTCACTCTACGAGCAGCAACCTGATGCCGGCGGGACTTTACTTCGCCGTCCCAGACTAATGAGATGGCGTATACCAAGTGTGCATATGAGTACGAAGCAGTGAAACGTCGGACTCTCAGCTAGGCAAGTAGGCCAACACTCTACAGCCAGCACTTGGGTGCTCACTCGAAGTCATCTTAATGTCCTTGCAATAACCGTGGAGGTGTCAGTTTCTTATCGGATTCCGCTCTCCTACGGCGCGAACGAGAAATACATCTAATGCATAGCCAAAACTTCGCATCTCCGTTACCAGATTGTGAACGAGCGAGACTAGGAGAGAAACGGATTCGAAAGAGCAATGTGAAAGGTCACTGCTATTTCGAGTTCGATACTGCATACCTCGAATGTAAGATGAGCTCACTGTTGCCTATAAGGGCCGTGGGAGGCTCCTTACCTAGGCCGTCTCGAGTCAAAGCTGACGGAGACGCCGTGTTGGTTGATGGAGCGAGCTTCATGATGGCAATTACAATAAATGCTTCTGTTCGTAATCTGTTGTACGTACCGGTACGTCGAGGTCGCTCAGGAGATGGAAGACTCTACCTAATGTTTCAATACAATTTGAGTAGTCTATGCTATCGTACACCAATACATCTCCATCCGACACCAAGTGCCGAAGGTCTCGCTGGCAAGCACACATGTGATATGTCCAGATGATCTTACCGTCCCTAAACACCAAAATCTTTCGTGCATTGCCAATCAATCTGGCGTAGCGCTTTATGCTTTAGTTGTCACGTGCCATTAGATTACTAATGTATGAGGCTCACGATCTACGTGCTCCTCACGTGATTTTGCTGGTTGATCTCATGCCCCAGAGCCCAAGCATTCTCTTTCAGCATTACCCAAGTACAATGTGAAGCTGAAATGGACCTCTCCACTACGTACGTCCCCCCTCCGGATGATACAGAAACCCAACATGAAGGCACCAGCCACCTAGCAGTTAAGAACACCCTCATCCGCCGTTTCCTTACTCTTCTCGCCCTGAAATCAACCTCTCGACTGTACCGGCGTGATGGGCCATGCTTTCCTATTTCCAGAAACCTAATTGTCAAGAAGAGCCCGTGGACTCATCTGACTGAAGCCGCGACGTTGAAATTCATCGCTGCGAACACGTCGGTCCCTGTTCCTCGAGTACATTGCGCCTTTGTTCACAAAAACACGGCATACATCGTTATGCAGCGTATTCAGGGTGTGTCTATTGCAGCTGCATGGCCTTCACTTTCTAACAGCCAGCGTTCTTCGGTCTGCAAGCAACTCCGGGCCATGTTTGCCGAGGTTCGCGCTCTTTCGCCTCCCAATGGCGGCGTTCAAAGCTGCATCGGTGGCTCATTACGCGACTCACGAATTCCTCGCTCGCGTCCGCGCTTCGGTCCCTTCGATAGCATCCTGGAGTTTCATTCGTGGCTGCGGGAGGGCGTACAGCGGGAGGATCATGCCGTCGATGCCTTTGAGAACAGTCAGGACTGGCATGACATGCAGGCGATGATAGCAAGGCAGGATGGACAGTGGCCACCGCCCCTGTTTACGCACGGCGACTTGAACCCGTTCAACATCTTTGTGTCGGGGGATCAAGTTGTTGGGATCATCGACTGGGAGTTTGCGGGATGGTACCCGGTGTACTGGGAGTACACCGCAGCCTGGTATGGGAATCGGATACGCAGGTTCTGGCAGGATGTGTTACCCGAATTCTTAGATGTGTATCCAGAAGATCTAGATATGGAGATCACACGACAGAAGTGGTGGGGAGATCTGTAAAATGCGAGTGCGGTTTCATCATGCTGAAGGTCACGTCCTAAAAGCGCGCAACTGCGTCTCCTGAGTTCGATTTCACGCCACCATTTCTTTATCTTCAAGCATGTCCCATGTAGGTTTTGGCTTGAGTAGAAGATCTGCCGTGTCGTATCTGCCGTCAGCTGTCTTTTGCGCCACGTAACTACGCGCCAGCGCCTCGATCCGATTCCAGTCCAGCTGCGCAGTCCCAACTGCCTTGCCATCGTCGGCCTTGAGTCGCTCCAGGACCTGCCGAACCCACGTGCGGCAACGCCAATTGGGATCATTTTGTATGACAGGGACGCACCGGATGATCGCAATCAGTCGGGCCTCGTCCTCAACTTTAGCGATCACGATACGCGCTAGCAGACTGTTGGTATTTTGCACATTGGCAAGCTGGTTCTCTTCATAGACCCAACCAACGCCGCGGTCGCGTAAAGCTGTATTTTTCACATGGAAACGGGTTCCGGGAACGTTGGCCTGTTTCTCGATCTTTGGGCCCATCAGGAAACCCCAGTGGAATCTGAAGAACATTAATTCCGATAAAGGAGGGCTGGGACGGCTGTCAAACTTACTTTCGCTCTTCGTTGTTCACGACACCACTCGGGTACAACGCTACGTAAAGTCGGCGTTTATTAGAGACCATAGTGGCACTTGAATAGTTACTGAAGGAGTGTATGAGTAGAACAATTACTATTGAAGCCGTGCCGGGAGTCTTCAACAATCCGGAATGATCTTTGTACGAATGTGAACTTCACTAGTCGGACACCAGCCAACCACAGTGTCTCCACCTACCCGGTAGTCTGCGCTGAGCGCCTCGCGGGTGATGAAAAAGGTGGGTCACCCTGAGGAAGGCTACAGGCACCAGGCCGCCTGAGCCACCTGGAGATGACGCCTGAGCCCCGGTGGAATATCCTCCCATCCGCAAGGCGGGTAATCGTAAGTCGTGGCCCACGTATAGTCGAGAACACCTCTTAATATCCCGCGTTAACTACTTAGATATCAATTCCTAGCAGTGTGTCATGAGATACGTAGGCCTCGACTTCTACAGGTACCTATAGTATAAGTTGTCGAGGTAGATATAGACGTAGTAGCGTAAGTAGATGTTCCAGGACTTGCGTAACGACTTTCAATTACCCGCCTTGCCCGCAAGAGCGCGTATGCCTCTCGGGAGATGTGAAGGCCGCTGTAGGGCCGCAGAAGCGGTTTCCAGGCGAAACAAGGCTAGGAAAGCTACGAGCCTAACTATTCGACATGTTCGCCCAGAGATATACTGTGCTCATACGTAATTATGCAAGGCTTCTCCTTGGCGTATATTTGTGTTCAAGCGCAAACCGTCTCATCTGCTGAATTCGAAGCTTAATCGGCGCCTTAGCATATTTTATACACGTGATGCGTGAGTTGCTAGGACGGCCAGTCGAGAAGGGCGCTGAAAAGGGCGCAATCGCATGTGGAAAACGGCGCCCATTTCAACCTCGCCCGTCGTGTCGCCGTTCAACACACCTGGCTTACTGGCCGCTATCAGAAATTACACCAGGGGACTCGACGGGTGGAAGTCTGGCCATATGACGTGCAACGACTGTTGGAGAGTGGTCTTGGAATGCTCTGATGCGGGCCAGCATGCTGGTTCATTCTTGTGGCCTCATCTATATGCAATATGATACCATTTCGTGCTTTCGTCCTAGCAGCCTCAACCAAGCTCGTTTCTGCCACTGCGTTCCCTCAACTTTGGGCCATATCGGAAGAGAATAAACGGAATGAAGCAAAGCGCGACTGATACGAAACCCAGCAACGAGCTTGCCCATCCTATACCTAACCTCTCGTACATCTGTCTCGAAAAGAGGGGAAACGCCATTCCAAACGCATATCTCAACAGTCCATTGGCCGCCAGCGCCGATGCTCCCAGCGTCGCCCCATACGTGTCGGTCAGATACAGTATACCACTGACAAACACGCACAAGTTACCAAGTGTGAAGAAGGCCGATCCGATGATCGGGACAATCCAGTGGACGTCGGCTCTAGACGTCCAGCCAAACCAGAACAGTGCGACGGGAACACAGAAGCAGCCGAACATGGCCGGATATAAACGGTTCTCGGGGGAAATGCTGGATCTTCCTTCGGCCAGCGCGCGGAAGTGTCTCTTCTTGTAGATGAGTGTGTCGACGGCGAAGATGAGGACGATGGCGAGCCATGCGCCGACGAAGAGTCCCAGCCAAGCGAGGCCGAAGATGCCGAGATTGAAGCCATATATTCCCATAAATACCACCGGGAAGGCGCCGAAGAAACCGTAAAAGACGCCGAAGTTGAACGCAATATACAGAGATATCGAGAACAGGATTGGCTCCGTAAAAAGCATCTTTATCGCGCGCAGGAGGACCACCGTAATGGTCTTCTTCACCTCTTCCCAACCTCTCTTCCTAACCTCTCTGCTCAGAATGCTCGTGGTTCGACCCAATGGAGTCCCAGATGCCTCCTTGCTCTTCTCCAACCTCTTCTCGCGAGCTTTAAGCAATGTCGCCTTGTGGGTCTCCTTGAACGGAATGATGTACACGCAACCCAAGACGGACCAAAACAGAATAATCCACTGAGTCCACCGCCAATTCGTATTCTCAACCGCAAATCCTCCCATGACTGGTCCAAGAATAGGAGCAAAGAACGCGCATCCCGTATAGATCGAGATGCAGAAGCACCTATGCACAGGCGGATAAATGTCTGCAATGGTGCCCGACCCAACAGACAGCACCGGGCCCGAGAAGAACCCAGCAAAGAACCGACAAGCCAACAAAGCCGAAAAGTTCTGACTAAACCCGGCGCCGAGCGTGAATAGCGACGAAGCCAGGAACGTGCTGATGTACACCGGCCGTCTCCCGAGATGCTCGCTCAAGGGAGCAGCCATGATGGGCCCGAAGCCGAGGCCCAAGATATAGAGACTGAGTCCGAGCTGCGCTGCCTCTTGCGAAACGCCGAACTCCTCGACCACGCCGCCGATGCCGGATGTGTAGATGGATGATCCGAGGGTGCAGATGAAGGCGAGGACGGTGGGGACGGAGACATGATAAGACTTTTTGAATGTGGACCAGTTGTAGGGGTTCGCCGGGTCTGAATCCCAGTCGTCTGTCTTTTGACGGCTGCCGGCTTTCTCTAGCTCGGGGGGAGGTTCTTCGAAGGCGTCTTCTGCCGGTCTGTCCTCTAAGGAGACTCGGGTCGCGGAGGATGAAGGTGAGGCCTCCGTATCTCGTGGCGATTCTGGCCTCTCCGGATCTGCCGCCATGTTCGCAGAGTCTCGGATTTGAAGCTTGTAGCGTCCAAGTTTGTACTACTGATTGGGACAGATGAGCGTTGGTGCTAGCTCAACACGTCGTCTTCGTCAAGTTCATGTGAGGGGTTGAAGCCCCAGGCAAGAAAACTTCGTTTGACACCTCCAAATGCATTGGAAAAAGTACATAAACGTGTGACAGGAAATTCGGCACACAAGTATTATAAGCAATTGCCAGCAGCGAACAACCTGCTGGCGCGCTTGAATCAGCATCTCGAGTTCTTGCCGAGCGCATGAGTATGGATTGCGTCTTCGCGCCGGTTTTGCCGAGGATCAACAAGGTTGAGTAAGCCGAGTCGTGGGCCGCGCTTGATACCGCCATGCGATGTCCCACGAGCCCGATCTTGCATTTCATCGCATCGTCCCACTGCGGCCAAGTCCCAAACTGTTATAACTTCACTGGGTCGTGCGGTTACTTCATTGTCACAATGGGAGGAAATTAAATGCTGTTGACGGGCCGTTTCGTGGAGAACACGATACCACAAAAGCTGCAATTGCAACATGCGCTGCGCTTCAACCCACCTGTATTTGCTCTTCGTACCTTTTGAGTACCTTTGATACCCTCAGTGGCTGTATTTGGAGGAGACGATGTTCTCTCGGTTCTCAAGTCGCTATCAGCTTGCCTGCTCGTCGAGTATCTATCGCTTCTCGATTATGTACCATATTTCTGATGCCCAGAAGAACTGCGACTGGGTTTTTTCATTTGTTGACTGATAAGTATTACCGGAATTGAAGGCATGGAATTGCTCATGAGCCAGTTTTGGAGGTGCGACCCGACGGGTTTCCTCTGTACATGCCATTCATCGACACGAACCGAGCAACGAATTGGCAATATGAGCCACGGCCTTGCAGGATTGGACCGGGACGAAGGCTCTCTCGGCATGCTGATGGCTGGATCTCAAATATCGAGCACCAGTCCCTGCCTAGCAGGAGCGGGCTCAGGACAACGACGACGAGATGAGGGTGACATAAGAGGCACCACCTTGTCACGCAAGGCTGGAAGCTGATGCCCAAGGCTGCTGTCATCGGAATGATTCCTGGGGCGTTGTGGCCGAGACGCGGCGACGCTACGGTTGCAATATATCTCACCCCTGACCCTCGGTGATATTACCTCGAAGACTGCCTTGCCTTGCCAAGAGTAGCATCCAAACCGCTCACTACACGATCTCCGTGGATGATTTCCAGGCACATGAGAACGGTCGTTGATGGAACCAGATTACGGACGCTCACGCCTTCGGCAAAGACGTTGGTGAGCACAGTGCCGAAAAGACTCACGTTCGGCGAATGTCATGCTTGATTATCCGTAGCTCAATGACTTTTGAGAAACTACTGATTGGTAGCCCTGCCGGAACGAGCACTATCCACCTCTTTTGAGACAAGATCAACTTCCCGTGCCAGATCGGGCAGATGACAGCTCAACGATCTTCCGGTGCAACTGAGACATTGGATCGATCCCCGGTTCCCGTATCAGAACAGCGCTTATCGTGGAAGGCGATCGGCCCCTTTGGTACCGAGCTGCCGCTCAAACGGCAGGCGTCGTTTGCAGTGTTGTTCGCCTCGTTTCTGCCAAGCGACGAAACGCAAATGACAGGACCGGAGGATCCATTCTGAGGATAGACTTTCCGCTCGGTTCGCCTTGAGTGCAGATCACAAAGCGTCGGACTCTAAATTGAAGGGAGCAATGATTTGTCACGAGGGGTCTCAGTGCAATACTGACTGGAGCCGAGTACAGCGGACAGAGACATTTATACAAAGCTGCAGCTTGCCTGAAACTAATGCGGCTGGAGCAGGCACGTCTTTGCCTGATACTTGCCTTCTTTGCCTGAGATCCAAAAACGGCAAGATCTTTGGATACGTTGATTCCGCGGCGCCTGGTGTTTGGGGCTGAAAGCACGTTTCCATGGCTCTGGACTCATTCTAGGCTCATTGTGGGTCGGACTAAGGATGATTCGGGGCACAACGCTCGATTGAACAGGCATCAGGGACCGCATGTCTGTGATTCGGCCATCTTGAGCTGACCATATTACGCCACCATAAAACTTAATTCAACGACCATTGATACGAGAACGAGCTTGGCAGATCGAAGAAACCTTTTGAATGCGATCTATGGATAAACCTGAAAAAACTCCGTTGAAGATAGACGTGCAGTTGTTGCTGGGTAAGGAAACGTGGTTGAAGGCGCTTTACACGGAAGGAACAATGTCGATTTGAAGTCATCGGCGTCGACGAATCTGCACTGGCTGATTGATGTAAAAGTCGTCCTGGTCGTAGTCTTGGTGGCTCATGCGCTCAGCAGCCTGAGCCTCATACTGCCGGCTAAGGTTTTGAAGGTCGTCGATTTGCGTCTGTCAATTCTGTCAGCCCGTACAGACAGGGCCCGGTATTGGTCTCTCACAGGCGAGACTTTGAGAAGCCCCCAGTGATACCAGCTTCCAGACAGCGTGTTCGTCAGCAGACTAAAACTCACCTTTGTAAGAGGACGTCCCGGAGCTGTGACAAGGTAACCCTCTCTTCCCCTATACGTGTACGGTCTCACGCTAGCCTGTGGCCCAAGATAGAAGTGTACATGAGACATCATGATTTGTCGACTCAAGCCAAAGCCTGGGACAAAGTAGTCCTTCAGATCCATCTCATGTGAGTAGTATGATCCACTCGAGGTAGAGCTTGAACCACCCGAGTAGTGTGACGCAGACATTTTGGGCGATAACCGTACAAGACTACTCGAACCAAATACCAGATTCGGCTCGAGCCTGTAGACGATCTTATTTTAACAGATCTGCGCCCAAGGAAAATACAAATTGGTTTTTCTGATACAGGTGGTTGATTTCCCCCCAGCAATGCAAGAAAGTGAAACAAAGCAGGACTTTTAGGTCGCGAACGAGATACAAGCTTCAGTGGATATCATGAAAACGTGTTTTGCACCGTGCACAATGGACTTGTGTGCTATAGGACTGTTGTAGTTGAGGATGCAGGCAGCAACAGGCAACCATCGGAGCTTGGGACTCTTCTTATAGACAGCAAGGTAGCCCTCACGGTCTCACTGATGCATGGAACATTGAGGGAGATTTTGACTGCTCGTGGGACGACGCTGAGATGCAGGGCCACCAATCGCAGACGACGGAAGCCAAAGCCAACACGCAAGCTTCGAAGAGTAACTCTAGGCTAAATTGTCGTAAATATCAAGGCACGGGACCATGAGCCAGTCGTAACCTGCCAAGGACTAGAGTCAGTTTAGCCGCTTCGGCACTTGGTTTGCAAGGATATTATGCTTGAATTTCGTGGTATAGCATCGTGAACTCAGACAAGGTAGGTCGGTGAACATGGCTAAAAGCACGAATTGGCATGATTCGTTGTGTGGCTGCATAAACTGTTTCACTTGGGAAGGGCTACTAGTAGTAAGCGTGTCGCGGGCTCATGCCGTCGGGTTGGTGACAATTAGAAATCACGAGTTATGCCATGCACAGGAAGAGGCGACGAGGCGCGACTGACGACGCTTAAGGTGCCTATTCGGAATTGCCTTTTGCCTTCGAGGCAAGAAAATTTGTGGAGAGTAAATTGCGCTGGGGGGGGCACAGTGGTTGTCTCAGATCCCGCCCTTGCGCCAGCGCCTGATCCGATCAGTATATGATCACCAGCACTCCCTGAGCACGATTAGCACGACCTCCCTTGTTGCATCTCATGGGTCATGACGCTCATATATCCTACTTTCAAGGGCCTTCCCAGGTTGAGGGTTTGAGTGAACTTCGGTGAGCTGGGAGCCTCAGAGTATCACACCATCCATGGCAGCTTCCAGTGACCACAATACGGTAAATGATCGGCGACCTCCCCGCTGAATGGACGCCTTAACAGTAACCAGTTATCACGCTATATCTATCTAGCTTCGATCCAGAGTCGCTTGCTGGACCCATTCCTCGAGGCGTTGACCCGCACTACAGAGCATACAATGCTTCGTTGCTAATGGCGACAAGAACACACCAGAAGCCGGTGGGCTGACAAGTGGGCATTGCACAAGGTGCCTGCTTGGCTAGGGCCGCACTACTGAAGTGCCATGTTCCAATGGCGAGTCACGATGCTTCAAATGCTATTAATTCAATGCCACCATCACTGAGCTCTCCATAGGCGGCGCGGAGATTGTCGACCAGCACCAATTCTGCTACGTGTCAGGACGCCACGTCGTGAGACGATGCCGAGGTCGCCAGGGCTGTCATAGTGGACGACTAAGATGGCCATTGACCGCTCCTTTCCCGCTCTTCGGTGGACACTGAGGCTGCATCCTGCAAGAGTGCCGCAACAACAATCTCATGACTTTTCTAACAATTTGCCCTGATGAGTCAGGCGATTCCTGTCCGTGGTGAACGCAAAGACGCTTACCCCTCATGTTTCTGAAAGGGGCGGTTGATGTGAATGCCCCGCGCCAGCAAGTTTGACCTTGGTAGGTGCAATTGCTTACTCGGGAGGTACATATGGTTTTACGAGCATTTCCGAGAAGCTGCAACACTATCAGTCCACTATCGTGGGAAACGAAGGAGATGGTCCCGCTGCACATACCTTTCCAGCTTGTCCTTGCCCCGAACTTCTTCCGTCAACAGCGGCATTTTGACGACGTTGAAATCCTCGTATAGTTCGGAGATCTGCTCCAGGTACTTTTTCTGCATCTTCCTACGAGCATTGCATTGCTCGCAGTCGTTAGCTTTCTTGGGAAACAGGAGCTGGTTGACAACGATGCAGTGAGTGTCGATCTCGTATGAACCGAGCTCCTGGATCATGCGTTCCGTCTCGTAAAGAGACAAGAATTCGGCGATACAAACACATACGAACGTCGTCATGTCAGCGTTCTTGAACTGGGTGTTCACCTCAGAGATGGTCTCTCTTAGTGATTCCATTTTGGAAAGCAAATCGTCCATGCTTTGGCCATTCGGCAGCCCACCCCGCGATCCCATAATAGAATTGAGCATGGGTCCGAACTGAGTCGACAATTGAGACAGTTTAGCGAGAGCCTTCTCCAGCACTGTAGGGAACTGGAGAAATCGCAAGGTATGGCCAGTCGGGGCAGTGTCGAAGATGATGACCTCGTAACTGAGCGACTTGACTTGTTTCAGGACTTCCGCAAATGACATTGCTTCGTCGACACCCGGAATCTGCCGTCACATAATTAGTACTTGCTGACATTGAGATGCGCCGCAACGGCACCGGCGGTAATGGGTGTAGCAAGGGCCATGTTCTGGGTGCTTTGCCGTATGGTGAAAGCTACGCCACCTGAGGCTGACACACTTCAAATGTGTTAGACCACCATCGGACTTACCGAGAAGGCCAGGTCCTGCATCATGTTGCCCATGCCCCCCATCGCGGCCATGGGGTCTTCTTCGCCGCCGTGCTCCTTGAGTAGGTCTTGGATAGAGCCGTTGGGGTCAATCTCCATGGCGCTGAGATTGTCGAAGCCGTTGACCAAGCGGGCCTCCTTGCCGAACTTTTGGTTGAATGCATCTGACAGGTTGTGCGCGGGATCAGTCGAAATGAGCAATACGGATTTGCGGTGCTTCGCAAGTTGGATGGCCAGGGAGCAGGATGTTGTCGTCTTGCCAACACCGCCCTTGCCGCCGACAAAGACCCATCTGAGCGTTTTTTGGTCGAGTAAGGTTTGGAGGGTTGGCTCCATGTCGCCATCCATGTCCATGTCTACCTTTGCGACTGACATCGTGACCCGTACGAACAAATGTGAAACGTCCGAAAAAGTGCGCAGCGGAAGCAGGCGTCAAGCCGAGAACCGTTGGTTTGTGGAGTCGGTGATGGATGTGTCACCGCGAGTGTTGATAAAATAGATGATGAGGTTGCGCTGGAGGCAAGATTTCAGGAGCCTCCCAAAAGACTGTTTGCCTGTGCCGCCGGCAGGATGAGTATGTTAGAAGCAGTTACCGTGCTTTCAAAATCTACCAGGCGCGCGGTGTCCAGCTGCTCGGAACCTGGAGACAAGACTGGCCGTTGCGCAATGAGTCCTATTATAAAGATGCTTGTGGGAAAGGTTTCACTGTATTCATCTCAGCCGCAAACAAGTTTCCACTGATAGAGAAACAGGTCGAGTTCATTCCAGCAGCGTCCACCCCGGAACCCCGCTAACAAACTGCGTCATCTCTCGTCGTCTCCCACGTTCAGGTGACGACTGGTTAACGAACAGGGCCGTGCCCGCCGAAACACCCGCTATCAGCCCACCAAGGCCACTATCAGCCCAGCGGGGCAGCCACACGTATAGAGAAAAAAAAGTCATACAGCCATGTCTTTCAGCCAAAATGCGAGCATCACGCTCAGTACAGCCCACCTTCTTCACCACAACTCCCAATTTCAACTCGTCAACATCGGCATCTACGCCCGCTACAGAGCCGCAATCAGCGCCATTTCCAGCAGCACCAGTAGCAGCAGCCCACCAATCTCTCGACCATCCTCACCTCCTACCACCTCCACCTCACCAGTAGCATCAGCAGCATCGACAAGAACACCACCTCCTCCACACCTCAACAACAACAACATCGTCCCCGTCGAAAATGAGTCTCCAACCATCCGGCTCAACAGCAGCCCCGCAGCGCGATCCGATCACGACACACGTCCTGGACTCGACGACCGGGCGGCCGGCGGCGGCGGTGCGGGCCACCCTGACCTTCCACGTCACGGACCAGCCCGGCGAGCCGAATCCGACCTGGACGGCTTCGACGTCGGCCGCGGACGGTAGGATCAATGCGTGGAGCGGCGGCAGCATCGATCTGAGGGAGACGGTCGAGAAGTTTGCGTCGTTGAACGCGACGACCCACTGGAGCTTGTCCTTCGATACCGCTTCGTACTGGGGTGCGGGCAAGACCTTTTACCCCGAGGTGGTCATCAAGTTCTTCTTGCAGCCCGGTGGCGGGCACTATCATGTCCCGCTTTTGCTGGGACCGTGGGGGTACACGACTTATAGAGGTAGCTGAATGGCTGTCGAGATCGTGCCATTTTGGAAGTGTATGTGATTTGCTTTTTAAGGCCTCTTAACCATCGGCAAGTTCAAAGACAATGTGTGCTCGACCATGTAGCACAAGGAAAAGCATGTATGACGAAGTCTGTGGACGAGATATATACAACGATCGTGAGATTCCTAGCGTCTTGTCCGGACCTCATATATGCTGGTGGTACAGAATGTACCCCTTCAGATTCGTCGCCAGTAACATTTCGAAGATCAGGCAAACAACCGCCTAGCAAGCGCCCAACGCCATTCGCCTCAAACAAAAAGCATCACTCAGGTCCTGTGCATCATTCGTCACCTCCCTTGCTCTTTCTCTTCTTCTTCTTTTTCTTCTCACCATCTACCTCCATCGCATCGCCATCGACTTGGGAGGCTCGTCGCTTTTTCTTTTCCTCCTTGCTCTTCTTCTTCCCGGACTTGTCCTTCTTCTCGAGTTTGCGCATGCCTTGGGGCTCCGCATCGGAATCCAGCGCCATGCCGTCCTCGTCATCACCCTGAATGTCAAGGTCTGCTAATGCTGAGTCCATGGCATTTTTCTGCAAAGTGTCAGCTATGTTATTCTGGATCAGGAGGATATACGTACCATTGCAACTTCGTTCTTCGTGGGTGCCTGTCCGGTGGAGTAGAACTCGAGTCTCTCCTCGACCTGTCTCTTGAGAGCGTCACCGAACTTGGTGCTGGGTGTCTCTGAGAAGTTGTCGATTCTGGAGGCAATTGAGCACTTGTTGGCCAGGAATCGTGATATCCTGCCCTTGTTCTTTTGCCCTGCCTTGCCGATGAAACTCGAGTGGTATATCAAGCCGTACTTCGGGGTGTTGCCCTTGGTCTTCAGTGCTCTGAACAGTGCCTTCTCGGCACCTAGAATCTGAACTGTAGAAGCTGGGTACTTCGACAGGTTCGTCAAGCTACCAGCGTGGGATATGAGGCGAGCTCCAACCATCTCACCAATAAGGGCTGCCAAATTCGGTGCAACGATGCCCATCTTCGAGACAAGATAGCTGTGCAGGCTCTTTCGGTAGTTGGCCAGGGAGACCACTCGCTTGGCAAAGAGGGTGACGTTGTCCATGTCGACCTCTGTGATGTCGGCGCCCATGCTTATCTTTGCAGTGTCAATGACGGCCTTCGCGACCTCGCCATCGTCGTTGACGAGCGATGCGATCTCATGAAGGTCATCCTCTGTCAATCGTGTCTTGTTGCCAATGAAGAGCGCCAATTTGGCATATGTGTGGTTGTCGGAAACGATGCGAACGAGCTCGGGGAAGTGCCAGCCATACCATTCACGGACACGCATCGAGAAGGTGTTGATGGCCTTGTCGAGATGGTCGAGGGTAGCAATAGCTTGGATGATGTGGTTGTCGTTCTTCTGAACGCTGAACTTGACCCTCGCTCGAGAGTAGGCATGCCCAAGACCAAGCTGCGCACGCTCGACGTCTCCCTCTTGCAGACCTTTCAGAAGTTTAGGCGCATGCAGGCGGAGACCACGGAGAAGATCTCCAACCACCTCATTCGTGTCACCGGTCTCGCACTGGATGCCCGGGAAAGCAGCCTTGATGCTTCCAGCCAAGTTCTTGTCGATAACGCCGATAGTGACCTTGTTCTTCTTGCCGATCTGAGGAAGGTTGAGCTCCAACAGGCTCTTGAGGTAATCCGAGATGACACCTTCAGATGCATCGTTGGCGACGCTTAGAGCTTGCGCGGCATTCTGGAAAGGCGTGAAGCTGACGAGCTCAACAAGCTTGCCAAATTTTGAGAGATCCTGAACCGAGTTTTCAACCTCTTTCAAGCGGGATCCAACAGAGTCCGCTGCCTTCTTGGTCTTGAACAAGGCGATACCAACCGAGGACTCGTGGAGGAGGGCGTCGACAGACATGTCGCTAGTGCTGCGCGGGAGCTGGTGGGAGCTCTCTTCGTAGTGTTGTTCTGCCTTTCACCTTCTCTTCAAGGTGTGTGACTCGGAATCGTCACTCGATGTAAGCGACAATTACGAGCATGCGCCGATAAATTGGAATTGGCGCAGTATTGGATCCAAATCCTGCAATAGATTGGATGCTAGCACTGGAGCTTGAAAAGTCGAAACTTTGGTGCGAGAATATTTGCTTGCGGCCTTGGCATCCGGAGCAAGCTCGCCGCGGTGCCTGGCGCCAGTGCGCGGCGACCCGCCAAATCCAAGGCAGATCCGATATAATTTTCAGTGAGTTGAGCACACACGAGCTGGAACTGCAGCAACTCACTCAATAGTATCGCACGAGATACCTTGTTGATTCAACCGACAAGATGTCTGCTACACAGCTATTAAACCCAAAGGCCGAGTCTCGCGTGAGTACCATGACCCTTGCAGCCTTTATGGCAAACTAACGGTACATAGCGCAGGGGCGAAGCTCTGCAGGTCAACATCTCAGCAGGCGAGGGCCTTCAGGGAGTGATCAAATCAAACTTGGGTCCGACTGGCACGATCAAGATGTTGGTCGACGGTGCCGGCCAGATCAAGCTTACCAAGGATGGCAACGTTCTCCTCCGTGAAATGCAGATTCAGAACCCTACCGCAGTCATGATCGCACGAGCAGCAACAGCTCAGGACGACATCACAGGTGACGGCACAACGTCTGTTGTTCTCATGGTTGGCGAACTTTTGAAGCAGGCCGACAGATACATCTCTGAAGGCTTGCATCCCAGAGTGATCACGGACGGCTTCGAGATTGCCAAGAATGAAACCCTCAAGTTTTTGGACGAATTCAAGCTTCAGCGAGATGTGGACCGCGAGCTTCTTTTGTCAGTAGCCCGTACTTCTCTGGCAACGAAACTCAACAGCACATTGGCTGAGAGACTGACACCCGCGATCGTTGACGCCGTGCTCGCCATTTACAAGGAGCCCGCGAAGCCAGATCTGCACATGATCGAGATCATGACCATGCAGCATCGAACAGCATCAGAAACGCAGCTCATCCGTGGACTCGCTCTCGATCACGGTGCAAGACATCCTGACATGCCGAAGCACGTCGAGAACGCTCACATCCTGACCCTCAACGTTTCCCTCGAATACGAGAAGTCCGAAATCAATTCCGGCTTTTACTACTCATCTGCAGACCAGCGAGCCAAGCTTGTGGAGTCCGAGCGCCGATTTGTGGATGACAAGCTCCGCAAGATTGTCGAGCTGAAGAAGCAGGTCTGTGGCAGTGACCCGAAGAAGGGCTTCGTTATCGTCAACCAGAAGGGTATCGATCCGCTCTCACTCGACGTCCTCGTCAAGAACGGCATCTTCGCACTTCGACGGGCGAAGCGAAGAAACATGGAGCGACTACAGCTGATTTGCGGAGGCAGCGCACAGAACAGTGTGGATGACTTGACACCAGATGTTCTCGGCTGGGCTGGCAAGGTCTACGAACACACTTTGGGCGAGGAGAAGTACACATTCATCGAAGAAGTCAAGGACCCCAAGTCGGTCACACTTTTGATCAAGGGACCCAACTCACACACCATCACACAAATCAAGGATGCCGTGCGCGATGGCCTACGAAGCGTCTACAACATGATCGTCGACAAGAGCGTCGTGCCAGGTGCAGGCGCCTTCCAACTCGCCGCCGCCACGCGTCTGTCAAGCGATGCATTCCAGAAGCAGGTCAAGGGCAAGGCGAAATACGGCGTTTCGGCATTCTCCGATGCTCTCCTCATCATCCCGAAGACGCTCGCTGCGAACTCGGGCCACGATATCCAGGACAGCTTGGCGCAGTTGGAGGACGAGCACAAGCTCGGCAACCCCGTCGGCTTGAATCTTGCCACTGGGGACCCGATGGATCCGGTCCAGGAGGGTGTTTATGATTCGTTCCGTGTTTTGAGAAACTGCATTGCGTCGAGTGCCGGAATCGCTGCGAACCTGTTGCTGTGCGACGAGCTCCTGAAGGCGAGACAGATGGGCAGAAGCGCTCCACCCGGTGCCGGCGGGGAGGGCGAGTAATCGACGTGATTAAACAGAATAGAATATAGTCCTACGACTCGAAATACCGACCAATTTTGCGTAGAGCGAGCTTGCGTCTGCGACCGGTCTTGAAATTGAAGTGTAGCGAATTGCACCAAACGAAATGTCTTCTGCACCGGCGGCCTTGTGGCGCGTTTTATGCGGATGCCGCGTCCGCGATACTGGATTCACTGGACCGCTGATAGGTCATGCAACTCGATTTCATTCCTGTTATAAAATTCACCCGAGGCACCATCAACCCTCCAGAAGATATCGATTGATGTCATGTCCGCAAAAGGCCTGTTCACAAATGAAACCACTCTTTTCCCATTTCCAAGCGTCCCGCGCCATTGATCCATTACAACTTCGCCTTCGAATCGAGATATCGCTTGATAGCGGCAGCAGCTATTACAACACAGATTAGTCGTCAAGCTGCTTGGCATCGGGCAGACTGTTCCACGAGCAGGTCAGTCAAGGATATTACTCACCTAGTAGCACAAACACGTACCTCGCGGCCCCGCCCGCAGCGCTGCCCGCACCCAACGTCAACAGCCAAGAGAAGAACGGAATCTTGACCTTCCCCTCGCGATCAAAGTTCGGGCTCGAGTTCTTCATGCGCTGCAGCTGCGCCAGCTTGCCCGCGTACGGCGGGTAGCGGACGGAAAGGAGGCTCTCCATCCAGCCGGGGGTCTGGGCGATGCTGCGGCGGTGCGTGAAGCACTCGAAACTCTGGCGCCCACGGTAGCTGCCGCTACCAGACTCGCCCACGCCGCCGAAGCCGAGAGTGGGGATGCTGCCGTGGAAGAAGGCGTCGTTGACGGTGGCGCCGCCGGAGCGGAGTTCGCGGAGCACGCGGTCAGTTTCGGCTTTGGTGCCGAAGGGGTACAGGCCGAGGGGCGTGCCGTCGACTTCGTTGGCGATGCGGATGGCCATGTCGAGGTTGTCGACGGGGAAGATGGGGATGATGGGGCCGAAGCTCTCGTCGGCGACGAGGCTGTCGTCGGTGCTGTTGACTTCGACGACGGTGGGCTCGAGGAAGAGGTCTTTCTCGTCCATTTTGCCGCCGAGGAGGATCTTACCTTTGGTGTTTTCGATCATGGTCCTGAGGCGGTTCCATTGTCTGTTGTTGACGATGCGGCCGTAGTCGGGCGAGGCTTTGGCTCCGTTAGGGTAGAACTCGGCCATGGCGGCCTTCAGTTGAGCCAGGAAAGTGGGCAGGACCTCCTTGTCGATGAGGATGTAGTTCTGACTGATGCAGACCTGTCCGACATTGTGGAACTTGGCCCAGAGGAGACGTCTGGCGGCAAGCTTGAGGTCGGCGTTTTTGGTAACGATGGCCGGATTCCTACCGCCCAGCTCCAGAGCCACAGGGGTCAGTGTCTCAGCAGCCTTCTTCGCGATGATCTTGCCGACATTACCGGAGCCGGTATAGAAAATCTTGTCCCATTTCTGGTTCAGCAGCTCGGTCGTCTCCGGGATCGCTCCTTGGACTGTGACATATGCGCTCGAGTCAAGTCTGTCAAGAATCTGGCCGATGACCATGGCAGTCGCCGGTGCCTGCTCGCTGGGCTTTGCGACGACTGTGCATCCTGCAGAAATAGCACCGATGACGGGTCCAAGTAGCAGTTGCACGGGGTAGTTGTATGCTCCAATGACCAAAACGCAGCCGAGAGGGTCTTTGCGGATTCTCGGGCTGACGAACTTGTTGGCGAGATCGATATCCTCCGGCTTCTCATCCTTCATCCACCTTGCCAGGTTCTTTGTCATGAAGATAATGTCGTTCTTGCACCAATCGATCTCGGTCAGGTAGGTCTCGTAGCGGGACTTGCCCAAGTCACGCTTGCAGGCTTCGACGAGGCCGGCCTCGTGATCGGCGATACTGCCAAACATTAGCAAGGTCTTTCACTGTTTCCTTGCGCAGATGTTCTTACGCCCAGTAGAGCTTTCGCAATTGCACTAATCTCCACTCCAGAGGCTTGGTCTTCTGCGAAGCAAATGCGAGGCGGGCTGTCTTGGTGACGGGAGCGATCGCCTCGACCGGCGTCGCCACGAAGTCTGGGACCAATGGCATGATTATTGTGATGTTTCTGCGTCCTTGGGTCTCTTTCTTGCAATGGTTGCAAAGGTGGCGCTGTAGTAGGGCGCTTCGGAGCTGTCCTTGTGGGCCGAGGAAGTTCTCGAATTGTTAGGCGCTGAGTCAAAGTCGTTCCACCAGCAGTCAGACTTTTGACAGCGAGAAGACAGTTATACAGATTAGCTTTCGAATCGTACAAGATGGCAGCCTGAAGTCAAGTCTCGCAGAAAGGACTGTAGACAGGCGTGCGAGCTCAATGGGAGTTAGTCCGAGCACCACATTATGAGCCGAGGCACGCTACGGCCATAAATCGCGGCGCGTCAAACATTCGCGGAGCAACTGTTCGACCGCTTGAACCCCGCTTGAACCCCTATACAGTCCAGTAACATGGTTGGCTTCAGCGCTTGGTAAGGCGTAGTCGAAGACTCAGCTTCATATGCTTGGTGCTGGTGGTTGCAGCCAAATATGCATCGTCGAGCTAAAAGCTAGAACATGGCTGCGTTCTGCCGAATGTCAGCCGTCAGCTCGGTCGATGTCTTTATATTTACATGACTTCTGCTGGCCATCGCGTCGCGAACATCGCGACCAGGCCAGTCTTGCGCTCGATATCGTTACCAGACATCTTGCACCTCGATCGACCATCAAGGTCTTGCTCGAGGCGAATTGTATGATAGTAGGATGCGATACGTGCAGAAGGGCTGCTTTCGCCGTCTCCCAGTCTCCGCGTCCGGTGTCACGTACCGATACAAGGGAATCCGCAGCGCATTAAGGATCCGAAGTTCTAGTGCTACTACGAGCCCGAAAATGAGTAGGTGCTTGGATAAATACTCGTGGATTTCAGTGAAACTTGACAAGGCCTCTTTGCTATCGTCCTGTGAGCAGTCTTGGCAGGGTCTCAAACCCCTGCTGGCATGTGCTTTGTGTTTCCTTGGACGGAAGTTGCTGCTCAAACGCGCGCAAATGCGCTCGCCTATCGCTGAAGAGGACTCGTGTGATCAAACTTGCTGACTACTGTCCCTCGCCGGCATAAAGAACACCAGACACCACACGTCCGAAGCATACAGCACTCTTCACTATCGTCACTATCACTGTAGAAGGCAATCTTTTACCAAAATGGATCACAGTCATATGGATCACGGCAACATGGACCATGGTGATATGGATCATGGACACATGGGTCACGGCGGCATGGATATGGGTGGCAACCAGTGCAGCATGAATGTGAGTTCAATTCGGTCCATGGAGAGAGACCCATAGAATGCGTCTCTCCATCATATTTCTATAGCCAAGTCATGTGGCAGCTAGCTCATGCTTTGGCAGATGATCTTCCACTGGGACACGTCGAACCTGTGCATTGTCTTCGACTGGTGGCAGATCAAAGGACCTCTGTCTCTGATCTTCACCCTCGTTGCCGTTGCTCTTTTGACCGCCGGCTACGAAGCAGTCCGCGAGGTCAGCCGCCGTTATGACCAGAAATCGCTAGAGGGTGCAAACCGACTGCCACGTAAGTCTACCATCTCACGCAAATATCTCGCCTACACGTCTATATACTTCCCTACAGCACGACTTTGTCCCCTCAAGACCTTCCCCGTGTAAGCCCTCGCCTTGAACTGGTGGCATTGGCTAAACATGACCGTCTTTTGCATATTACAGCCGACGAAGTTGAAGCCGTACCCGAAAGTATAACAAGCTCATGGTTTAAACGGCTAGGACAAAGCCAGGCTGCACAGGACCAGCGAGACAAGGGTATCAAGGCTTTCCTCTATGCTGTACAGGTTTTCTACAGCTTCTTCATCATGTGAGTACTCATCTAGACGTTTCCACAACGTCCAGCAATACTTATGGCTCAAGGTTGCTTTTCATGACATACAACGGCTGGATCATGTTGGCTGTCGCTGCTGGAGCTTTCATTGGCTATCTTGGTTTCGTCTCTGGGCCCTCTGCGAAGACGGTGGCTTGCCACTAGAAGCAGATCACTTCCTCGCGACTACACTGGCGCCTTCGAGGCAAGAAATGTTCTGTCTGAGGATATAGCGGTATTCCACGATCATTTGACCAGCTCAGGGTCGATCTGGCCCTCAGCAGCTCGATCGGGACCATAGTCTTGCGAGGGATTGCCTGAACGGCACTCTGGTGTAACAAGGCCGACTCGCTTCAACCGCTTGTCACTGCTTGAATGCCCAAGGGTTCACGAGCCTTTCGCCCAATATACAGCTGAAGGCGGTTTGTGTACGGGTCGTGGAGGACCAGGTACGGCTCGGTCCGCGCCTTGTTTCGGCTACTTTTGGTTTGACTTTTGCTTTGGAGCAAATCATGTATGGGCTCCTTGTCGGATCACATTCTGGAAGCGCGGGACGTACCTGGCTGTATGTCTGAACTCAAGTCCTTGGTTGAGTACCTGTCAGAGTATTCGGCCAAGAGTTTGGCATGGCAGCCAGCGAGGTACTTGTGTGCGAGTCCTGAGCCGAGTGTGATTATTATGGTGGGTTTGATCGGACCCCAGGCATCACTCATGGGATTTCTGCGTCGCTGTCAATATCTTCCGAAAATCCAAAACTGAAACCTCCCGACTCTTCTTTTTCTTCATTTCCGTCTCCGTTGACCAAATCCTCCCATTTCCTCTTTTTAGTCTTTTGCAAATGATCCATCGCAGCTTCGAGGTCGCAAGGATACTGCTCCTTGAGACGCTCCACAAAGAGCTCGTAAGGATTCTCCACATCACACTTGAAACCCGAAATTGCGTTCTCCTGGTCGCGCAAGAAAGCCAAGACTTTGTGAAGATGTGCTTTCGGCACGAAATTCTGGGTCAACGCTATACTCGGTTCCAGATTGACAACCAGATGCCACCAGCCACTGGGGACATGCAGAATTTCGCCGGCGTGGCAAATGCCTTCGATACATCCTGGCATCTGACGAGCTTGCTCATGAAACCCAAGGAACCATTCTGCGATGCTCGTAGGAGTCGTGACCTCGCTCTGGTCCTCCGAAGCAAAAACGCCAGGTGGAGGGGGATCCGAGGAACCGGATGGAAACATGATCCAGTACTTTGAGCCTGTTATCACGGCGTTCCATGCACTAGTTCCATTGGGATCCTTGTGAAAGGTGCTGCCGCTCCGCTCGGGACCGATGATCAGCCATCGAAAATCTGGACGCTGACTGCCAAGAACACTAAAGAAGTCCACGCCAAAGCCCTCTGGAGACCAAAAATCTCTTTGATCGTCAGCTTTCTTTTTGTCGCTGCGAAGGTTCATTTTCTCGACAAAGGCGCGATCAAAAAGATACAGTGGACTTTCATCACTGGTGTTGTTCATGTATGAAATGTAAGTCGACATCGGCCAATCGACGCACTCCGCTCTGAAAATAGCGCTGCCATACTTATCCTTGAGCACTTGCTCGGTCCATTCATGGCTTACAGCCCAGTCTGGCACCACTTCAGTAAGGATAAATGGCTTGTTCGTCCAGCACTCAAAAAATTCATTGGGGCTGATGTTTGAAAGCCTGGATATCTCGTTGCGCTTTGGGATGCCTGTCGTGTATGGCTCCAAGGGGGTGTGTGCACAGAGAAAGGGTCGGTATAGCGTATCAGAAAAGACACCTTGGCATGAGACCGGAGCGAGGTCATTGCCAGTGTACGACTTGAACCATGATCCTCGCCAAACCAATGGATCTAAGGGTGACCTACTTACAGTCAGTCATAGAAGGACATGGATGCATTCGCAAAGCAACCCTGAAAAGCCTTCGATGTGGCTGAGCAAATGCACGACCACCACGGAACAAGCACCCTTTGTGATACACAGCAGGTAGGCAGCTGACTTTGCGTAGAATCAAGATTTAACAACCACTTTCGGTTACTGCTTACGGTGCAGGCGGAATGACTCACAGAACGCAATGAGTCTTCCAGAGCTCGTCAAAGCGGCTGAACGCCCGAAGGAACTTGCATGTACCACCAACTTGTGCTAAGGATACAGGATCGAGTTGCTCGAGGATATGGACGAGAAGTTCATCGGAGAGAGCTGGAAATGGGGACTGTACAATGTTCGCAGAGGTGTATGCATTGCCACTGGGCTTGACATCAAGCGGATGGGAAGGAATATCGAAGCCCTGCAGTGACATCGTGTAAGTTGTATCAAGGAGTGTGATTCACATAGGACGTCCCATGGCAGAGAGACGCCTTCGTGGTGGCGACGTTACCGATGACCAGCAATGAAAAAGTGTGTCAGGCGAATTTTAGAGCTGGTTGAAGATGGGCTAAGCGTAGTGAGTCGCCACGAGGGTTTCCGCCCGGGCTGCTGCGCACTGCCAGGCAAGCTGGCTGGTGGGAGGCGCACGGGGCACGTGATTGGCCGGCGACGTTGGAAAAATTATTGCCCACCATAAAGCACGGCGGCGCCGTCGCTGTTCTTCCTCCCACACCCCATTATAACCTACCATAACAAACCACACACGAATCTTTCAGTTCAGTGCTCTCTTTTACGAGTGCTGATTCTTGACAGTGAGTTGCTCTCAGCCTGTGATCGCATCTTTAGCAAGCCCACGATTCACTGACACCGCGCAGCAAACCTCCTAGAACTACACTAAGGCGATCATACCTCGCCTTTCGGTCACAGATAATTCTGTGATCGCTTTCCAAAAACACAATCATGGCGGACAAAGGATTGGAGGAGGTCCCCGAGGGTACGCATAGTCCTTGAGCTCTTCGCGCACTCCCACGTCTTGCTCTGTAGGAGCAAGCCATGTGCTGTAGGGGTGGCCTAGAGGGCAGAATATAGCGAGCTTGAGCTGACGGAACACCCCTACAGGACTTATCGAGTCGAACTACGATGAAGTCACCGACTCTTTTGACTCCATGGACCTCAAGGCTGAGCTCCTCCGTGGAATCTACGCGTATGGTTTCGAGCGTCCTTCAGCCATTCAGTCTCGTGCCATCATGCCCGTCATCAAGGGCTCCGATGTCATTGCCCAGGCTCAGTCCGGAACCGGCAAGACTGCGACTTTCTCTATTTCAGTCCTGCAAAAGATCGACACCAACTTGAAAGCGTGCCAGGCTTTGATCCTTGCGCCCACTCGTGAGTTGGCCCAGCAGATCCAGAAGGTCGTGGTTGCTATTGGCGACTTCATGAACATCGAGTGCCACGCCTGCATTGGCGGCACCAGCGTCCGCGAGGACATGAAGGCTCTCTCCGACGGTCCCCAGGTCGTCGTTGGTACCCCTGGCCGCGTTGCCGATATGATTCAGCGTCGCGTCCTCCGTACCGACTCCATGAAGATGTTCGTCCTTGATGAGGCCGATGAGATGTTGTCGCGCGGTTTCACCGAGCAGATCTACGACATCTTCCAGCTCCTGCCGCAATCCACTCAGGTCGTTTTGCTCTCCGCCACCATGCCCCAGGATGTCTTGGAGGTCACCACCAAGTTCATGCGCGACCCCGTCCGCATTTTGGTCAAGAAGGCCGAGCTCACCCTTGAAGGTATCAAGCAGTTCTACATTGCTGTTGAGAAGGAGGAGTGGAAGCTCGACACCCTCTCTGATTTGTACGAGACCGTCACAATCACTCAAGCAGTCATCTTCTGCAACACAAGGAGAAAGGTCGACTGGCTCACCGAGAAGCTGACCGCTCGCGACTTCACTGTCTCGGCTATGCACGGTGACATGGACCAGAACCAGCGTGACCTGATCATGAAGGAGTTCCGCTCGGGCTCGTCCCGTGTTCTGATCGCCACTGATCTGCTCGCCCGTGGTATCGATGTGCAGCAGGTTTCATTGGTCATCAATTACGACCTGCCCGCCAACCGTGAGAACTACATCCATCGCATCGGTCGTGGTGGACGATTCGGACGAAAGGGTGTTGCCATCAACTTCGTCACTGCTGACGATGTCCGCATGATGCGCGAAATTGAACAGTTCTACTCGACCCAGATCGAGGAGATGCCGATGAACGTTGCTGACCTGATCTAAGCTGGAAAGCCTGGGATCATGGCGAAACGCCGGCTCGGCTACGGGCCCACGCTTTGAGCCTGCAAGAGTGGCATGAAGTAATCAGAGAGTGGATGCAAAAAGGAGGGGACTTGAGCTGGCAAGCTCACACACCGCGGCTTTCGATTTGAGAATTTCGATTGATCCTTCTTAACGGCATATGCACGGTTTTCGCGGGCGCGTGGGTAAATTCTGTTTGTTCTTTCATCGTGGGATTGGGTTGTCCTTGTTCGTCTGCTGAGTGGCATAAAACCCGCGACGCATCTTGCGAGGAGGGCGACAAAAACGTTTGTCTCTTGTTCGAGCTCAGAGCTTTGTGCTCTGGATATGAGGTTGACACGTCGATCAATGATGAAAATGCTGTACGGCTAATGTCTTGAGCGATCAATACATAGAGTTTCAATAATTCCTTGCTCGTACCTTGTCCGCACATGATATAATGGCATGGGTATAGCCAATAGCGATTTACCAATGTCTGTAGATATTCGGTCACGACTGTCATAGGATGCTCAAAATGCACTGTGGCCTCTGCAATTAGAATCATTTCCGGATCAGGTGTGGTGGCGATAGGGATAGAAAACTTTGCGCCCACGCTAGCATCCTTTCCTCCTAAGTAATAGATGCCTTGGTGCTGCCAAGACACGAAGGGAACAATCTGATGGCTAGCCATAGTGTATAACCTTTATGTCACCTACTCATAGACCTGGAATGCTAATCACAGATCCTAACATACAGGGTAGGGACCCAGACTGTGCGTGCCCGATGACCTCTCCTGATACCGATCCACGGTTCATCCAAATCTAGCACTTCGACTCAATTCTCGCTTGCAAGCTGCCTTTCACTCTCATTTCTTCCTATCTCATCCTCAATCTCTAGAAACATTACTTGAACAGTCAGGACCCCATTCACTCTGATCCTAAAACTTTTCACCGTTGTATTTCCGAGAAACTTGTACCAACAATGTCAACCCCAATCCCTGCCCCCAAGCCGACCCCCCTGATACTCCTCAAAACCCGCTCCCAACCGACCGACAACTACGCCGACTACTTCACCTCACACCCAGACTCCTTCTCCCCGACCTTCATCCCCGTCCTCACCCACACCACGAACCTGGGGCCTCTCCTCAAACACTTCTCTCCCACCACGCCCTTTTACACCTCCCACGGCGGTCTGATCTTCACCTCCCAACGGGCCGTCGAGGCCCTGGACGCTGCTCTCCACCACCTAGCATCCTCGACCCCGTCCCCGTCGTCACCGGGGTCCCCACGACACGCGGGAGAGACGTTGTCGGAATCGTACCGTTCCGGGCCCGCAAAGGGGTACCTACCACCACTGTACACGGTCGGCCCAGCGACCAGTGCCGCGCTGCAAAAAGTCGCCAACGAGCATTTCGCCGTCGGGTTACGGACGCGGGAGCTCGGTGGCCGGGACTACCCGGTCCGGGGCCGCGAGACGGGCAACGGTGAGAAATTGGCCGAGTTCATCCTCGAAGACTACCGTCCGCCGCCGCCACCGCCACCGCCACCACTGAACGACGACGACGACGACGACGGGGGGAAAGATGGATCTGCAAACGGAGAAAGAGCTCGGGCACCGCTGTTGTTCTTTGTCGGCGAGCAGCGGCGGGATATCATACCGAACACCCTCATGGACGAGGCGTTGCCGGCTTCGAGACGGATCCGCGTCGACGAGGAAGTCGTCTACGACACCGCTGTGGAGGAGGCGTTTGAAGAGGCGTTTCGAGACGAGTTGCGGCGACGGACGGAGGGTGTGTCGTCGTCGGATGAACGGATTTGGGTCGTCGTCTTCAGTCCGACTGGGTGTGGAGCGATGTTGCGGGTTCTGGGGTGGACCGAGGAGGGAGGCTGGCCGGAGAGTTCGAGGGAAAAGGGGGATAGTGGGAGGAGGATATTTGTTGTTACGATTGGGCCGACGACGAGGGATTATCTGAGGAGCGAATTTGGGTTCGAGGCGGATGTTTGTGCGACGATGCCTAGTCCGGAGGGGATCGCGGAGGGGATAGACGAGTTCACGAGGGCTGCGAAATAGAACAACTACGACACCAATGCATTCCGTTCTTGATCCTGAACGGCGTTCCAAATCAGTATGCTCGATGTTCTGTGCATGTGCATGTGCATGATGCTGTCTGAAATGGAACAGCGTGTCTGGAAAGCTCGATACAATCAGAGATGAGTTTACGTGAAAGCAATCATGATCTTTATTTCCAGCGGCTGCGTTGCACTGAACCTCATACCATCATCGGTGGCAAAAATGCTAATCCTTCTTGAATCTGCACAACATGGCTTGAAGAAACTCCGCCCAACTTTGAAATGGCCATCTCATCCAGACGTTCATCGCATAATCTCCTGATAGATAAGACCTGCAAATAGTTAGTACTACATCAACTCCTACATCTGGAACGGAAAAGAACATACCCTTCAGCTCCTCTTTGGTCAAGTTCTCCTTGTTCTTGTCAAAGTCGAAGAATTCTTCAGGAATTGGGGGCGCATCCGGCTCGTCCTCCGGGTCGTGGTAGGGCTCGAGGTACGGGTGCTTCAGCGCCTCCTCTACCGTGATGCGCTTGACGGGGTTGAATGCAAGCAGCTTCTCGAGCAGATCAAGAGCGAGGTCCGTGGTCTTGGGGAATAGTGTCTTGAATGGCACCTTCTTCTTGAAAGGCAAGCTGCGAATGTATTCGCGGGCTCTGCGGGACTTGATACCATAGTAGTCTTCCATGGTTGGTGTACCCAAGACGTCCAGAATCAGAGTAAGCTGGTGATGGTAATCCTTGCCCGGGAAAAGGGGCTTTCCTGACAGCATTTCGGCCAGAATGCAGCCAACGGACCACACATCGATGGCTTTTGTGTACTCCTTGAACGTCAACATGATTTCCGGCGCACGGTACCAACGAGTAGCAACGTATTCGGTCATGAATCCCGAGTTGTCTTCTGAGGATGCGGCAGAACGAGCGAGACCGAAGTCGCAGACTTTCAAGTCGCAGTTCGCGTTAAGCAGCAGGTTAGACGGCTTCAAATCTCTGTGCAAAACGTTCGCCGAGTGCATCGCTTTCAGCGCACGCAGGGTCTGGTAGATGAAATACTGGCAATGGTCGTCCGACAGGTCCTGGGTGCGGATTACCCTGTGCATGTCCGTCTCCATCAGCTCCTGGATGAGGTAGACCTCGTTGAACGACTCGTAGTTGCGAGGCTTTTGAATGTCGAGGATAGAGATGATGTTCTCGTGGTTGAAGTATCGGAGCAACTTCATCTCACGGAGTGTGCGGAGACAGAACATGGAGTGGTCGAACGGCGTAATCTTCTTGATGGCCACCTTCTGGCCTGAAGGTTTGTGGAGGGCTGAGCAGACGACACCATATGCACCTTCACCGACAACGTCCTGAATGTCATACTGGTCTGATACGTTGAAGGAGATCTTGCGCGATCCGCCTTGTTGCGAGCGCGACATGGTGACGGACGGGGGGTTTTGGGAGTTCGGGGAACAGAGAGTGGTGGGAGAAGATGCTTCTTCAGCTTGGTATAATTCCTGAGGGGCTGTACTTTATTCTGGACAGCAGACCTCCTCTTGTGAACAAGTGAGCCGCGACGGTATTTCCGATGCCGCAGTTACCCGATAATGAGTCTCGGATGCGACTCAGACACCCTTTGCGAAAGCTCGTAACCGCGATGTATGGGACGGACAGTCGCTGAGTTGAGGACAACGGAATGGTCGTGTGGACGCGGCGGTGTGAGGGATATTGATCGCGATACCAGCTGGAAAGCAGGATGTCCAGTGTCTCCTGGAAGCTGTTAACACCACGTCAGTCAATTGGCGAAACCAGTCTGGATGAAACGGAAGATGGAGCGGCTGCTTCGGGCGCAGGTGAATGCAAAGGGGTCTCGCCGCAGCTCAGCCGCTTGGAGGGGATGGGAAAGAGGACGGCTCTCAAAGGCGATTGGTGGGGATTCAGTCGATACCTTTGTTGGCACGGCGGCTCTGCTTATAGCACCCGTTGCGGTCTCTTTGTCGGTCAGGCCCCGGCGCTTGGGTCGACGGGCTGAAACACGTGTGAACCAGAAAAAGCTCTTGCGGCAGTAGGAGAAGCTCAGGGCACAGATTTGCAAGGCGAACGAGGGTGGTAGTCGAAAGTAGCTGCTGTGGTGGGCCGACGGCCGGCGTCTAGCATCGAGAAAGGTGGGGCTGATTCTCTTTCTCTTCCAACTTCACTCACTCAAATCTCCTCCTGCTCCGCCGCTGCAACGCTACGCCCTCCTTGCTCGCCCTGCGCCAGCAATTCGCGCTCTTGAATGCGACCTTGGCGTCAGCACTTGCTGTGCAAATAGTAACATGGTCAAGTACTGTACCTGCTGCTTTCGCAGGTCTAACGCGAAGCACACCCTAGCTACCAAGGCAAAAGCCGCTTCCACCGTGGCTCACATCAGCCACACTCTTCTGGCAATCAGATGGCTTCAATCTGTTCGATCCCTGACCAGCTCCTTGCTCAGCGGACAATCTGCCAATTTACTAGCCTGTCTGTTTTACCATCGCAGCAACTGACAGGAGTTCTGGCAGAAGTCGTTGCGCAGCACATGTGTTTTGAGCAAACCGCAGATTGGATGTGGGTACATTTCACCTTCAATCCCGTTGCATAAATGGAAAATTGTAAATCCTGACCGTTCTGTGACCACCAAAGCACGGTCTTCATTCTCGGTTGCGCTCTCCGTATATAATACAAATCCATCAAGATATAGTACAATTCATCAGAACAGTGTGGCCTCTGCTTCCTTGCTTTGCTTGTCATCTTCTTCAGGTAGCTCGTTCTTCGTCGCCTCTGGCTGTCCCGGCGTTACTCTCAAGAACGCTTCGATCAATAGACCACTCGCGACGCTGACATTCAGACTGTCGACGGTCGATCGCACAGCTCGGTGGCTTCTGATGCTGACAGTAGCATCAGCCTTCTTAATCAGATCTCGTTTCAAGCCATCGCCTTCCCCTCCGATCATCAAGACGCAAGGAGCTTTGTAAAGAGGGCCCTTCAAGTCGTCCGTATAGAACTTGTTGCCCTGCGTCCGTTGAGGGCCTTTTGCACTCGTTTGGGGAGCAACAGAAGCAAAGAACTGCCAGCCACCCTGCTGTGACTTGGTTACGAAGCCACTAGTGTCGGCGACCGAAAACAACGGCACCGTCTCGGCAGCACCAGCCGATGCCTTCAGAACCACAGCATTCAAAGGAGCACAGGTACTCGACATGACCACGGCGTCCGCACCCAGGAACTGCGCGCTTCGAATAATGCCGCCCATGTTGCCTGTATCCTGGACACCGTCGAGGAACAACACCAAGGGAAACCGCCGCTTCCGTGTTTGAGCCTTGAACACTGCGTCGGTGCCATTGATCTCGAGATCTTCCAGTGACTGCGCTGCGGGCTCAAAGCCAATAGTCTCCTGGCCTGGTGTAGTCACCTGGCGCAAAGATAAGATTGGCGGCTTCTTCAATGGCGAAGCTTCCAGCACGACCCCGTTGTGGGGGCGGCCTGCAGCAATTCTGTCCATTGGCGCCGTGCTGCTGGTCCGCTTGACGTTCAGTCCCAGCTTCTTCGCAAGTGCCAGTATCTCTTGACTTGCTGGCGATCTGTTTTGATCATTGCAAAAGTGTAGTTTGTAGAGTATCCTGTGGTTTGATTTGAGAGCAGCGTGGACGACCGAAGCTCCATAGAGAAATTCGGAAGCAGGAGTCGTGAATGCTATCCGCTCTGACGAGTTGTCAATCCTCGTATCTTGCTTGTTTGCGCCAGAGAACTTGTTCTCACTTCCTCTGGACCATCCACGCTCTTCAAAGTCCTCACCACGGGTGATGCTCTGGGATCGTCGCCTGGGTTCATGCTCTCGGTTATTGACATCAGAAAGTTTGGTGTCTCTTCCCGTAGACTTTCCGAACTCTTCAAAGTCTTCGTCAAATTCCCTTCCCGGGTTCCGTCGCCCAAATTCTCGATCTCGATTGTTGGTGTCGGTGAACTTGGTAGATCTTCCTCTAAATCCTCCAGACTCTTCAGCTTTCTCGCCAGAGGTGCTTTCCTGGTTTTGTCGCGCATACTCTAGATAACGCCCAAACTCTAGATATCGCCTCTCCCGCCTGTTGAGTGGTTTCGATTGGGATTGATCCGATCGACCAGGACCGGTCCTGGAAGACTTGCTGAAACTTTCTGATTCCTTGTAGCTCTTCCTGCTGTCAAAGTCTCGTCTGGGCCCCGAGTTATTGTATTTACCAGCATCACGCTTGCGATTCTCCCATTTTCCGGCTCTTGCGGAATCCGCGTTTGGCCGAAGTGCCGGTCGCATTCGATCACGAGGAGGTCCGGCATCTCGGGCATGAGCGTCTGTGAATGGCTTCGAAAATGGCTTGCTTGATCGACTGGATCCTCCGGGTTTATTCACAAGCTTTGCAGCTCGACCTAGTTTGTAAGAAGGTTCCGGAGCGACTCCGGACCGCCTCAAGCCGCGATGTATGGCTGATGGTGTTGCGATAGTCCTAGCGAACACATGACTATGAGGCTGGCCGTGTAGCTGCATCCATGATCGGGTACTAGCAGGGAGTTTGAACATTGCCCAGGTGAACGGGCCTGGTTTGAATGCGACAAATGCTCAAGTCTTGCCGGCAGATAGTTTCTTCGCCAACTTTTTGTGCCACAGCATGTGGCTGATGCGCACGTCTCCGCGCCGCAGCAGCCAGGATCTGCGAGGAAGCACCTGAACAGGTCAACTAATCACATCGGTTCAGGGGACGATCTACCGCTGCCGCAAAGCTTATGCCGCCCAGACCGCCGTCAGTGCGGAAGTGCTCACGCCGTTGCGACAACGCTTTTCTGAGACGCGCCGCCGCGCAGGACCCGCGTCTCGCTCAATTAATACATTCACGGAAGCTTCAACAAAGCTGTCACCCACTTCCATTGCCAGGCTTGCATCGCGCGCGACCGCCAATCCCTGCATGCTCCATCGCTATGGTATAGCCCCGGTTCCGAATTGTCGACGACATTTCCGTCACCATGCCGCTTTCGCAAGGTTCCGAGGATGCGGAGCTTATGAACCTCGTTGGCGATGTTGTTGACGGCGTCCTGGAAGACCGCTCCGACGAAGAAGATGTGATCAGACCTCCAGCAGTACGGTTACCGACCCGAAGTCGAAGTGGGACCGTCTCTGCCGCCTCTGCCGAATCATCAGATGAAGGGAGCGTCATCGAAGCAGTAATTTCGAAACAGCCCGGCATCAATGCCTACGAATGGGTAGGACACATACCGCCAGTGTCTCTACATGTCCGAGTGCCCCCGCCCGTCCGACGCTGGGAGTACCGGGCCCACGACGATAGGTTGAAGCGGATTGTGGAGGAAATTGAAAGAGATGGAGGAGAACTTAGCTATATCGTCCAACGGCGGGATGGTCGTCGCTTTGAGGTAAGGTGCAAGACTTTCCTTTGAGCTTCACATGAGACGATATGTGTTTTATAAGGTCGGAGACGGTGTTGAATTGGGCGCGCAAAAGCTTGAGCTTGGGTCGGGAGCCACACCAGGCCGCGCCATTGCTCCATCAGAATTGCTCAGCAATTACAAGTCCTCTTGTGTTTCCAGCTCTCACTTTCGCCCGAGTCAGAGCTCATTTCAACCTTGTCAGCAAGCGACCGACTGCTTGTTCTTGTCAATCAGCATGAAGTCTCGCCTGCTTGATATACCAAACATGTGTTGTTATCACCTCATTCTCTATTACCCGTGCATGGCAACTTGATCCTTAAGTCTTCTTTGTAATTGCAAAATCGCGACTACCTTAGACAACCTGGTTAGCCCGCTGAAACCATAGCTAACCAGCTGACTTAGATCGCTTACGAAGACTTGATCCTTTCGCCGACTGGAAGGTCTTTACTAAACTCTCAGGCAGCAAACGGTGATTCTGACGGTGATTCTGACGGTGATTCTGACCAGTCAGACATGCAGCTCCGTCCTAAACCCGCAGCAAGGAAGAGAACGAATTTCATTGATTTGGCTCATCTGGGCGCTTCAGACGACGAGCTCGAAACTGCTGGCGAACGCGCTCGGACCCGCAAACCCCAACAGAGCCAGAACAACTACTCGCAAGAACAGGAGACTTCCACTGAAGAGGAAGATGATGATGATGACGATCTTCGACCCCGACGCAGACTCGCAAGATCCAGAGGTGCGAAAGCAGTCCAACAGGCCAAGCCAACTCGTCAGACCCGTGTGACCAACAAGCCAAAGGTCTCTTACAATTATGGACCGGCTTTATCTGATGAGGAGCCAGACCGACGACGACGTCAAACATCTCTCGGCAAGCGAAAGTTGACACAATTTCTGGACGATGCCGATGTCCGCCGATCCGGCCGACAGAGGCAATCCAAAACAATGCGCGAGGTTGGTGAACATGAGATTGGCGAAGTTGAAGTCCAGCAATCGGCAGGACCAGCTGCGAGAGGCGCTACCGAGGTCTTCAAGAGACTTTCGCCACAAGATGAATTTCGCAAACGCCACTGCATGACCTGCGATACCTGTTCGATCATGGGAAGTCATCCAGAGAAGGGAGAGCTCATCCACTGTCAAAGCTGCACAGTGTCTTATCACAGGAAGTGCTTGGGCCATCGCACCAATCGTGAGCATCTGGTCACCAAAGTTGATGAAGAATATTCGGTGCTACAGTGTCGTCGATGTCTCGAAGTACCGCGCAAGAAGGACAAGACCGCGCCTCACCAAGGTCGCTGCGGCAGTTGCAAAAAGCCCGGAAGAGCTTCAAAGCCGTTTCGCCCGCGGAAGTCTCCCAGTGAAGAACAACGAGAGCGCGAGGCCAATGATGGTCAAGATCCGATCTATTCGGTACACTCTGAGCTCATTAACAACGTGGACAATGTACTGTTCCGTTGTACCAAGTGTTTCCAGGCATTTCACTTGTACCACTTGCCTTCCAAACAGGACAACCCTATGGAAAGTGATCAACGCTCGCAAAAAGCAAGCCATCGATTTGCCGAGTATAGCGAGACGTGGGAATGTCATGAGTGTGACGACCGTCCGGTATTCCCGCATGCCCCGACCAAGAAAGGCACACCGGGAACTCTCATCGCTTGGCGTCCTTTGCCTACCGCCAATTACATCAGCGGTCAGACTGTTGAACAAGTGAACGAAGACGACAAGGAGTATCTTGTAAAATGGCAGCAGATGAGCCATTACAAATGCATGTGGAAATCTGGACCCTGGGTCTGGGGTGTGGCTCCGAGCTCGATGAGACGAGCGTTCGCTGCAAAAGAGAATAATCTACCTACCATGAACACCGAGGACGCAGTCCCAGAAGACTGGCTGCGCATTGACATCATATTCAGCGTCAAGTACAATAACTACGTGCAGGCCAAGATCGAGGAGGTTGATATTGCCCGCATCAAGGAGGTCGGTCGTGTATACGTCAAGTTCAAGGGCTTAGGCTACGAGGACGCCGTTTGGACGGATCCGCCCGATCAAGAAGAGGCTGAACGCTACGAAGACTTCCGTGCTGCATACGTGGACTACGTGCGAGGGCAGTACATTCGAATGCCAACGTCGAAGAGACTTCAAAACGAGTTACAAAGGTTGCGACCTGTTGGGGCTGACGAGAGAGCGCAGCGACTTGCCTTCGAGAAGAAAGTCCTGCTTAAGGAGCAGCCAGCCGAGCTTTCTGGTGGCAAGCTTATGGACTACCAGTTGGATGGCGTCAACTGGATGCTGTACAAGTGGCTTCAAGAGAAGAACGCTGTGCTTGCCGATGAGATGGGGCTCGGTAAGACTATCCAGGTCGTTGGATTCCTGGCTGCCTTGAAGGAAAATCACCACATGTGTCCCTTCCTGATCGTAGTTCCCAACGCCACCTGCGCAAATTGGCGGCGGGAGATCAAGCAATGGGCCCCTTCCCTCCGAGTCGTCACATATTTCGGCTCAGCAAAGGCAAAAGAGCTGTCCATGGAATATGAACTTTTCGGAGACCGCAGCGAGAATCCAAGTCGCGCGATGCCTGCAGCGAACGAGCTGCGTTGCCACGTCGTCGTAACCTCGTATGACGCCGCTGCAGATCCAGAAAACCAGCCGTTCTTCAAACGCATCAACTGGCAAGCACTGATCATCGATGAGGGGCAGCGTCTGAAGAACGACAAGATAAATCTCTATTCCAGCCTCCTTGCCCTGAAAGCACCATTCAGATTACTCCTGACCGGAACCCCTCTTCAAAACAATCAGCGTGAACTGTTCAATCTCCTTTCGTTCCTGGATCGCAAGGTCAATGCGGAAGCGCTGGAGAAGGAATATGAGACTCTCGATGAGACTCTGGTAAAGAAGTTGCATGAGATGATCCGGCCCTACTTCTTGAGACGAACAAAGGCACAGGTGCTCGACTTCCTACCACCTATGGGCCAGATTATCGTTCCGATCACCATGACGAAACTACAGCGAGAGCTGTACAAGAACATCCTCAGCAAGAACGCCGAGCTTGTCAAGGCCGTCATGGGCAAGAGAGACGCCGAGAAGGGCAAGGCCATCAGCGGCCTGAAGAACGTCTTGATGCAGCTTCGAAAGGTCCTTTGCCATCCTTTCGTCTACAGCATCGATGTCGAAGAGCGTACCACAAACGCGGCCGTGTCTCACCGTCGCCTCGTCGCAGCCTCAGCCAAGCTTGTGCTTTTGGAGCTGATGTTACCTAAGCTCAGAGAACGCGGCCATCGCGTTTTGCTTTTCTCCCAGTTTCTGGATAATCTCACAATGATCGAGGACTTTCTTGATGGCATGCAATTGCCTCATCTTCGCCTCGATGGAAGCCAAGGATCCCTGGAGAAACAGAAGGTGATCGACAAATTCAACGCACCGAATTCCGAAGTGTTCTGTATGCTACTTTCGACTCGAGCAGGTGGCGTGGGAATCAACCTTGCGACAGCCGATACCGTCATCATCCTCGACCCCGACTTCAATCCTCATCAGGACATTCAGGCAATATCTCGTGCTCATCGCATTGGTCAACAGAACAAAGTCCTTGTCTTCAAGCTCATGACGCGTGACTCGGCTGAGGAAAGGATCATGCAAGTGGGGAAGAAGAAAATGGTTCTCGACCATGTCATCATTGATCAAATGGAGGAGGAAGGCGATGGTAATGACCTTTCGTCGATTCTGGCCTACGGCGCGAAAGCGCTGTTCGAGGACGACACTACCGATATCACCTACGACGATGCATCCATCGACAAGCTTCTTGATCGATCGGCAATCGAGAACACCAAGGGAAGCGAAGAAGATACCCAGGAGACGCAATTCAGCTTTGCACGAATCTGGAAGAACGATGCCGGTGACATGGGCGACCAACTACAGGACGGTGGACGGGAAGGTTCTGCTGACTCGGCGCTTTGGGATTCGATCCTTGCTCATCGCCAGAAGGAAGCCGAAGCCGAGATGAAGAGAAAGGAAACGATGCTCGGCCGCGGACGACGTGCTCGCAATACCGTCAATTACGGACAAGACATCCATCATCAAAGGGACGACGATAGTGACACTGACTTCGCGGACAAGGACGTTGGAGAATCAGATGATGATCATGGCTCTCAGATGTCCGGCGTCGAGGACACTGCGAACGTGGAGAAAGAGGCGACCGAACTCGGTACGCAAGCAAAACCCGCCGCTCCCAGAGTCGGCAGACTGGCTGGTCAGCCTCGAGAAGATCGTTTCGCAGGACACGGCTCCATGGGTCCGCCAAAGCCCAAATCGAAGCCCGTCAGTCACAACCGAACCTTCCAGCGTTCGGAGGTCAAACCCCCAAGACACGCTCCGCGCGACCCAGGCCAACTTCCATGTCTCATTTGCAAGAACCAATACGGAGCACATATCATTGGTGATTGCCCGATCAAGAAAGCGAAGCCCGAGTTCTGCAACCTCTGTGGTCTTTCACATTTTGGCTACCAGCGCACTTGTCCCCACCTGCAGTCCGAGACCCAGGTCAGACTCATGTTAGAAGCACTCAAGCACAGCCAAGAGGACCCCGAGCTGGTGAAACTTGCCAGGGCGAAGCTTCAAGGCATCAAGGGTACCATCGTACAGAAGAAAAAGAAGAAATTGGAACAGCTTCAGCAGCAACGCGGGGGCGCGGTCACGCAGTTCGATGGTGCCTCATCGTCCGCTCCTGCGCCGTCACATGCCCACGCGCCACTTGGTGATATCAGTCCGAACAGGCCAGGAGGGATTTTCAATCCTGGATGGTCACCGCTGAACAGCGTGGCACCGAACGGAAATGCGACGATTTCACGTCCTTATCAGAACCAGCAGACCTCGTATACAGCCGACTGGCAACGACCTGCTGTGCCGCCAGGTCAACATCAGCATCCCGTTCCGGGCGGGTATACGCCTTGGAGTGCACAAAACGGGAATGGGAGATGAACGTGATGCTGGCTTACGAAGAAGTCTATGGGGAGCCTTCTGTACCATAATGACCATGACAGATGAATTGTAGAGAGTACGATAGCTCTGAGCATACCAAGACTGGGAATGGCCATCATGGTGCATCATATTGTACTTGACGATGTATTCTAGAGCTAGATGACTTGCAATCAATGATTCCGAGAGCTTTTCAATCTGTGTTCCATGGCTCAAAATGTGTCCTCTCTGTGTAAGAGAGTAATATCCAAATAATTTCTCCGGAAAAAAACATTTCTGGTGAAAAATGGCATCCCTGCAAGTCGGTCTTCTTCACAACCAACCAAAGCACCATGTCTCACCAACCCCCAAAAGCAATCCCAAAACAGTCGTCGCACAACAGCGTCCTGCAAACTACAGAGCTACGAAACGCGATGCTGTAGCCTTTGTACATCGGCAGATCGCGGATGCCCGTACATGAAAGGGACGAACGGCTGCAGTGGCTGCTGCAACGCTGCATCATCAGTGCTCACCATCAACTCATCAGTCATCCGGGTTCATGCAGACATGCCCCGTGACAAGGCCACCCATCCCTGCCTGGCGTACGTAACCATGCTTTCGGAATCACGATCCCCTGTTGGTGTCGATGTTTTTTTTTTTTTTTTTCCGGCCTGGCATGGAAAAAAAAAAAAAAAAAAAA